>CM008284.1:18886227-19217771 GCA_002319775.1 Fagopyrum tataricum | reverse complement strand
TGATCCTACTGGTGTACCTATCTCTCAGCATAGAACTCTGGATAGTTCCTCTAGATACTATCCTCAGTCTCCCATGTAGCCTCCTCGGTCTCGTCTCGACCACTGTATTCTCAACATAGGAATGTCCTTCGAACGCAGGCGTCTTATACCTCGCTAATAGGACTGCAATAGGATGCTCTACAAACGTGTGGTCCGGCTCAACCACAAATCCTCAATAACTCACAATGTGCCTCGGAACTGGTATGTACTACCTCAAATGAGACACATGAAATACAGGGTGAACACCCTCTAATCTCGGAGGCAAGGCTAATCTATAAGCTGCGCTCCTAACCCGATCCAGAATCTCGAACGGTCCGACATATCGGGGGCTCAATTTCCCCTTAATGCCAAAACGCCTAACACCTCGTGTCGGGGACACTCTCAGCCACACATGGGCTCCAACTCTGAACTCTAGAGGCTACGCCTCCTGTCAGCATAAGACTTTTGACGGCTCTGTGCAGTCAGCGTACGCTCTCTGATCAATGCTACTCGGGCCATATCATCCTGAATCTGACCAGGTGTTAAACCACTGACACTGCTCTGCTCATCCAGCATAACGGGGTACGACATCTCCTGTCCATACAGTGCCTCATATGGGGTCATCCAATAGATGCATGCCAGCTGTTGTTGTAGGAGAACTCAACAAGTGGAGATGATCCGTCCACACTGTCCCCAATCCAACACACAAGCTCGCAACATATCCTCCAGGGTCTGAATGGTCCTCTCTGACTGACCATCTGTTTGAGGATGGAACGCAGTGATGAAGTGCAAACTCGTCGCCCAGGGCAGTCTGAATCTGCTTCCAGAATCTCGAGGTAAATCGTCCATCTCTGTCACAGACGATCGTCCTCGTACACCATGAAGTCTCACTCTCTGCCCTAGTGTACTCCTCAGCTAATCTGCTCACCGGCCACGTCTCCTAATAGGAATGAAACGTGCCGTCTCGTCAATCTGTCTACTATGACCCAAATGGCATCAAAACTCCGGCTCAGCCTCAGCCAGTCACAAAATCCATGGTAACATCCTCCCATTTCCTCTGTGGAACAGGAAGGGGATGAAGCTCACCTCCAGGTCAGAAATGCTCGATCTTGACCTGTTGGCAGGTCGTACACTGTGCCACAAATCTGCCACATCGGCTTCAGCCCTCCCCACCAATATATATACGTCTCAAGTCCTGATACATCTTACTCGTACCTGGATGTACATAGTAAGGTGTACAATGAGCCTCCTGTAAAATCCTCTGCCTCAGTTCTGTATCAGCAGGTACACAGACGCGACCGCGACGTCTCAAAACTCCATCTGCTCCTAGCAGGAACTGGGGTGCCTCATCCTGAGACACCCTATCTCGTATCCTCATTAGTGTCGGCAGGTTTCCTGCTTCTGTTGGATCTCACCAACAGATCAGGAAGAACCTCTAAAGTACGCAATTGGGCATCCTCATCAGGAAACTGGATGTCCAACTCTAACCAGATCAGATCTCTCTGCAACTGATGCTGAACTGTCAGCCTCGTAATCGCCTGCTCTCGAGGCGTCTTCCTGCTCAGGGCATCGGGACAACATTCGCCTTCCCTGGATGGTACAGAATCTCTAAATCAAAGTCCTTGATCAGCTCGAGCCACCTACGCTGGCGGTTATTCAATTCCCGCTGCGTGAAAATGTACTTCAGACTCTTATGGTCTGTGAAGATCTGACATGTAGCACCATACAAGTAATTCTCCAGATCTTTAGTGCATGAACTACCGCTGCAACTCCAAATCATGAGTCGGGTAGTTCTCCTCATACGTCTTCACTCTCGAGACGCATAAGCAATAACTCTACCTCCCTGCATCAGAACACATCCCAAGCCTAGCTTGGATGCATCACTATAAACCACAAATCCTCAGTACCTCTGGCTGTGCCAAAATAGGAGCAGAAGTCAAACGCCTCTTCAACTCCTCAAAGCTCTGCATGCACTGATCAGACACACAAAATCTGGTAGTCTTCCTCAGCAAACTCGTCAGTGGACGGGCAATCACAAAAAAAACCCTCCACGAAGCGTCTGTAATAACGGCGCTAGGCCAAGGAAACTACGTACTTCTTGACGTTCGTCGGTGTCGTCCATGCTGGCTACTGCCTCAATCTTCGCTGGGTCCACCTTGATCCCTCAGCTGAAACTACATGACCCAGGAATGCTACCTCTGGCATCCAGAACTCACACTTAGAGAACTTAGCATAAAGTTCTATATCCCGCAAAACATGCAATACAGTCCTCAGATGTCCTGCATGCTCCTCTCCACTGCGAGAGTATACCAGAATATCATCAATAAAAACCACGACAACTGATCTAGGAAGTCGATGAAGATACTGTTCATCAACTCCATAAGACGGCTGGGGCATTCTTAAGCCCAAGTGACATCACTACAACTCGTAGTGGCCATATCTAGTCCGGAATGTTGTCTTGTGCACCATCCTGCTCCCTCACCCTCAGCTGGTGATACCCGGAACACAGGTCAATCCTTGGAGAACACAGTAGCTCCCTGTAGCTGATCTAACAAATCATCAATGCGCGGAAGTGGATACTTGTTCTTGATGGTCACCTTGTTCAGCTCTCTGTAATCTATGCATAACCTCAAAGGATCCGTCCTTCTTCCGTACGAAGAGGCATAGGTGCTCCCCATGGGGACACGCTAGGGCGAATGAAAGCCCTTCTCAACCAACTCCTCGAGTTGCTTCTTCAGCTCCAGCATCTCGACAGGCGCCGTCCGGTATGGGGCCTTCGAGATGGGTCTCGTACCAGGCTCCTAACTCGATACTGAAATCACACTCCTCTGAGGCGGCAAACTGGACGGCTCAGCAAAAACATCAGTAAACTCACAGACAACTGGGATAATCCTCTAACGCTGGACTCTCCCCCCTCCTTCATGGCATAACACCAGAAGGCCTCGCAACCCTGTGCAATCAATCTAGCTGCCCATATAGCGCTCATAACTGTGCCTACCTTTCCAAGGTCCCAACCTCGGAAAACCTCTATCTAGGCCTAACTCGGTAGAGAGGGTAACAATCCTCCTACCTACATCTAGGACTGCAGAATGTCTAGGCATCCAATCCATACCTAGAATGACTTCTTCATGCTCTAATGGAATGACAAAGAAGTCAACTAGTAACACACGGGTCCTTTCAGAAATGGGACAACCGTGTATCTCACGGGTACCTCTGACCCTACCACAATCGGGTAACCCTTTAATAAAGGGCATCCCCTCAACTGTATCTAACCCAAGACGCTCTACACATGCATCAGAAATAAAAGAGTGCGTAGAACCAGTATCAAATAAAACTCTAATAGGTAAACCATGAATCAGAATGGTACCTGTAGCAGTAGGTGCAGATGGCTCCTCTGCACTCCTCAGGTCAAAAACACGACCCTGTGGGCCTCTAGTATCAGCGGTTCCCCACCACGCCTCTGCCTCTACTCGGCCCAGGAGCAGATCCCTGAGTCGTAGGGCGATCTGGGACCCTCTGTTGTCCCTATATCTGCTGCTGCTGCTGAGGTGGCCTCTGCCCACCTCCCGCTACACTGGCAGGAGAAGAACCCTGCTAAGATGCAGCTCCGCCCTGGTGGTAGTAGACGGCTCTATGACCCGGTCTACCACAGGTAAAACACGTCACTAATGGCCTCGTGCACTCGGGCTTTAGATGCCCTGGATCTCCACAGTTAAAACACTACCGTCCCTTCTCTGCAACTGGTGCAGATGAAGGTTGACCCTGGCGTCTTTGACCACGCCAACCACTAGCAGAATCACCAGTACAACTGGTTTGCCCTGTACGTTGCCTCTTCTCAGACCCTCCGGTCTGAGAAGCTCTCCTCTGACTCGCCCGCTCTCGCTCATAGTCGGCGGCTCTGTCCTGTTAATCCATCAAGGACTCACAATGAAATCCCGCTATATAGGCCCGGGTAGTATCCCTCAGTCTTCGGGAAAATAGATAAACATGCTGGTCTGCAGAAGGTGCAGCTGGTCCTAGTAATGTCAGCTCCTCTTGAAACCTCCTGATAGCCTCAGAGACTGGTACATCCTCAAACCCAGCCTCCACAAAATCTCGCAGTTTCTCCCTCCTCAGTGAGGCAGGGCAGAAACGCTCTCTAATCATCGTCCATATCTGATCATAACTGGTAATCTGACCCCGTACTGATCTCCACTAGTGTTGTGCCAAGTCCCGTAATAAAGTCTGAACCAGCTCGATCTGTCTGTCAGCTGGACATCGAATAGACTCTAGAGCTGAGTCTACATGCCCGATCCAGAGCTCAACCTCCAACCCCACCTTCCCAGTGAAAGGGGGTACACCCATCTGATGGAATGCCTTCAACCAGGTACCTGGTCTAGGCCCTCTATGCTCCTCCGGTGCTCTGGCAATCTCAGCAGCAGGTACCTATACAGCTGGTACCTGAGTAACGGTGTGGGACCTCTCAAATGGTCCATCCTGTGCCTGTAAATCTGAGGCACGTCTACCGGCTCTAGCAGCCTCCTCAACACGTCTAATATATGCTCTGAACTCTGATCTCTCCATGGAGACACGATCAGACTCGCCAGACTAGGCTCTCTGTGCCCCCTGTCCCTCAGCTGCCCCGTTCCCAGTTTCAGGAACGGCGCTCTCAACAACCTCCTCATGTATCTCTCCCGCATGTGAACCGTCAGCAGGAGTCCTACCCCGTCCTCTACCTAGAGGGGGTCTACCTCTACCTCGTCTTGCTGCAGGTAAGACCCTAGTCTGAACCATCTACAGAAGACGTAAACCTATCTTTGAAGGCTATATATATGCCATATGTATAGATATATCACAAATCAATCATTGCAGAATATCTATATATATCTATACTGTCGAGATCTTCAGAGGGGTGATGGTTCACGTACACGATAACCCAAAACATTTGTACTCATTTCAACACCAAAACCTTTTAAAAAGTCAGACCCCTTTCGGGTTTTGTTTATTTATCTATTCGAACTTTATTGCATATTACTAGTGCCATTGTTGTCAACCTGGCTCGGATACCAACTTTGTAACACCCCAAATCCGTAGGACTCGGAGTGCTACTAGGCTAGGATCTCACAATGAATCCCGACCCTATCCTGACAACAAATTCACTAAATCTTACAACAAGGCACCAATAGATTAAAACAAAACATAGAAACTGATATATATATATATATATATATATATACATGTCAAAAGGATGATACAGAGTACTGTTGAGTATAAAGTCAAACTGAAATCCGTACAATAAGAATAAACCCAAAATCCCACGAATACGCCCAGTGTACGGAACCCTCAGCGGATCACCCTCTGGATCACTCTGCAGCTCTCCTAACCTGCAAAGGATCTACAACACGGTATAAAACCGTTAGCTAACTATGCACATATATAAGAAGATGCTAGAGCACAATCACATATCAGAAATAATAAACACTTCAGCATGATATCAAACATTTACCAGGTTTATTATCTTTAATAAGTCGAGTCACTCAATCGTATAAATATATGTATATAAAGATATGTGACACAAGGAATATAATCCCCGCCTCTGAGTACTCTAACCAGCTGGAGTAGAATCAGCACACCTCCCGTGTACCCTATGGGAGTGGTGAGGGTCCTTCCCGTATACCAGATCTGGCCTGACTACAGAGAACCTCCCACACTCCACTACAGGATAAAAGGGAAAGGTTATCACGACCACAACAATGGGCGGTCAGTATAACATAGGTCGGTGACCATATTAAAACATGCTATAAAGCATAAAACACACACACCACTCAAGCATACATCCAATATAAGGATAGTAGCTAAGTAAGTCCTATGGACTTACCTCAATCTCAGAAGTAACTCTCTACGAACAACTCTAAAAAACGTCCACTCCAAACTGGAGGACAACACAGCCTATACCAGGCACACACACACATATATATATCAATCTACTATCACACAAAGGGGTCACACCTAGACCCAAGGGATCCATAAGGATCATATCCAACTTGTAAACCTCAAGGCCTTAACCGGCATATCTATTTCATACTCATCATAAACCGATACCTAGCATGGTACTAGGTTCCTCATACTAGAAAGGAAAGGAACTACCTAACTATAGGTAGTCCCGGGACAAGACGCACCTGCGTGAACTAAGGACGCAGGGGCAGAACGCAGGCAACCGTGGGCGCGGCGACACTCAGTCGCGGGGGCGGTGACACGGGACGCAGGTAACGCAGGCAAGGCGTTGGCGCTGGCACGGACGCTGCGGCACGTCTTCCGCAGGGGCGGTGACTTCTGGCTGCGGGGGAGGCAACACGGCAGAGGCGATTTCTGCAGTTTCTCTTCGGCTCTTCCCGTGATCAAATCCCGCCTCTTCTCTTCCAATCCACACACAAACATGTCCAAACACATACTAACATCAATACCCTTAGCATACATCTAATCCTAAGCTAGAAAGGTTGAAACCAAGGGAAGGAAGAAGAAAGAAAGAAAGGAGAAGCAAGCACTTACGACTTCTGAAGATCCTAGGTTGCAGGGAGGATCAACACACACCAAAGTTGGCTTCCAAGCTCAGCAACATACATCACTAGCATCCACACACTCTATCCACAACAAACTCTCTTCCAAACCAAAGGAAACCAAGACAAGATCAAGGTGAAGCAAAGGAGAAGCAAGAAGGACGTGGGAAGCTGAAGAAAGGAATGAAGATGGAAACCCTTGATCAACCAAGAGCAAGGAAATACATAAGCCAGGTAAATCACGGGTCAACGAAGTCAACAAAGCCGGCTGCAGCCGCCAGAATCCGTAGGTGCGGTCTCCGGAGCCCCAGGGGCGGGAACCCGCAGGGGCGGCGTTCATGCCCGCGGGTGCGGAAAGGCCAATCTCGGCCCAAGGCCAATCTCGGCTATGGTCCGATCTCGGTCCGAAAGAATAAGGTCTCACATCTACATTGTTTTCTTCTTAGATCTTCTATGAAACTTTTAAACGTCCATACATGGAATCTATAAGTGTCTCAAGATGACTCTTGGCCTCATACTATGCTTCTCGATGTTTCGGTATTGACCCGGTTTTGGCTAAAAGGCTCATTTTGGAGTTTTATTTATTTTTTATCATTTGAAGTCCATTCTTCAAATCACACAACAAGATAACACAAAGAAAGCAAACATCCAATAGAAATAAACAAAATTTCCCTAGCCATGATTTGCATCATTTGACTAATTATCCCGGAATTAAAAGTCATGTATTGGAAGAATAAAGCAATATTCATGTATGGGATCGTGTGTTTGGAAATATAAAAAAGTTACAAAGTACCATAATGTAATAAGTTTCCTTGTACATGTTGTACATAAAAGAAAAGAAGAAAAAATATTATATTGTATTTACATTTATACACCACTTGGACCTAACTTTATTAAAATGGATTTTTTTTCAAAGTACAAAGTGTTGAAGTGTATAATGTAATGGGTAATTATGAGTTCAAGTATGAAGAAACCAAGTTATTGTAGAAAAGATTTGATTGAATATCGATCAACAAGAGCAATCGACGTTACTGAAAACAACCGATCGAATCGAATGGACCAAGAGATCGGGTCGATCTTCGAGACGTCTTAGTTTCAGGATCTCTAGAACTAGAAAGCCAAAATAATTCGTTATCCTTTTTTTCATTACTCATGGCCATGTTAGAACCTTATTAAAAACTCTGGATTCATATTGTAACCGCAAGAAAACGGACAATGGAGGTTGAGAACAATTTGGTAAGCTTATGGTTTGAATGATTGTATATGTGTTGCGTTTAAATGATTATTAAATATGCTTAAACACATGTAAGAGAGTTATACACATGTCCTTAAGAGCTCTTTGAATTCATGATTCTTGTACTCATACATATGACTAGGGTATGCACAATGATGATAGTGGTTTTAAGAGTTATATCTTCCTAGCTAAAACAAGTACATCGTCTTTCATATAAAGTTATCTTCATATTTTACTTAAGGACAAGTAAGGTTCAAGTATGGAGTATTTGATAACATTATTTTTAGCAATATTTTACCACCGTCATTCGTATCCATCATTTGAGCGTTTGTATCGTTTTGGATCATATTATGGTGGATTTCCTTATCTTTTGTATTTTGGAGATCTACTCGTGCTTTTATGACATCTGTATAAATTTTAATTCTTCTAGGAGATAAAATGGATTTATTCTCAAAAGATTGTTTGTTACACACTATGGTTCTCCCTATGATCAAGTAAGTCGAGGTGAAGAATGAAATGAATGACATCCAAGAGTAAAGAAATGAAGATCACTCAAGGAAAATTACTAGTTGGCCGACCTATATACCCAAATTCATTGATATGTGCCACAAATTTTGAGTAGTTGACATATTCTTCCGAAACAATGTGTTTTATACAAGTAAAAGCCACTTACTGTAGCAGATCAGCCGACTTGTCCTATAGATCAACCGACAGGTCCCACCAACTACATGCAATTTGGACGATTTATCTTTTCTTGCCTTTAATGTTATCCTTTTTGCAGGTTATCTTTTAGTCCGTTTACCTGGACGTTTTTATCTTTTATTCATTAAATATATGAATTTTAGGATTAATACAAATAAATTAATTCAACCATTAGTTTTGGTATCCAATTTTACTTTCAATTTAGATTCGCGATTAGTGTAGAAAAAAGACTGAAACGATCAGCTTGATCTGCACCAAGGAGTCGGCCGATCGGTCCCGCTGGTCACCGACTTGTTTATGGTTTGGACCAACTGGTCTTGTTTTCTATTGGCTAATAAAGAGGTCCAGTCTTAGGGCCCTTTGGCTTAAACTCCGGAAACGGAATGAAAACGAATCTAGTCCATATGTACACTCTTGTTCATGAAGTTGTTGGGAATCATTCCTTGTGGTTTGAACTAATTGTGGTAGAATTGGATTAGTTTTAATACCCTATAGGGTAACAAAGTAGGGGAAAACAAGTGCATTTTGCATGAAACCAACCGAAATGATTCCATGAACAAGGTACATATGCGGACTAGGTTCGTTTCCATTCCGTTTCCGGAGTTACAACCAAACGGGGGTTAGTGTTTGGGTCTTGTGAGCTCCAACCCAAAACACTATGTTAAATTGGGACCAAAATTTATATAATTGGTACTATTTTCTAAGGATATTATGAATAGTGTCTTATATCTTACACTTTTTTGGATTATTCCAAATAGTTTTTTCAGTTTTCAAATTATACCCCTAAATGTTTTAATCGTTTGAATTATACTCTTCTACAATACACAAGTTAATACACAAGTTAATGTTTTAACATTTTGAGGAAAAAAAAGTTATTCATCCAAAAACTGCAATTCTCACCTCTAACTCTAACTTGAGAGAGAGTTGATGATAGATTATTATCTTATCTCTTAATATATTTTTTTTTTTTACTATCTCCTAGTTGAAGTAGCACATCATTTACTTATGTATAAACATTTTCAAATCAATGAAATAAACGAGGTCCCAACCTACTATTCTCTGTAAAAACTCTCTATGAAAAAATATAATAATTATATATAGCACTATTTTAATTTATTTAACAGGTTTAATCGTCTAAATTTTAGGGAAAAAAAACGTGAAAACATATTATTGCACAATATAAAATTGCTTCAAACTTAATTTATTCATAAATGGTGTGATTTTTGCATGCGTTTAGTTAAAAGGCTTAATTATATGATCTAATTAATGTGTAGATCACGATCCCACAAGGCCACAAGTTTGTTCTATAAAAACAGCTGTGTATTTCGCATATAAATTTGCACAACTAGGTTCCGAATAATATCTTCTGCAATTACACACCTTTTGCACATAATGTCATTTTCAACCTTGTAACGTCATAACCTTGAATTCAATATGTGGAAGCTGAAGGTGAGCGAAGGAGGAAGATGGTTGATGAGCGTCAATAATTACGTGGGTCGCCAGTACTGGTTGTTCGATCCCGATGCCGGAACGCCCGAAGAACGAGCCGAGGTGGAGAGGCTCCGCCACGAGTTCACCGCCAACCGCTCCGTCAAGAGGCAGAGCTCAGATGCTCTCATGCGTATGCAGGTGTGTGTCTATATATATACTAGAAAGAGAAGCTATGTACGAGAAAGTTAAGTTGTTATGCAATATGTTAGAGTTAAGTAATTGCAGATGATAAAGGAGAAGGAGGCGAGGAAGCCGATTCCGATGCCGGTAAAGGTGGAAGGAGTAGAAGACGTGACGGAGGCGGCGGTGACGACGACGCTGAGAAGAGGTTTGGACTACTTGTATAGCATCCAAGCTCACGACGGTCACTGGCCTTCTGAATCTGCTGGGCCCTTATTTTTTATGCCTCCTCTCGTGAGTTTAAAAATAATATAATAATTTTATTAATATAGAAAAAGTTAATATTATATGACATTAAGTTGGACTGTCATTACAGGTGATAGCATTATATGTAACAAAAGGATTGAATAGTGCTCTTACGTACGAGCATCAGAAGGAGATGAAGCGTTACATTTACAATCACCAGGTGAGGTAACATCACCACGTAGCATCTGCATGCTTACTCAAACGTGCTTTTATATATAAGGATTTATAATTTTAAAATAATTTATTAAACTAATTTTATTTAAAATTGATGATTGCACTTGTTTGGTTTAATTTGTTGCCAAATTAGCGAATTAATATAACCCAAAAATGGAAAAATTGGTACGCAGAATGAAGACGGAGGATGGGGACTCCACGCAGAAGGCAAGAGTAGCATGTTCGGTTCTATTCTAAATTACGTGGCGTTGAGGCTACTTGGTGACGGGCCACTAAACGACGCCGTCTCAATAGCTCGAAACTGGATCCTCGATCACGGCGGTGCTGTCGCCATTCCTTCTTGGGGGGAATTTTGGCTATCGGTATAGTATATATACATGTATATATAAATATTTAGAGTGATTATGAAGTTCTTACATACCTAATTACAAAATTGACCCAGGTACTCGGAGTTTACGAGTGGAATGGTTGCAATCCTCTGCCTCCAGAGTTATGGTTACTTTCTAATATTTCTCCATTACACCCCGGTATTCACTCATATTTTTCAAGATGAGTTCATTTATATTTTATTAATTTTAACAAAAAGGATGGAATATATATATATATATATATATATATATATATATATATATATATATATTCAATTCACCTTCAACTTGATAAAAAAGTCTTAAGTTTTTGTACACTTTGTGTAGTTTGCGTAGATTTGAAAAATTCAATAAGTAAACTATTTTAGTAGACTAAGGCTTATTTGTTATCGCTAGAAAATCATTTCCGATAATAGAAAAATTCCGAATTAATAAAAAAACTATGTTTGTTTAGAGGTCTTTTTACACATTAAAATAATCTAATCAATTTCTTTTTCTTTCATTCCTCTGAACCGATTACATTCCACCACTACAACCAAACGTATACTAAGAATAATGAGCAATATAATTTAAATTTCAAACTTCCCTGCATAGCACTTACAATTATTGTAAGTTGAGCTTTTATATATATATATATACTTTCAACTCATTTAATAACCCAACTACTATTTTATTTTCTCACCACAAAACCCCCCAATAGTAACATATTTTGTTTTTAGGCACATAACAAATTGGATTTCGCTACCAACCATTAACTACGTATGACGGAATCAAACTTAAGGTTGACCACGACAATACCCTGTACCCATGTGGTACCCAAATATTTTTTTGCCCCCAATAAATAACGATACAAGTTGTTTAATCATTTATACAACTTTAATAAAATATGAATTTTTATTCATTTTCAAGTTTGTATTGGTTAATAATTCTTTATAATATATACATATAATATAATTAAATAGCAATTCTCATTATTTAATATCTATGAGGAATTAAACGCAGTAAGTAGTTGTTCCGAACATCTTTACATGATATGCTTATATTGAATCTTTAAATCTACTATGTACGTACTTGATCTAAATCTGAAATGTTGAAATGTATAGGAAAAATGATGTGCTATTGTCGTTTAGTGTATATGCCCATGTCGTATCTTTACGGTAGGAGATTCGTAGGAGAGATAACTCCACTAGTTCAACAACTTCGACAAGAGCTCTATGTTCAGTCTTATTGTAAGGTCAACTGGAACCTTGCTAGATATACTTTCGCAAAGGTACGTACTAACGTACATATATTTTCATGCAAAACTATGTACTTGGTATGCAAAATTATCGAGAAAGAACAAAATTCAACAAACAAGAAAGACAATACACAAAATTATAGTGATTCACCCAATAATAGTTACGTCCACTTCCAGAGAGATTTTATTCAGGAGTTTCAGTATACAAATAAACAGATGATAACTATGTTATCTAGATTATTTAGGATAACAGATTATTGCGGAGACATTGCGAACGCTACAATATATTTAGTAACGAAACCTGGGTTATACTTAAGTACCAAGTAAAAGACTTGATCAAATTAAAAAGGTACAAATAAAAATAAGATCAATTCAAGACATACATGATAAGCCGCCGCATGATTACTTTTCTTGATAATCGACATTACCCTCTCTATATTATTGTTATCAGGAAGATGTTTATTATGCACATCCACTTATTCAAGATATGGTTTGGGGATTTTTGTACTATTTTGGGGAGCCAACTCTTAAGCTTTGGCCGTTCTCAAAACTAAGGCAGAAGGCAATGAAAATTGTCATGGAGCACATTCACTATGAAGACATCAATAGTAGGTATCTCACTATTGGATGTGTTGAGAAGGTACATTATCTTCTACTTCTAATATGTATAGAGCAAACCCCGGAGGTTTACATATGTTTGAGATAATTAATAAGTGTGATTCTTGAATTTTAATCCATGCAGGTCATGTGTTTGCTTGCATGTTGGGTAGACGATCCATATTCCGATGCCTATAAGTTTCATCTTGCTAGAATTCCTGATTATTTTTGGATTGTAGAAGATGGTATGAAATTGCAGGTAATGTACAAAAATACAATGAAATTGCTTTGATCCTGTTAGGTATAAGCATATATTTGTTAGTTTATCATTTTATCTATTTTATCTTTATATTTGTATATAAATAATATTTTATCAATGAAAACAAATAAGTTTTTTTATTCACAAATCTCTATATGGTATCATAGCCTACAATCTCTAAACACGTTTTCGCCTAAAAAAAACCCTAAAACACAAACTTTAGTCACACCAACGTCACCGACGACGGTGATGGTGACGCCTATCATCGTTTTATTATCGTCGACAAAACAAAGAACAAAGAAGGGAGGGAGGTCCATCAAGTCCTCAAAAACTTACCCAAATATAGGGCCAAAATTTACCCTAGGACGCTAATCCACTTGTGTCTTAACCTTACCCTATGACGCTAATTTACCTGCGTCGTAGGACCCAACATAACGACGTCATATCGACGCCAACAAAATAATGATCAACGAAGGGTGGGAGGTTCATCAAGTCCTCGTCGCATATCTTCGTTCCAACCACAATTTTCGCACTCAAGACTATTGTAATATAAGCTTAGGGTCGTTAAAACACATCTCCATGCCAGCTTGAGGGGAGTATTGTAATATAAGTTTGTATTTGTTAGTTTAGCGTTTTATCCATTTATATTTATCTATATAAAAATAATTTGATCAATAAAATAAATAAATTTTTAGTTCACAAATCTTATACCAGAATATAAATATATTTATTTGTGTTAGAAAGGTATTCATTTGGAAATGCTTTGCAGGGATGTGGGAGTCAAATGTGGGATGCAACATTTGCTATCCAAGCAATAATGTCGAGTAATATGATCCAAGAATATGGAAAAACTCTTCGTAAAGCATATGACTTTGTAAAAGCTTCACAGGTATACATAAAATGATCTTTACTTATCTTAATTTTTCTCCAAGTTACACATTTTCAATTATAATAGGTTAGGGAAAACCCATTTGGAAACTTCGAAGAAAAGTATCGACACACATGTAAAGGTGCATGGCCCTTTTCCGAGCAAGACCATGGTTGGCAAGTATCAGACTGTACAGCAGAAGGACTCAAGGTGATCTAATTAACTGGTTATTAATCATACAAAAATGAGGAATTTATATTAACTAACAAACGTCAAACTTTCATATAGGTTGCATTGTTGTACTCACAACTGCCTAGTGAAGTTGTTGGTGACAAAATAGAGAGCGAAAGACTCTACGATAGTGTAAATGTCATTCTTACTCTCCAGGTAATTTATATACATATGTGAGAAAGACATAATATATATGTAGCTTTATTCATTACTAGGTGATCATTCATTGATCCGAGATGAGATCGGATCTGGACCGAAAATTTTCTATACTGACATTTTTTTTTAAAAAAAAGAAAGTATTTTTGACTAAAACTAAACCAATTAAATTTGGCAGACTCGTCCGGACTTAAATATATATTTGGTTCAGATTCGATCTTTTATCAGATCAGAAATTCCGGAATAAAATTTGAACAATCCTAATTGGTCAACTTGCAATAATAAAACAAAAGTACAGTATCAAAACACACTTTCGATTCATTTTGACCCTCATAATGATAACACAAGCCCCCAACTTAACATTTTTTCCAACATACTATGAATCTTCTTAAATTTATGAATGCCCTTGTTAATAAACCGGGCATCCAAAATCAACTAGTCGACCCTCATTCATAGCAAATATATCTATAATGATCATTGGATTAGAGTAAAGAAATTTAGAAAAGTGAAGGAAATTGATTGTGTTTTCAGAGTGAAAATGGTGGGTACCCAGCTTGGGAGCCTCGGAGAACTTATCGTTGGCTTGAGGCGAGTTTTCTAAACCTTTTTATTATCTAATTTTCAAATATAACTTCAAGATCTTACTTTTGACAAAATTCCATGCGAATGTTTTTTTTATTATTATAGAAATTCAACCCCACGGATCTCTTCGAAGATGTATTGTTTGAAACAGAGTAAGTCCTAACCCAATTCTCGTAACAAGGTGATCAACAATGTAGCGATGTTCATTTTTTAATGATCAATGAAGGTACGTTGAGTGCACATCATCCGTTATTCAAGGCTTGACGTTGTTTAAAAAGTTGTACCCGGAACACCGAAAGGAAGAAATCGAGACTTGTATACAAAAGGCACTTCAATATATTCTTGAAGAACAATATCCAAATGGTTCATGGTATGTAGGCTATATTTTATACCATAAGATAACTTTTTACGTGTTATAAAATTAAGCTCCAAATTTGTATACTATTATAAACATGCAGGATTGGCAAATGGGGAGTATGCTTCATCTACGGAACATTATTGCGGTGGATGCCTTGACAACATGTGGTTTGAACTACACTAATTGCCTTGCATTGCGTAAGGCTTGTGATTTTTTGTTGTCGAAGCAACTGCATGATGGTGGTTGGGGAGAGAGTTACCTATCGTGTGTAAACAAGGTATATTAAAAATCATACAATATATAAGAGTCGAAATATTAAAAATACTTGATGTTCAAATATAAACCTCGATCTCTTTTAACTATTTGTTAATTTGCAACAGGAGTATACAAATATAGAAGCAAACAAATCAAATTTGACTCAAACTTCATGGGCACTATTGACCCTCGTCAAGGCAGGACAGGTTTGTATTTTAAATTCTAAATGTTTTTTTAAAAATATATTTTAATTAGAATATTAGAGAGATTTTAATTGTTATAATTTGTTGGTTTATCTATAGGTTGGGATCGATGATATACCAGTAAAGAAAGGAATACAATTGTTGATTAACTCACAGGTAGAAGAAGATGGCGACTTCCCTCAGCAGGTAATAATTGCATCCAAAATTTCGTCATGTTTTGGCTTATAGTTGTCATATTGGTATAAAAACCCAAGATGAGATAATGGTAATACAAGATTATTCAACAGTAATCTATTATAAATACTAAGGGTAAGGTAGTTTATAACATTGACAAATTTGAGAGTAATAAAAATAACATGTTAATTTTATGATCAATGTCATAATTTTTTTAGTTATTTATTTAAATTACTTTTAATTATATATTTTACGGATTTGAACCGAGAGGATTTATATATTCATTTAGTGTTGTTGAAATTTTAACTATTAGTAAACTTATATTTTACATTTATGATATTTTGAATAATTATAATTAAAATAAATATAACTAAAATATAAATTAGCAAAATATTTGGTAAAAAATTGTTAAAAATGTTGTGATATTAGTTATTTATCAACAAAGTTTTAGAAAAACAAGATACGAGTACCAAATTAGTTTATTATAAATAATAAAGTCAATCCACAAATAATGTCATTATTTTTTTTATTATTATCTATTAAGTCAGTTTTTAATTTATTTATTTTACAAAATTGAGGAAATAAAAAATAGAATTTACAATATAAGTTTTATATATGTGAACAAATTTAAAGAAAACTATCCTTTTTTTTCCTTTTCTTTTAGAGAAACAATTTAAAATTATTGTAGATCTTGCAAATGAGCTAAAATATAAATATGTTGCTAAAATCATATAATATGGTAATTGCAGGAATACGTCGGAGTATTTTACAAGTCGTGCACTCTTAGTTATGCAGCATTTCGTAATATTTTTCCAATTTGGGCTCTTGGAGAATATCGAAGATGTGTTCAATTAAGTTGAACCTAAAAATCATGAATATTTCGCAAAACCATATGCATATTAATGGCTTGTTAGTATATGTACAAACATGCATGTAAACATGTATTGTATTTAAATCAATGTGGTTTTTGAGCTTCTAGCTTCTCGTATGACCAATATGTAAATCATTCTAATCGATCATTACAGAATTAAAAACTCATCTTAACAAACGAAATAAAAAAATTAAAAAAAAAAGATGTACAACACTACCAGAAACGCACGTGGGTAATTTCGGGGTATTTTTCATTTATTTACCGACAAATCTTTTTTCGCAGCTATAAAGCAAGTGTTTGTTCACGAGGTTCGGAATAAAGTCTTACGTTCCCGGGATCTCAATATCCATCCAATCTACTAAGTTTTAAAGACAAAGCCAAAACAAGAGTTACAAAGGATTCTAAAACAAGAGTTACAAAGGATAAAATCGTAAGTGTAAAACCAGGACAAATAAAAAAAAAGAATAAAAAGAACACATAAACCAACAAGAACAAGACACGAGTATGAGAATCCAAGGATTCTCTTCGTGTACCACGGTTTGTGGTTCGATGAGTCTTCCAAGCTAACAACCGTCAAAGGATCCAGTGCTCCGTGGAGGAGAACACTCAGACACAAGCAACAACATCAAGAGGAGATGATGCTCTTTGCTCAAGAAAACCAGAAGGAGAGCTGGAGAAGAGAGCGGCAAAAAAGATGAGGAAAAGAAGTGAGAATGAGATTAGGGTTAGATTAGATGAGAGTTAGCCTTATATATTTATCTTCTAACACCAGTTCTTCTTAAAAGCAAGCCTTCAAGTCGGTTTAATATCACTTGGTCCCGAGTCCGATTCCTGTTAGCTTCAGTTTGCCGGCTTATTCTCCTTACAACTCACCCTCCGAACTCTTGTGGTTTTGGCTTTGAAAACATTTTGAAAAGAAAAGAAAATAAAGTGGATGGTCGAGCATCACTGATCCATCCTCCTTCATCTTCTAATTAAGTAATCTCAAACAGATGAAGTGAATCCCTCCAAAAGACAAACTTATCATCAGTAACAATCTTAGTACCAAAATCTGTAGGATATACTTCTACTTTTATTTTTTGTACAAGAAACTATTTATTGTCAATCTTCCATCTAAAATAGTGAGCCCTATTTTAGTCTTCTCATCGTTTGAAGGTTTATCCCTATATGTACTCTGATTGAATGAGCCCTATTTTCCTACCATTAACGGGAAGGATGGAGTGGCAAATGCCTTCAACCTCGACCCGTAAAGGTTATTATCCTAGTATGCACCATTTGTACAAGACATGCGACTATGATTAACATAATAATACTTCTAAGAAAATTAAAATAATTAAATTACTATACTGCGGATGGGAGTGGTGGTTTCCGTACTGACTAACCCATCCCAACTATGCATGAGATTTGAAACTGAAATTCATTTTAAAATCTAGATCCCTTTTCGGGTTCTATTAATTTATTCGGCCTAGATTTTTAGAAGATTACTAGTATAATTGTTGTCAACCTATAGCTTTGATACCATGTTATAACACCCCGAATTCTGAGAACTCGGGATGTCACTAGCTAGGACCTTACAGTGGGTCCCGGCCTTAATTTGACAGCAATAGTACCGAACCTTACAACAATACACAAATAGTAAATCCAATCAAAACCTTAAAGTGCAAAATTTTCAATGAAAGAAATGTAATTGAAAGTCATGCATAACAATGATAGAATCCAACGAAAGATAACTAGCCTCAAAACAAAAAATAGAAGAAACCCCGACCCTAAATACCGATACGGAAACACGGTTAGCCATGTACTCCGCTCCAAACTACTCGGCAGTCACCTAACCTGGAAGATCTAACAACACGGCATATGTCGTTAGCTAACAATCCTAATATCAAGATATACTAAAGGCACAAATACACATAAAAAATAAAATTATAAACACGTCAACATGCTCATACAATGTCCCGATTATTATCTTTAATTTGGTGGTTCTAATCTATCTAGCTCAACTTAATTGTGTGGCATGAAGATCCTCCAACCTTCGACCCCGTCCCCATACACCAACAAGATTGGTTCTATGCATCTCCCCGTATACTTTGAATGGACTGGTCGCGGGGAGCCTCCCAGTCGCGGTTCAACATTGGACAATAATGCCACGACCCATTATACATACACTTGGGTCTTACAAATCGAAAGTACAGTGATCTAGTCAAGTTTTACTTTTAGTTCAATCAATACACACACCACCTTAAACATACTGTTAAGCAAAAAATATTACAAGAAAATAAAAAATGCATAACACATTTTGTTTGAAAAATGTTTACAAAGTTCGACCCTTATTCGTCATATCCTTACGTATCTAAAACAATACCGATTACAAATCCGGATGACCTCTTGAATATTTTTGAGGATTTGGGTTGCACCCGACGGGTTGCCTACGTACCTTCTCTAAGAAGGATCAAGCCTTACGTAGTTCAAGTTATATTTTTCCGGACTTCGATTTATATGCATCATAGATCGGAACCAAGCCAAACTTTTAGGACGGGTTGTCCATTATCCGCACTAGCACTTGTATTTCTCTACTTTTTACGCATCACCGAAATCACTCGGACCTACCTTCTATGAAGGGTTTTCCGGATTATCCGACTATCATGTGCGTATGAGAAACTCTAAGTTGGCGATATTTCTCTTCTCTTCTTTTTATTTGGGTTGGGGGTATGACTGAACTCGACGAGTTTCCTACGTATCCGTTTCGACGGAATCAAGTCAAACGTAGTTCTCACATGTCTTTAGAAAATCATTTACTTGGTATCCGCGATTGAACTCGACGATTTGCTCGGTCAAGTTTCCTACGTACCCTTTTGTAGGGATCAAATCCGACGTAGTTCTTTTTTCACCATTTTTTGGTTTAAGGGTGCGACCGAACTCGATGAGTGTTGCTTTATGTCGAGCTTCCTACGTATCCGTTTGAGACGGAATCAAGTCACCATAGTTCTTTACTTTCTAAAACTTGGTATAGTGGCCACTCTATTTGAGATTAATCGCACTATGGGAGTTCACATCACGCTCGACCTATCGGATTTAGTTTCTATTGTTTGCTTATTCTGTTGAGGCTCTTGCAAATTAAGGACCGTCTTGCTTACACTAGCATGACTTACTTTAGCCATCACTGCTTGAAATGCTTCTCTTCTCTCTTTTTCTTACTGAATTTTGTTTCAAAACTTTTGAACAATCAACTATGCTTCTGAACCTTCTCTACTCAAATGCATGGTACAACACTTCTTTGTAATTGTACACACATCAAATATCCTTCCAATATTTTCTTTTACTCCATCCTAACTTATTTTCTTCTTCAGGTTCCGGCAAATTTGAAGCTAAATCAGCCGCTATTCGATCGAAACTTATGCATTGCATCTTGTTGTCGCGTGTTCTTTGAGATGTTGGACAACGAAATTGAAAGACCCGCCTTCTTGATCTTATTTTATCTTTCTTCATTTTCATATGTTCCCTTCACACCCCTATTTACTTTGTGTGTTTCTTTAAAACTTTTTTTAAAAATTCTCCCCTTGTTGATATCCTCCCTTAATTAACAATACCCCTTCATTTTCTTAACATAAGCTTTGTAATAGTCTTTAATGATGAGATTAGAACATAGAACACTTGCGGAAGATGGAATATCAACTCCTTGTGCCCACGTCACGTATTGCACTTTCTCACCCAAAGAGCTTAAATTGTTCATGAGCATAATCCGTATCTTATTTTTCATGCTTCCAAAAATAGGAAAATTTAATGCCTACAAAATATTTTAGTTGAAGACGCTGGTGTAATTGTGCTCGTAGTTGAAGGCCCAAGCCCGGAAAACGTTGAAATCCATCTAGCATAGTCTCCTGAGCATGTTGGAAACAAGAGATTCGGAGTGGTGAAAGGACATATCTTTTGTATAAGGTACTATAGATCTCAATCGTTGACAAGAATGACACCAAGTTGTACTCCATGCATGTTGTCGGCGACGGCAAATCGGATGGAATTTCGTAGAGAAGTATGCAACTGGTTTTGTAAGAGATCCATCAGAGGAACATGAAGTTTGTTGTTGAAGTTGAGGTAGAGGATGGTGGCTACTAAATTAATCCCGCCTAGACATATTTCTCCATGAATTCATAATTTCCCGACCTTATCTCTTCTCGATCGAATTGATCTTGTTGTATGACACGGCTTCATCTTTGGGGGATGAAGGATGACTTCGTTTGAGATCGACTGAACAAGTATTTTACTTGTAGTGGCGGTTCAAGTGAGTGCGGTCTTCATTTCCTGCTCAATATGGAACAAGTATAATAAAAATAGAGTACAGAGAATACCATCTGCAATCTTGGATACTTTTTGTTGAATAATAGCTCTCCTAACTCGTATTTGTTGAACTAACTCGATCTTACTATGCATGCTTCTCTTTAATTTTTTTTTTAATATTCTTTGGGCTTTTGAATAAGATCAAATAATTAACCTCTCAACTTTTCCAACCGCATTATCTCTCTGCTGCCTTATGCTCACCATATCCATCGCTTGCTTTCTTCTTCTTTCCAAGATGATGCTTCATGTCACGGTTGAATATACTTAACCCTTGTCGGCATTTGACTGCGTATTTTGTTGGTTGCACCCCTTCCACACCAATTTGAATTTATCTTCATAACTGTTGCAATGACTCACACATAACTACATGGTTCCTCCTAGCTTTACATAATCAAACACATTTCTAACTCATTACTTCTTCTTCTTCTTTGCAACCGGGGTATTGCGGCCTATCGAATAATCAATATGGAATTTCCCCTTAATAAGACAATGTCTCCCTTGGTAAAGCTTCAACTTCGAGAAAGCGTTTCTTCTTTGTGGTTATAATGGCCATTATAGCCTCGATTAAAAGCTTATAATGGCCATTAATTTTCCTTGGACTCAAAGCGTTTCTTCTTTGTGGTTTCATTGTTGAGTCAATTACCCAGGAATTAGCAAGTTTTATTGCTAAAATGATAATCCATGAAATTAGAAAACAACTTACATAAACTTTTCTAATACTCTTTCTTTTATCATGGCTTTGTGAATTGGATTTGAGATGGTGGGTAAATAGCACCGGTTTAGTGGCTAAATCAAAGACTGTTAAAAGGGTAAATTTGATGATTTATATATTTAAATTTAGCTAGTTTAGTGGCTAAAATCAAGGAAAAGGAAAGTTTAAAGAAAATCTTTTTCTCATCTCTCTTTTTTATTCTTTACAAATAATACCCAATTGATAGATAGGTAATTATTCATTACATTTCATTTTTTTCAACTTCTTCTGCTTTTTTTCTTTTTTTTGGCTAATTTTGAAGAAACATTTAGACTATGTTTTCGATTAATTTTTAAGTCATAAGTATAAATGGTATATGACTTAAGATTAATTTCATGTCAAATCGCAAACATATGAAATTAGTGAAATTTTGCCTTTCAACAGTCTTTGATTTTGCCACTAAACCCGGTGCTATTTACCCACCATCTCAAATCCAATTCACAAAGCTATGATAAAAGAAAGAGTATTAGAAAAGTTTATGTAAGTTGTTTTCTAATTTCATGGATAATCAATTTAGCAATAAAACTTGCTAATTCATGGGTAATTGACTCAACAATGAAACCACAAAGAAGAAACGCTTTGAGTCCAAGGAAAATTAATGGCCATTATAAGCTTTTAATCGAGGCTATAATGGAGATGGGCGTTTCCGTTGTTCAGCCTACAAACGCCAATTTGAAACCGCTGCCATAATTGTCCTGTATTTAAGGTTGTTGTATATCTGTATATAAGGAGGAGATGCAGCTCTAGTGTCTAGAGAAGACACAAAAAAGAAGAAGAGAGAGACAAACGTGCAAAAGAGAGAATCAGAGTGAGAGACTAAAGAACTCAAAGAGAACAAGCAAGAGAGGAAGTCAAAAAAGAAGGGAACGGAGAAAGTTGTAAGAAAGACATATAAAGAAGCGACAATGAAATCCAGTTTCTTTAAATTTGTCCAAGCAATCAAGTTTCCATTCCTTCAACTTCATTAAGGTATGAGTCTCTAACAAAGATTATATTCTTGTCTGTTTTTTATTTATTTTTGTTTTCAGCTTGAGGTCGAATGGTTCTTGAATACGTGAGATTCGACCCGTACTGCACATGCAAGTTGGGTGAAGCAAAGAAAAGCGATCGCAAGTTGGGTCGGCGGCTACATCAATCCCGTCCAGAAACCACCTCTTTTATGCAGAAATGTTAAAGAAATGTTGTGCTAGAAATATCGAGAATGAGAAGTCAATCGAACGAAGAACCAAGTGAAAAGCAATGTTGAGGGGAACTTCTATTCAACAAATGAGGGTATTGACCAAAAAATATCCAGGAGCCTACAAAGAAAAAGAAAAAAAAATTGTTTAAATTAGGTAAATGCAAAGTCAAGGAGCATGCAACAGAAGAAAAGTATAGAAGCTTAGTCTTTACTTTTCGGCAGTTTTTAGGGACAAAAAAAAGGAAGCAAGAAGCACCATATGAGGGTTGAGCAAGTGATATGAGCCCACAAAGGAGGATCGACTTTTAACATCAAGACGATCAAAGATAGCCGTTGTGAGAATTGCCTTTGTATTATATTGATGTTTGGAAGAGGAAGGCTAACTAGTGTTTGTCTACTCGTGTCAACCGACTAGTGGGTTCTCAATCGAGAGCGACTATGGAGTTAATGATGGCTTCAAATATAAACGTAATTTCTCGAAGTTGAAGCTTTAACAAGGGAGACGTTGTCTTATTAAGGGGAAATTCCATATTGATTGTTCGATAGGCCGCAATACCCCAGTTGCAAAGAAGAAGAAGAAGTAACGAGTTAGAAATGTGTTTGATTATGTAAAGCTAGGAGGAACCATGTAGTTATGTGTGAGTCATTGCAACAGTTATGAAGATAAATTCAAATAGGTGTGGAAGGGATGCGACCAACAAAATACGGAGCCAAATGCCGACAAGGGTTAAGTAGTTCAACCGTGACATGAAGCATCATCTTGGAAAGAAGAAGAAAGCAAGCGATGTGTGAGACCCCTATTCTTTCGGACCGAGTTCCGTCCTTAGCCGAGATTTTCTTTGGCCGAGTTTGGCCTTGCCGCACCCGCGGGCATGATGGACGCCCCTGCGGGTTCCCCCTGCGGCTCATGGAACCGCCCCCGCGGTTTCCTGCGGCTGCATCCGTTTTTGTTGACTCTTTGACCCGTGCTTTACTCTTTACCTTAATTAATCTTTCCCTTGGTTGATCAAGGGTTTGTTCTTCACTTTCTTCTCCAGCTTCCATCTCGTTCCTAGCTTCACCTTGTTTCCTTTGATCTTGTTCTTGGTTTGGAAGAGTTTGGTTTGAGATTTGTGTGTGTGGTGGCTTTTGTGGTTGATGACTGTGAGTTTGCTGAGCTTGGAAGCCAACCTTGGTGTGTGTTGATATTCCTTGCAGCCTAGGACCACAGTGGTGGTGAGTGATCTTCTCTTTTTCTCTTCTTCCTTTCTTGTTTTTCCTCTTCCTTATCTTAGGATTAGATGTATGTTAGGGTTATTGATGGTTGGTATGTATGTTGTTGCATGTGTGTGA
This sequence comes from Fagopyrum tataricum, assembly GCA_002319775.1. Classification (NCBI taxonomy): domain Eukaryota; kingdom Viridiplantae; phylum Streptophyta; class Magnoliopsida; order Caryophyllales; family Polygonaceae; genus Fagopyrum; species Fagopyrum tataricum. Next base: position 19,193,433 of record CM008284.1, on the reverse strand, counting down.
CTTTGGAATGGAATAGAAGAGTTTTGATCACGGAAAGAACTAAAGAGAAGCCGCAAGATTTCATTCTGCACTGTCGCCGCCCCCGCGCCCGGAAACCGCCGCCCCTGCGGAGACCGTGTCATAGCGCCCGCGCCGTGCCAACGTCGTGCCTGCGTTGCCAGCGACCCTTGTCACCGCCCCTGTGGATTCTACCTGCCGCGCCTGCAGGTGATCTCTTCCGCCCCTGCGTCCTCCGTTCACGCAGGTGCGTCTTGTCCCGGGACTACCTATAGTTAGGTAGTTCCTTTCCTTTCTAGTATGAGGAACCTAGTACCATGCTAGGTATCGGTTTATGATGTGTATGATATAGATATGCCGGTTACGGCCTTGAGGTTACGAGTTGAATATGATCCTTATGGATCCCTTGGGTCTAGGTGTGACCCCTTTGTGTGATAGGATTGTGATATATATATATATATGTGTACCTTGTATAGGATGTGTTGTCCTCCAGTTTGGAGTGGACGTTTCTAAGAGTTGTTCGTAGCGCGTTACTTTTGAGATTGAGGTAAGTCCATAGGACTTACTTAGCTACTATCCTTATATTGGATGTATGTTTGAGTGGTGTGTGTGTTTTATGCTTTATAGCATGTGTTATTATGGTCACCGACCTATGTTATACTGACCGCCCATTGTAGTGGCCGTGATAACCTTTCCCTTTCATCCTGTAGTGGAGTCTAGGAGGTTCTCTGTGGTCAGGCCAGATCTGGTATACGGGAAGGACCCTTACCACTCCCATAGGGTACACGGGAGGTGTGCTGATACTACTCCAGCTGGCTAGAGTACTCAGAGGCGGGGATTATATTCCTCGTGTCACATATCTTTATATACATCTATTTATACGATTAAGTGATTCGACTTATTAAAGATAATATACCGGGTAAATGTTTGATATCATGCTGAAGTGTTTATTATTTCTGATATGTGATTGTGCTCTAGCATCTTCTTATATATGTGCATAGTTAACTAACGGTTTTATACCGTGTTGTAGATCCTTTGCAAGTTAGGAGAGCTGCAGAGTGATCCAGAGGGGTGATCTGCTGAGGGTTCCGTGCACTGGGCGTATTCGTGAGATTTTGGTTTATCATTATTGTACGGATTTCAGTTTGACTTTGTACTCAACAGTACTCTGTATCATCCTTTTGACATGTATATATATATATATATATATATATATATATATATATATATATATATATATATATATATATATATCAATTTTCATGTTTTGTTTTAATCTATTGGTGCCTTGTTGTAAGATTCAGTGAAGTTGTTGTCAGGCTAGGGTCAGGATCCATTGTGAGATCCTAGCGTAGTAGCGCCTCGAGTCCTACGGATTCGGGGTGTTAGAGATGGATATGGTGAGCATGAGGCAGCAGAGAGATAATGCAGTTGGAAAAAGTTGAGAGGTTAATTATTTGATCTTATTCAAAAGCCCAAAGAATATTTTAAAAAAAGTAAAGAGAAGCATGCATAGTAAGATCGAGTTAGTTGAGCAAATACGAGGAAGGAGAGCTATTATTCAACAAAAAGTATCCAAGATTGTAGATGGTATTCTCTGTACTATATTTTTATTATACTTGTTCCATATTGAGCAGGAAATGAAGACCGCGCTCACTTGAACCGCCGCTACAAGTAAAATAATGGTTCAATCGATCTCAAACGAAGTCATCCTTCATCCCCAAGGATGAAGCCGTGTCATACGTCAAGATCAATTCGATCGAGAAGAGATAAGGTCGGGAAATTATGAATTCATGGAGAAAGAAATTGTCTAGGCGGGTGATAACATGATTTATCGAACTGTTTCACTCATGCATTTAGTTAGATTTCCCCCTTTCTGCATTCATGTTTTGGCCTTAGTTTGTGCCATTTATGCTTGTTTAGTTCTACTTTGCAAGAATAGATGTCTACACACGCTATTTGTGGCTTTGTAGGTGATTTGACACATTTTGGAGCTAAAACGATGTATTTGAGGATCAAGCTCGAAGTGGATGCATTGGAGCGAGCATACGTGTACGGGAAAGGGCTAGGAATCAAGCTAAGGGCATGAAGGGAACGATCAAAGAGCATCTCGGCCGAGATCCACCTATCTCGGTCCGAGATGGAAGGCTTGGAAGCTACTGCTGCATACAGACCTTTTCCTTTTTTGGCGCATTATATTTTATTTGCAGGCCTTTTTTCTTTTTGGAGCATTATATTTTATTTGTGGTTTTTTTCCCATTATATTTTATTTGCGGGTTTTTTCCTTTTAGGCCCAATATATTTTTTAGCTAGATTTTTATTATAAAGGAAGCCTTGGATTTATTCCAAGGTGTGCTGGGAGTCGCCCAGAGTTAGCCCTAGAGGGGGGAGCCGTCTCCTTCCTTCTTTCTTCTTCTCCATTGTTCTTCTTTAGTTTAGCTTAAAGATTCATACTTTCATATTCAGTTTTGTTGAGAAGACATTGTTGATTCAAGATTTAATACAATTGAAGGTTTCCAGTTATTTAAGTTGAGTAGTTCTTTTCTCTCCCTTTTTGTTATTTATTTATTTATTTGTCTTTCTTTGATATGATTGTTATTGGCTAGAACCTTGTGGTTCAAGGTTGACAGGTATTTGTTTATATCTTTGATTATGATGGAATGTTGTGCTTTATGTTTTGGCTTTGACTTGCTTGAAATCCTAATGGTTGGCTTGTTCTTTTAACCTAGTTAGAATCCTTCTAGCTAGTAATCTAAGTTGGAATTGAGACTTACCCGGTGATATTCCTTCATAGATACATGAGAGACTGATCATAGGTAATAAAGGTTTATCTTTATTGGTTGAATGTGCTTAGATTCCTTGCTAAGTAGGGTAATACCTTAGACTTACCCGGTAATGGTTTACCTTTCCCTTAGTTTGTAGTCTGGTTTGTTTAGAATTTCCTACCTCTACCTTGAGACTTACCCGGTAATAGTTAGTTGGTTTGGAACTAGATACTTGAGAATTACCCGGTAATAGACTGTCAGCCTAGAAACGTTCATCCTGTGGCTTTTCTACCATATAAATTTATGAGTCTTCCTGAATCTATATGTATAAACAATGATCTTGAACCTTGGAATCCATTTTCTTTCCTTTAGCTTGATTATCTTTGCTTTTCTTTTTATTTGTTTGTTTTGACTTTCAATCAATAGTGACAATTGATTGCTAGTCCATAAAACCCTTTCCAAAACCCTTTTTTATTTCTTTCCATTATCTTTTTCAACCCCCTTTTCTTTATTTGAGGTCTATCCTATTTTTAATCATTATTGCATATTATTCCCCTCAGTCCCTGAGATCGACCCTGGAATACTTATTTTTACTGTGAACCATACACTGTGGGTTCGTTGCTATTTTATAGGGGTGTAAAATCAGCGAACAGCGGGATTAATTTAGTAGCCACCATCCTCTACCTCAACTTCAACAACAAGCTTCATGTTCCTCTGATGGATCTCTTACAAAACCAGTTGCATACTTCTCTACGAAATTTCATCCGATTTGCCGTCGCCGACAACATGCATGGAGTACAACTCGGCGTCATTCTTTCTCTACGATCGAGATCTATAGTACCTTATACAAAAGATATGTCCTTTCACCACTCCGAATCTCTTGTTTCCAACATGCTCCGGAGACTATGGCTAAATGGATTTCACCGTTTTCCGGGCTTGGGCCTTCAACTACGAGCACAATTACACCAGCGTCTTCAACTAAAATATTAGGCATTGAATTTTCCTATTTTTGGAAGCATGAAAAATAAAGATACGGATTATGCTCATGAACAATTTAAGCGCTTTGGGTGAGAAAGTGCAATGCGTGACGTGGGCACAAGGAGTTGATATTCCATCTTCCGCAAATGTTCTATGTTCTAATCCCATTATTAAAGACTATTACAAAGCTTATGTTAAGAAAATGAAGGGGTATTGTTAATTAAGGAAGGAGATCAACGAGAGGAGAATTTTTTAAAAAAGTTTTAAAGAAACACACAAAGTAAATAGGGGTGTGAAGGTAACATATGAAAATGAATAAAGATAAAACAAGACCAAGAAGGCGGTGTCTTTCTATTTCGTTGTCCAACATCTCAAAGAACACGCGACAACAAGATGCAACGCATAAGTTTAGCTTCAAATTTGCCGGAACGTGAAGAAGAAAATAAGTTAGGATGGAGTAAAAGAAAATATTTGAAGGATATTTGATGTGTGTATAATTACAAAGAAGTGGTGTACCATGCATTTGAGTAGAGAAGGTTCAGAATCATAGTTATTGTTCAAAATTTTGAAACAAAATTCAGTAAGAAAAAGAGAGAGGGAAGCATTTCAAGCAGTGATGGATAAAGTAAGTCATGCTAGTGGCGCTTATAAGCAAGACGGTCCTTAATTTGCAAGAGCCTCAATAGAATAAGTAAACAATAGAAACAAATCCGATAGGTCGAGCCGTGATGTGAACTCCCATAGTGAGATTCATCTCAAACAGAGTGGCCACTATACCAAGTTTTAGAAAGTAAAGAACTACGGTGACTTGATTCTGTCTCAAACGGATACGTAGGAAGCTCGACATAAAGCAACACTCATCGAGTTCGGTCGCACCCTTAAACCAAAAAATTGTGAAAAAAGAACTACGTCGGATTTGATCCCTACAAAAGGGTACGTAGGAAACTTGACGAGCAAATCGTCGAGTTCAATCGCGGATACCAAGTAAATGATTTTATAAAGACATGTGAGAAACTACGTTTGACTTGATTCCGTCGAAACGGATACGTAGGAAACTCGTTGAGTTCAGTCATACCCCCAACCCAAATAAAAAGAAGAGAAGAGAAATATCGCCAACTTAGAGTTTCTCATACGCACATGATAGTCGGATAATCGGAAAACCCTTCATAGAAGGTGGGTCCGAGTGATTCTGGTGATGCGTAAAAAGTAGAGAAATACAAGTGCTAGTGCGGATAATGGACAACCCGTCCTAAAAGTTTGGCTTGGTTCCAATCTATTGTGCATATAAATCGAAGTCCGGAAAAATATAACTTGAACTACGTAAGGCTTGATCCTTCTTAGAGAAGGTACGTAGGCAACCCGTCGGGTGCAGCCCAAATCCTCAAAAATATTCAAGAGGTCATCCGGATTGTAATCGGTATTGTTTTAGAATCGTAAGGATATGACGAATAAGGGTCGAACCTTGTAAACATTTTTCAAACAAAATGTGTTAGCATTTTTTATTTTCTTGTAATATTTTTGCTTAACATATTTTTGGCACGTCCAGTGGGACCCTTTTTCTTTCTTTATGATTTTAAAATTATATTGATTTAAATTATACTAATGTATTTGTTGTCTTTTTCCAAGGAAAAATGGCACCAAGAGCTTTGATCAAGTTCAACCAGCTTCCGGCCACCTTCATTGTGAAAGGGGGCAATGGGTCCGTCGACGTTCATTCCGGGTTGTGATCAACGTCACTCGTGATGCAGTTGAAGCTGAGATCCCGTTGAGCAATTCCTATGGACCTCTCCGAAGCTTGGAAGAGGAGTAATCCCGAATCTCAAGAAGGCAAGGCACAAGGACCAACCATCCAAGTCCTCAAGACGGCGTTGGGTCTCACCAAGTGTCAAATAAGTCTACCTCAACCAACACCAAGAAACAAGCGAAACCGGAAAGGACGCAAGAACGATCCAAGAGACAAAAAGCAGGACCATCGGTTAAGCTCGCTCCTTCACCAGCATTGGAATTGGTCAATCAACCTTATGGGAAGCAGCACGAGGTTTGGTAGCTCTTAAGGAATCAAGCATCAAGCCACCGGCAAGGCAAATTCTCATAGGATCAATTCTTGTCAACCTGGACCGTACGGAGCAAGTCAACATGACATCCTACACGGAGAAAGAAGATACCCTAACTAGGGTCTCTGAGGTGAAGGTTATCAAAGCTACTCAACCCAAGAAAGGCAAACAAGCAAGACAACTCAAAGTTCCCGCAGACGGAATCTCGAACTAACACAGGACCAGTCACAAGGTCAAGAGCAGGAGATGTCATTCATGGAAGTAACCTCCCTACCACCAAGCCCACAACGCCCAAGACACGGAAATTGGGGGAAGACGTGAGCTCACCGCCCTGTTTGGACAAGTCTTCGCCTTTTAAGGAGAACGACTTTCGCCAATTTATAAACAGGACAAGGGTAAATCTCTCATGGAAGATGAGAGAGAAAACATGCAGTGATGACCACAGGGACCTCCGACACCGAAGAGCAACTCCGGGAGATGCAAAGAATAATGGATGAAAAAGATGCTCAAATCGCTGCTTTAACGCACGAATGGAGAATCAAGCCCAAGAGAGTTTGTTCAACCGAGGAGGAGACAACCATGGAAGTCAACCTGAAGCATCTGGTCAAACTGGAGCCCTGAGTATATCTCCGAGGAAATTAGAGAAATGATTGCAAAAGGGATTAAAGACTTCCAAATTTCTCAAAACCCACCGGTGATTGGTTATAGAAAACCGTACCCATTACACTTTGACGCCTTGCCTTTTCCTCCAGGATACCAAAGGCCAAATTTTGACAAGTTTGATGGCATACACGGTTCACCACATGAGCATCTTGCTCACTTTTACTCGGCTTGCGGGAGAAACAACTTTGAGTGATGCATTGCTCATCAGACAGTTGTTCAATCACTTAAGGGGTCGGCATTCACGTGGTACACCAACTGCATCCGGGGTCGATTGAAACATGGAATGATTTGCAAAGAGCTTTCCTTGCTCAGTTTGTGAGTACAAAGGCGAAGGTTTCCATCATGGACTTGGCCAACACACACCAAAAACCAAATGAGATTGGTAACGACTTTATAGCAAGGTGGAGAAGCCTAAGGCTACAATGCCCAGAGAAAATTAGCGAGTTGGCATGTGTCCAAATGTGCACCAACAACTTGCTCCCGGAATTAGTTGTACACGTTGGTAGTGCGGAGCCCTTATCCTTTGATGCGTTGGTGTCAAAGACTTGCAATGTTGAACGACAACTAGCTAGACAAAAGGTGGCAAACACCCGGACACAATCAAACGAGTTTAGGAGAGACGATGGAAGAAAACCACAAAAGAAAGGTGAATCCATGACAACGTTCATTAAAACCGGTGGAAGTACCTCTAGCGATGGAACAATTTAGAGCTCAAGGTATAGAGGACAAGAATAACAAAAAGCTCACTCTACAAGAGAGAAAGCAAAAGAAATACCCCTTTGATGATGATGATGTCCAAGGGATATTTGATGAGCTGATGGCGGCCAAAGCTTTGGTACTTCCCGAACCGAAAAGGCCCAATGAGGTGGGTATGACAAACGACCCAAAGTATTGCCCGTTCCACCGAATCCTCGGTCACCCGATCCAAGAGTGCTATGTTCTTAAGGATAGGATAGAGTGGTTAATTAACAAAGGTGAAATTGAGATTGAAGGCACAAAGTCAAAAGGCTCGTCGGCAACAATGAACTCAATTTCAACGACGGAGGTGACAAGAACGTTACAAATACCCACACAAATGCCCGAGAATCAGGAAATAGAGGATGCACATTCAGAAGATTTGGAGGATGGGGCATCCCCACGGCCCCACTACCTTTCATGGGAGTAGCGTGCAATTTCGGGTTGATGATGATGTCCGAGTAGTATGGGCTTATCCTGACATGCCAAGAGATGGACCAGGTATACCAACCTTGTATGAGATCATGATGTGCTCTGATATTGAGGATCTATATTCGGATGATGACGATGAAGATAGTCTTTTCGAATGGCAATTATCAAAAAGCATAGAAGCCCTCAACAAGTGGTTACCCAAAAACTACTCCTCCAGGCATTAGAATGATGGAAGAAAACCCGATAAGAAAAGCAAGAAGAAGAAGAAAAGAAGAAGAAGAAGAAGAAAGAAGAGTAAGAAAACAAAGAAACCCAAAAACGACTCTGAGGAGGAGTATGTTCAACCTCAACGGGTTCCTTTTACCCTGAAAGATTTCATTCCTAAAGATTTAACAAAGAGACTCATCAGAGGATGATGATGATTTATTTTGGGGAGAAGAAGTTGACCAATGTTGCATGGTCTCTTGGGCTATGAATGTGAAGAGACACAACAAGAAGCAGATGCAATTACTCTTCGATCTGGTCGTCAACTACCTTCACCGCAATCAAAAGGAAAGGAAAAAGAGTGGTGTCACCTTCCGGGGAGAAAACAAAAGCGACAAGTCACGACGATGGTGTTGATAACCATGTGCATGTCGAAAAACTAAGTGATAAAGAACCGCATGACCAGATCATACTCCTCGGATCCCCATATCAGTACGAGATGCTCCCCATAAAGAGAAAATTCGCTATGATGTTGTTAGCCACCTTAAGCGCATCCCGCACGTTTGAGTGTATATGATGCCTTAAATGTCTAAAGATCTAAGGAAGCTCTAATTCAAGCTCTTATGGATCCCGAAGATTACAAAGATCAAGTTGATCCCATCGAGGTCAATGATGTGTCATTGTACCCGTCATCTCATTGTGACTCATGTATGGCTGCCATTACTTTTCAGATGAAGATCTCCAATTGGGGAGTGAGGGACACAATAGGCCTTATATGTGACAGGTATTATGGCGACACAAAATAAACCGAATTTTACTCGATGGTGGATCGGCAGTAAATCTTCTACCGTTAAAAGCTTTGACATCAATGGGATTGAGTACCGACACCTATCCCCAACATTGCTCACAATTCAAGGTTTCAACCAAGTGGGACAAAGAGCTTTGGGGACCATAGCATTAAAGGTGGAGATGGATGAATTATACAAAGATGCTCTCTTTCATGTCATAGAGGCAAACACATCGTATAATGCTTTGTTGGGGCGACCTTGGCTTCATTCGATAAAATCCATCCCCTCAACGCTTCATCAATGTTTGAAATATACCGATGAAAATGGAATTGAAAGGATCATTAGAGGAGACCCGAACCCTTTTTGTGGGAGGATGTGAACTATGCCGATGCAAAGTTCTACAAAGTGGTAAATGTTGATCCTCCATAACCAATACTGAGAATAAGGAGCCATGGAAATTTCCTAATAGCTCAGTAACTCGTGTCGATGAAATGATCCCAAAGTTAATGCTTGATAAAAGACGTGGAAGAAAGACCTCTACGTAGAGTGTTATTCAAGTACACAAAAAGACAAGAGAGAGGCCGGTCAAAAACCGATAATCCCTATCGAGAAGGTAATGGATTCTCTCATGACGAGCTACACTTTTCCCCTTCGAAAAATCAATCAAGTCTCGCAAGATACGGAATTGGTCATTCATAGGATTTTCGGGGATGAACAAGAAAAGAACAATAGGTAGTGCTACGAGGCACATCTTCAGTCAGTCTATCGGAAGGCAAAAGGGATGATGGTGAAATTCAAGATTCATGGTCTTTTACGGAAGACACAAAGTCATGGAAAGATGAGAATGATGATGATCTCGACAAACTAGTGGTCTCTCATGAAGATGGACTTCTAACCGCCAACATTGAAGAACCAATGACTTTAACACCGATAGAACAAGAAATGTTCACATAAGAGAAAACATCAATTGTATCTCGAGTGTCAGTGTTTGAAAGGCTTGATAAGTCCTTTGTAGGTGAAGTGTCTCGGCCTTCGGTTTTCAAAGACTTGAGTTAGTTGATGAGCCTGAAAGAAAAAGGTTCCGAGTTAGAAGAAACCGGAAATGGAAGCTCAAAAGGAGGAATCAATTTGGAGCCATCATAAGAAAGACAAGTGATGGTCAAGTCGAAGAAGTCGATGTCGTGACGTTCCTTAATAGGAAAGAGTCCCAAGATAGCCAAACTCCCAAGATCAATTTTCACAAAAACCGAGCCGAAGAAGAAATCTCGAATCAAATTCGTCGGATTTCATCAACACGGTCAACCAGCCCCACCAGAGATGGAAGAAGGTGGACAACCAACGGTTGAGATCTCGAAGAGATTAATCTTGGAACCCTTGATGACCCAAAACCGGTTTTTGTTAGTGCTTTGTTAACAGACGGGGAGAAGGTGATATATCGTCAACTTCTGAGGATACAAGGACGTCTTCGCTTGGGATATCAAGATATGCCTGGACTCGATCCACAAGTAGCGGTTCATAAGTTATCCGTTTCCAACGAAAAGAAGCAGTGAAACAAGCACAAAGCGCGTCCGCCCCGAGTTAATGGTTCAAATCAAGAGCGAGGTCAACAAGCTTATAGTGCAGGATTTATCCGCGAGGTTCAATATCAGTATGGTTAGCCAACATCGTTCCTGTAAGAAAGAAAAATGGCAAGCTCCGCATATGCGTTGATTTTAGGGACCTGAATGAAGCATGCCCTAAGGATGAATTTCCATTGCCAATTACCGAGCTTTTGGTTGATGCTACCACCGGCTTCAAAGCTTTGTCTTTCATGGATGGATTCTCCGGTTACAACCAAATCAAGATGGATCCAGAAGATGAAGAATTGACATCTTTCCGCACGCCACAAGGAACATTTTGCTATACAGTGATGCCTTTCGGTTTGAGAAATGCGGGAGCGACCTATCAACGAGCCATGACAATCATTTTTCATGATTACCTGCACAATACAGTGGAGTGTTATGTAGATGATTTGGTTGTGAAGACAAAAGAAAGAGATAACCATCCAGCCGATCTTCGGAAAATTTTTGAAAGGCTACGTAAGCATCAATTGAAGATGAACCCTCTCAAATGTGCATTTGGTGTAACATCTGGAAAGTTTCTTGGATTCATCGTCCGATATCGTGGGATTGAAATTGATCTGACAAAATCAAAGCCATTGCGCAAATGCTTCCTCCAAAAAATTTGAGAGCTCCGAGGTTTGCAAGGAAAGTTAGCCTACATCCGTCGTTTCATCTCAAATCTAACCGGAAGGTGTCAACCCTTCTAAGGTTAATGAAAAAAGACACACCATTTATATGGGATCGAGCCTGTCAAGACGCATTTGAAAACATCAAGAAATATTTAATGGATCCACCAGTCTATGGCGCCAATACAAGGGAGACCTCTTACATTGTACACTGCAACCCTTGAACGTTCTTTAGGTGCAATGCTGGTTCAAAACAACGATGAAGAAAGGAGAATGCCCTTTACTACATTAGTAGGACGCTAGTATAGGAACAAAATTACTCAGCCATGGAGAAAAATTGCTTGGCTCTAGTGTTTGCAGTTCAAAAGTTAAGGCACTACCTTTTATCTCACCAAATCATATTGGTCCAAAGCTGATCCATGCGGTTCCTTTTGTCCAAAGTTGTGTTGTCAGGAAGACTAGCCAAGTGGGCCATGCTTCTAGCTCCATTTGACATAAAATATGTTTCAAAAGGCGGTAAAGAGGCAAGTCCTCGCTGATTTCCTAGCCGCTCACCCGACATCGGAACATGAAGAATTGACATACGACTTCCCCGATGAAGAAGTTTTCACCATTGAAGAAAACTTGGCAATTGTACTTTGATGGTTCTGCAAGGAGGAGCGGAGTTGGGATCGGAATCGTTTGTTACCCCTTCGGGTGGTTGGTCCCTTATTCTTTCTCTTTATTAGAGAATTGCACAAATAACGTAGCCGAGTACGAGGCCTTAATTGTTGGTCTTGAATTGCGCACTTGAAATGCGCATTGATCCACTAAGAGTGTTTGGGATCTCAATTGATTGTGAGACAAATCAATGGGCAATATGAAGTGAAGAATCCCGGCTTAATACCTCTACACCAGAAAGCAAAAGAACTCATATGTCAGTTCTATCAAATAGAAATTGATCATGTCTCAAGAGCTGAAAATGCAAAGGCGGATGCTTTGGCAAAACTAGCAGCATCATTAACGCTTCCCGATGAACGTGAGATCCATCACTATCGTGAACGACATTTGCTTGCACCTGTATCGGAACGAGTCAGTCCTACCAAAGAAGTTAGTGTTGTTACAGTCTATGAAATTGATGAAGAAGTAGATTGGAGACAACCGATAATTGATTATTTGAAGCATGGGATTTATCCGAGGATGCCAAAAAAGAAAGTAGATATCAAAAGACGGCGAGCGCCGAGATTCCTTTTGCAAAATGATACATTATATCGAAGGGCTTTTGATGGAATGCTACTTAGGTGCTTATCTAAAGAAGAGGTTAAGTACATCCTTAAAGAAACTCATGCTGGGGTATGTGGAGCACATCAAGCTGGTCCCAAATTAGCCGATCAAGTTAAGAGGTTAGGATATTATTGGCCATCAATGGTGAAGGATGCGATGAGTTTTGCAAAAGCATGTCATGCTTGTCATATCCATTCCGATTTCATACACCAACCACCCCAATTTCTTCACCCGACTATTTTATCGTGGCCATTCAGTGCATGGGGCCTCGATGTGGTAGGACCCATCAATCCAGCATTCTCTCGTGGTCATCGGTATATTTTGGCCGCAACTGACTATTTTTCCAAATGGGCTGAGGCTTTGCCATTAAGAGTTGTGGGGGCAAAAGAGGTAGCAAATTTCATAAGGATTCAACTAATCTACCGATTTGGAGTCCCCGCGAAAATCATCTTAGACAACGCTTTGTACTTCAAAAATCAAATGTTGATGAGGTTAGCTGAAAAGTTTGGATTCAAACACAGTTTCTCGCTCAAGCTACTATCCTTCTTCCAATGGCCAAGCCGAGGCGTTCAACAAGGTTCTCTCAAAGATTTTAAAGAAGATGGTGTCAAAATCAAAAAGAGACTGGCATGAACGTCTACTTGAGGCCTTGTGGGCATACCGGACAACCGTACGAACATCAACTGAGTGCACACCATACAATCTTGTGTTTCGCTCTGAGGCAGTATTACCACTTGAAGTACAACTACCATCTCTTAGGGTCGCAGTGCAGCTTACTGATCCAGAAGAGAATACCAAGGTCCGTTTAGCCGAACTCGAGGCTTTGGACGAGCGAAGGTTGTCAGCACAACAAAGGCTCGAGATATATGAAGCTCAAATAGTTGGGACATTCAACCAAAAGAGTTAAATTCCGGTCATTTTAAGTTGGAGATCTGGTACTTACAATAAGGCGTCCGATTGTCATAAACCGAAAGTCGCAAGGAAAATTTGAGCCAAAGTGGGAAGGCCCATATGTCATCACCAAAGTCTTCTCAAAAGGCGCATAGTCGCAAGGAAATTCACTCTCAAGTAAGAACTACGTGAGACTTGATGCGTTGTCATGATACGCTAGGAATTGTGTGCAAGTGGATACCGAATTCCCATAAAGATTCTTTACTTAGAGTTTCACTTCAATAAGAATACTGAAACTTGATAGTATATATATAGTATAAATTTATAATATATATACCTATAAACATATATATATATATATATATATATATATATATTAAATAAATGATAGTCTAGATAATGGAAAACCCTTCATAGAAGGTGGGTTCGGATTATTCTGGGTGAATGCATATAAAAAGAATATAAAAATAAAAAAAATCAAATCAAATCAAATTGAATTGTGAAATTGGTTCACTAAGAACTACGAACGGCTTGATCCCCCACAAAGAGGGGTACGTTAGGCAATCTAGCTAGTCTAGATGCAGCCACACCAAAAAATAAAAAAATAAAAAATTCTCGCCTCTTGCAAAATGGTCATTTTCTTCTCACTCCATCGTCTCCTAGCCGCCATGCCCTGTCTTTACTGCTCAAACAGGTCAATGCAATGGTTCACAAGAGGGAGGATATCTCCGACCCATATATGCATACATATGAAGAATGAAAGATACAAAGGGGAGGGAAATGTTTTTTTTCGAAGCGCAGAAAGAAACAAAAAAAATCTAAAGAAGCAAGGGTTCTTTGTTGGTACAAGCTAAAGAAAAAAAAATGTCCAAAGGAGGGTCCTGTGTATAACAAAATACACAGAAGATGATAAAATATGGAGCCAAGTGATTGTTCATACGAACACAACCGTAGGAGCCATGAAGATCCAAGGACTTTCAGGCTCTAAAGTTTGAGTACGTCCGAAAAAAGTTGAAAAGAAGTGAAGCAAAAGAAAAGTGTATGGTGGAATTTGTAACGTTAAAGAAAGCATTTTCAAAAGGGTCTTCAAACAATTCCACAAGCTCAACAAAGAAAATGGCATCCACGAAATACTTTTGCAAAATAGAAAAGAAAGTTGAGAGCAAATACAAAAGGAGTAAGGGAGAAGTCAAACAAAGTATGGGCAACCCAAGAATCATACAAAGAGTAATGATAATCTCTTCCTTGTTAACTCTCTATTGTGTCTATTTGTTTTAAATTGAGCAGGAAATGAAGACCAAAATTGTAGATGGTGCAAAACAAAATCGTTCCTCTACTACACCAAATGGCAATATTTGGATTGGAAACGGAGAGTTGTCACCGCCACAACCAAACATGTAGTTCCGATGATCCAAAAAGGAGTCGATTCATGTGCTACACTAAATCTCAAATATGAAAGCTCAAACGGGTTCAAGAAACGCACCAACATTGTGGTCGAGAGAATCCAAATGGCATGTCAAAGTTCAAAAGAGAAAGATCCAAAGAAATTGTAGTTGGGAGGATTCTTACATCCAAACGCTACAAAACGGAAAACTTGTTTTGGAAAAATTTTCTTATAAGTTTTCAAATAAAGTTTTCCTTACATAGTTACATGGACTTTTTAAAATGAAAATCATGATTTTTCATTTATAGGACGGTGAAAAGTTGTTTCTCAAAATATTTTAAAATTGTGATGACTCAAATTTGGTTCTCAAATATTTTAAAATTGTGACAACTCAAAGTATGATGAGTTTCTTTTATGACTTTTTAAAAAGGGATATTTTTTTGTTGTCATTTTAGTTGGTGACATGAATTTATCAAATTATATTTTTTTTGATATCCCTAGTTCAAGTGTTTTAGAAGTTGTCAAAGGAATCAAGCTTATACGAAGACTCACACGCCGGAACATGTCATTATTGTATCACCAAGGACATGCGAGGAATGTTCCATGAAAAAGAAGAGTAAGAAAACGTGAGCAAAGATCCATGGAAAAGGAAGGAAGTTGATATAACGGGCCATTCAAAGAAGAGGCACGAAATGTGAGGAAGACACTATGTGAAAGAAGAGGAAGCAAATGTGACGAGATTTGAAGGAGACATAAGAAGATGTGAGAAAAGTTTCATGGGAAAGAAGAGGAAGATAATATGAACTATGAAGGGTGATCCAAAGGAAATGTACAAAAATGTCGATCAATAATAACTCAAGTCAAAAGTCAAGAAGAGTGAGGCCAATCGAACCCAACACTATCAAATTTCAAGACAAAAGGATGGTGCTTTTTCTTCTACAACTTCTAACCGGTCTCGTCAAAGTTCTTCCTTAATGGTGTTTGCATGTGTTTAAAATGATTTTATAGTTCCAAATGGATTTAAAGATGGCACTCAAGACACATGGTCAGGTCATGGTTAATCGGGCGCAACGGCACTATGTGAAATGCTTCAAGAAAAAAGAGTGGTGCCTTTTCGTCTACAACTTTCAACCGATCTCGTCAAAGTTCTACCTTGTTGGTGTTTGAATGTGTCAAATGGAATTTACATTATTCACATGGATTTGAAGACGACACTCAAGATACGTGGTCGGTTTATGTTTCATTGGAGTCAAAGTTACTACGTGAAACGCTTCAAGCTGGAAAAGTGTGAATAAATTGTAACAAAGAAAGGCACGAAAAGTTCCATGGGAAAGAAGAGGATGTAGGCCAAGAAAATATTTTCAAATAAATCAAAGTTTAACAAATTCAAAGATGGAGTGCAAATTAAGATTTCTCATTCCTACAACAAAATGATAACAAAATTCATCTTGGACAGGGCAATGAAAATACCCGATCTCTTGTCAGTACGTAAAACTGCATCATAGCTGAATTAACAAGAAATGGCAAATATCTTTCCAAATGAAGTTAATATATGATGTTACCAAGAATATTGAGAAGATTTCAAACTTTCAAAGTCAAAAGGGTTAAGAAGAGTGACTAATTTGTACTATATAAGAACTGAGTTGAACAAATCATTTCAGGAAAGCCTAAACTTCCCTCGACATACATATGAAAGTGCATGTCCCATAAGAAGAATGTATAAAACAAAATTTTGCATTTAGCATGAGATGTACGGTCAAACATACTCAAAGGAGATCAAACTCGTAGGTTGAATGATAGTTGACCCAAGGTGATGAATAAAACCAAAATAAAGTGCAATGCGCCCACAAAAGTCCTTTTAAAGGGATGCTTACGGTATAAAATCGTAAAGGTTTGGAACTACGGTGACTTGATTCCGTCTCAAACGGATATGTAGGTAGCTCGGGATAAAGCAAGACGCTCACTGAGTTCGGTCACACCCAAATGCCAAGATTTGTTAAAATAAAAGAACTACGTATGATTTGATCCCTATGAAAGGGTACGTAGGAAACTCAATCTCATGGCCGTTGAGTTCAATTGCAAATTTCGAGTTGATACCCAAGGAAAGGTTTGAGAACTACGTTTGACTTGATTCTGTCGAAACGGATACGTAGAAAACTCATCGAGTTCAGTCATACCCCTACCCCAAATAAAAAGAAGAGAAGAGAAATATCGCCAACTTAGAGTTTCTCATACGCATATGATAGTCGGATAATTCGGAAAACCCTTCATAGAAGGTGGGTCCGAGTAATTCTGGTGATGCGTAAAAAATGAAGAAATACAAGTGCTAGTGCGGATAATGGACATCCCGTCCTAAAAGTTTGGCTTGCTTCCGATCTATGATGCATATAAACCAAAGTCCAAAAAATATGATTTGACCTACGTAAGGCTTGATCCTTCCTAGGGAAGGTACGTAGGCAACCCGTCGGGTGCAGCCCAAATCCTCAAAAATATTCAAGAGGTCATCCGAAATGTAATCACTATTGTTTTAGAATCGTGAGGATGTAAGAGCCCTAGTCTTTCGGACCGAGATTGGACCTTAGCCGAGATTGACTTTGGCCGAGCTTTAGCCTAGCCGCACCCGCGGGCTTGTGTGCCGCCACTGCGGGTTCCCGCCCCTGCGGCTCAGGGAACCGCCCCTGCGGTTTCCGGCGGCTGCAGCCGGTTTCGTTGACTCCTTTGACCCGTGCTTTACCCTTTGCCTTACTTCTTTCTTTCCCTTGGCTAATCAAGGGTTACTTCTTCACTTTCCAATCCAGCCTTCACGTCCTCCTTGCTTCTCCTTCTCCTTCTTGATCTTGTGTTTGGTTTTCCCTTGAGTTTGTAAGAGAGTTATTGTGGTGGATGTTGATGTTGATGCTAGTGATTGATATGCTGAGCTTGAGAGCTAGTGGAGGTGTTGTCTTGGAGCAGTTTCGTGTCTTTGCCACAGCTGTGGTATGTCTTCCTTGCTTCTTCATTCTTTCTTCTTCCTTGTTCTTCTTTCCTTAGCTTAGGATTAGATGTTTGGACATAGGGTGATGTTGGAATGTGTATGTTGTTGCATGTGTGTGAATATGGAATGATAAAGACGTGATTTGATCACGAGAAGGGCCGAAGAAGAATCGCGGGTTCATGTTCTGCACAAACGCCGCCCTCGCGCCTGGAAGCCGCCACCCCTGCGGAAGCCGTGCCGCAGCGCCTGCGCCGTGCCTGCGTTTGCCTACAGCCTTGTCACCGCGCCCGCGGCTGAGTTCTGCCGCGCCTGCGGGTTGCTTGCTCCGCCCCTGCGTCCCTTGTATTACGCAGGTTCGTCTTGTCCCGGATCTACCTAGAGTTCGGTAGATCCTTTCCTTTCCTAGTATGAGCGGTAGTAGCATGCTAGGTATATGTTGAGGATAGATAGTTGATGAGTATGTTTCATTATGCCTTGTATAGGCCGTGTTGTCCTCCAGTTTGGAGTGGACCAGATTGAGGATTTATCGAGTTGAGATGACTACGAGGTTGAGGTAAGTCCGTGGGACTTACTTAGTTGTCATTCCTATATCGGATGTGTGCATGAGTGGTGTGTGATATATGTTGATGGTATGCGTTATGGTTTATTACCAATCTATGGTATATTGCTTTCCCATTGTAGGGCCGTGATAACTTGCCCTTTCATCCCGCTGGGAGTCTAGGAGGTTCTATGTAGGAAGGCCAGACCTGGTAAACGGTTTGGGCACTCCCCATTCCCTTAGGGTACACGGGGTGGTGTTCCAGGCACCATTCCAGCTGGCTATTGGACCTAGAGGTGAGGATTATATATTCCTCGTGCCACATATGTTTATATGGATATATATATGAGTTGATTGCTGGACATTATAAAGATAATAACCGGGTAAATGTGTGAAAGCATGATGATGCGTTAAGATTGATGATGTGTGTTTGTGCTCTAGCATCTTCTTATATATGTGTATGGTTAACTAACGGTTGTATACCGTGTTGTAGATACTTTGCAGGATAGGAGAGCTGTAGAGTGATCCAGAGTGGGTGATCCGTTGAGGGCTCCGTACACTGGGGCGTTATCGGGAATATTGGTTCTTTTGTTGTACAGTGTGGTTTTATTTGTACTCAGCGGTACATTGTATTACTATAAGATCAGTGAAATTGTTGCCAAGTTAGGGTCAGGATCCATTGTGAGATCCTAGCCCAGTAGCACTCCAAGTCCTACGGATTTGGGGTGTTACAAAGTTGGTATCAAAGCCCAGGTTGACAACAATGGCACTTGTAATCTGCAATAAAGTTCGAATAGATAAATAAACAGAACCCGAAAGGGGTCTGACTTTTTGAAAGGTTTTGGTTTTGAAATGAGTACAAATGTTTTGGGATACCGTGTACGTGAGCCATCGCCCCTCTGAAGACCTCGACAGTATATATATATATATATTCTGTTGTGATTGATTTGATATATATCTATACATATGGCATATATATATATAGCCTTCTAAGATAGGTTTACGTCTTCTGCAGATGGTTCAGACTAGAACCTTACTTATAGTTAGACGAGGTAGAGGTAGACCCCCTATAGGTAGAAGACAAGGTAGGACTCCTACTGGTGGTTCACATGCAACGGAAGAGATCCACGAGGAGATTACTGAGAGTGTCGTTCTTGATACTGGGAACGGTGCAGCTGAGAGACAGGGGCCACAGAGAGCCCAGTCTGGTGAGTCTGATCGTGTCTCTATGGAGGGACCAGCCTTCCGCGAGTACATTCGACGTGTTGAGGAGGCTGCTAGAGCAGGTAGGAGTGCCCCTAATCTACCAGCACAAGAGGGATCATCTGAGAGATCCCATGCAGTTACACAGGTGCCAGTTGCACCGGCACCTGCCGCTGAGATTGCTCGAGCTACAGAGGAGCATAGAGGGCCTCGACCAAACACTTGGTTGAAGGATTTTCATCAAATGGGAGTACCCCTTTTCACTGGGAAGGTGGGGCTAGAGGTGGAGCTCTGGATAGGACATGTAGACTCAACTCTGGAGTCTATTAGATGTCCAGCTGTCAGGAAGATTGAGTTGGTGCTGACTCTGTTCAGAGATTTGGCACAACACTGGTGGAGGTTTGTACGGGTACAGGTTACTAGTTATGAGCAGATGAGGACTCTGATACGAGAGCGTTTTTGCCCTGCCTCGTTGAGGAGGGAGAAACTTCGAGACTTTGTTGAGGCTGGGTTCGAGGATGTACCGGTCTCAGAGGCTATCAGGAGATTCCAGGAGGAGCTGGCATTGTTGGGTCCAATTGCACCTCTTGCAGATCAGCATGTATATCTGTTTTCCCGACGACTGAGGGATGCTACCCGGACTTATATGGCAGGGTTTCACTGTGAGACCTTGGTCGATTATCAGGACCGGGCTTCTGATTACGAGAGAGGGAGATCTAGCCAGAGGAGAGCTTCTCAAACCGGAGGGTCTGAGAAGAGGCAACGTACAAAACAAACTAGTGGTACTGGTGGAGCTGCTGGTTCAGGGCGAGGTCAGAGTCGCTAGAGTCATCCTTCATCTGCACCGGGTGCAGATAAGGGAGTACAGTGCTTCAACTGCATTGAGTATGGGCATATGAGATCAGAGTGTACGAGGCAGCCGGTGACCTGCTTCACTTGTGGCAGACCTGGTCACAGAGCTACCTTCTGTAGACGAGGGAGAGCTTCATCACATCAGGATTCTTCTCCTGCTAGTACAACAGGAGGTGGACAGAGGCCACCTCAGCAGCAGCAGCAGAGTCAGGGATAGCAGAGGGTCCCAGATCGCCCTACGACTCAGGAATCTGCTCCTGGGCCGAGTAGAGGCAGAGGTCGTGGTGGGAGCACCACTGATACCAGAGGCCCACAGGTTCGTGTTTTTGAGCTTAGGAGTGCAGAGGAGCCAGCTGCACCTACTGCTACAGGTACCATTTTGATTTATGGTTTACATGTTAGAGTCTTATTTGATACTGGTGTTACGCATTCTTTTATTTATGATGCCTGTGTAGAGCGTCTTGGTTTAGATACAGTTGAGGGGATGCCCTTTCTTATAGGGTTTCCCGATAGTGGTAGGGTCAGAGGTACCCGTGAGATTCACGGTTGTCCCATTTCTGTAGGGACCCTGTGTTACTAGTTGACTTCTTTGTCATGTCATTAGAACATGAAGAAGTCATTCTAGGTATGGACTGGATAGATAGACACTATGCAGTTTTAGATGTAGGTAGGAGGATTGTTACCCTCTCTACCGAGTTAGGCCAGATAGAGGTTTTCCGGGGTTGGGACCTTGGAAAGACAAGCATGGTTATTAGCGCTATACGGGCAGCTAGATTGATTGCACAGGGTTGCGAGGCCTTCTGGTGTTATGCCGTGAAGGAGGGGGAGAGTCCAGCATTAGAGGATATTCCTGTGGTATGTTAGTTTACTGATGTGTTTGCTGAGCCGTCTAGTTTGCCGCCTCAGAGGAGTGTGGATTTTGGCATCGAGTTAGAGCCTGGTACGAGACCGATCTCGAAGGCCCCATACCGGATGGTGCATGTCGAGATGCTGGAGCTGAAGAAGCAATTGGAGGAACTGGTTGAGAAGGGCTTCATTCGCCCTAGCATGTCCCCATGGGGAGCACTTGTCCTCTTCGTACGGAAGAAGGACGGATCCTTGAGACTGTGTATTGATTACAGAGAGCTGAACAAGGTGACCATCAAGAACAAGTATCCATTGCCGCGTATTGATGACTTGTTAGATCAGCTTCAGGGAGCGACAGTGTTATCCAGGATTGATCTGCGTTCCGGGTATCACCACCTGAAGGTGAGAGAGCAAGAAGTGCATAGGACGGCATTCAAGACCAGATATGGACGCTACGAGTTTGTAGTGATGCCATTTGGATTTACGAATGCCCCAACCGTCTTTATGGAGTTGATGAACAGTATCTTCATCGACTTCCTGGATCAGTTTCTGGTGGTTTTCATTGATGACATTCTGGTATACTCTCGCAATGGAGAGGAGCATGCAGGACATATGAGGATTGTATTGTTGGTTTTGCGGGATAGAGAACTTTATGCAAAGTTCTCTAAGTGCGAGTTATGGAGACCAAAGGTAGCATTCCTGGGTCACATTGTATCCGCCGAGGGGATCAAGGTTGATCCGGCGAAGATAGAGGCAGTAGCTGCATGGACTACACTGACGAACGTCAAGGAAGTCCGTAGCTTCCTTGGTCTAGCCGGTTATTACAGACGCTTTTTGGAAGGATTTTTTGTGATTGCCCGTCCACTGACGAGTTTGCTGAGGAAGACTACCAGATTTGTGTGGTCTGATAGTGTACGCAGAGTTTTGAGGAGCTGAAGAGACGTTTGACTTCTGCTCCTGTTTTGGCACAACAAGAGGGTACAGAGGATTTTGTACTATACAGTGATGCATCCAAGCTAGGCTTGGGATGTGTGTTGATGCAGCGGGCAGAGTGATTGCATATGCGTCTAGACAGCTGAAGACATACGAGGAGAACTACCCGACTCATGATCTGGAGTTGGCAGCAGTAGTTCAAGCACTGAAGATCTGGAGACATTACCTGTATGGTGTTACATGTCAGATCTTCACAGACCATCAGAGTTTGAAGTACATTTTCACGCAGCGGGAATTGAATAACTGCCAGCGTAGGTGGCTTGAGCTGATCAAGGATTTTGATCTGGAGATTCTGTATCATCCGGGGAAGGCGAACGTTGTCGCCGACGCCCTGAGCAGGAAGACGCCTCGAGAGCAGGCGATTGTGAGGCTGACAGTTCAGCAGCAGTTACAGAGGGATTTGATCTGGCTAGAGTTGGACATCCAGTTTTCTGATGAGGATGCCCGGCTGAGTACTTTAGAGGTTCTACCTGATCTGTTGGGTGAGATCCATCAGAAGAAGGAGACCTGCCCGACCTTGATGAGGATCAGAGAGCGGATGTCTCGGGATGAGGCACCACAGTTTCTTCTGGGAGCAGATGGAGTATTGAGACGTCGTGGTCGCGTTTGTGTACCTGATGATACAGAGCTGAGACTGAGGAGTTTACAGGAGGCTCATTGTACACCATACTCTGTACATCCAGGTACGAGTAAGATGTATCAGGATCTGAGACGTTTATATTGGTGGGGAGGGCTGAAGCCCGATGTCGCAAGAGTTGTGGCACAATGTGTGACCTGCCTGTAACACCCCAAATCCGCGGGACCCGGGATGCTACGGGCGAGACCTCACAATGGGTCCCGTCCCTTCGCTTGACAACAATTTCACCGGACCTTCCAACAAGGCACAAATAAAGGTGAAAACTTAAAACATTTTTAGTGTATGCGAAAGCCCAAAAGTAAAGACTACAAAGTGGAAACTCAGCCGAGTCCTCAAAACAATACAACCCAAAACGAAAGTCTAAACGTACGACAACACAATGAACAACGATATGAAACATGACCCAAAACCATCCCCGTCCTATAATGTACGGAGACCCCGGATGTCCACTCCTCCACCTCACTCGGCGGCGTCCCTAACCTGCAAGTCATCTACAACACGGTTTAAAACCGTTAACTCATATTCGAAGCATTAGAAAAGCGGTGAAGGCACAAACACATACATAACACAAAACATAAATCACACAAGTCCGGTTTATTATCTTTTTATTATTAAGTCATATCCCGTACTAATTCAACTTCGGTTTGTGACACGAGACCACCGTGGTCTCGCCTCGGTCCCTTACCGGCAAGGAATGGTACGGATGCATCCGACCATCGAACCCGCCGGGCTAGTCGCCGAGATCCCCCTAACTTCACGCAGAGCCAGGCCGTATACCCGCCGGACTCGTCGCCGAGAACCTCATACACCTCCCCCGGGCTAGGCAGCTGATGTCACCGCCCGTTATCATACACTTGGGCCAAAATATATATATAAGGTCGGTGGTCCTAATTACCGGTTTAATTGTTATAACATAACATAAACACACACCATCAAACACACATCAATGCTAATACATAGAATACGAGCTAAGTAAGTCCGGAGACTTACCTCGTCCCAATGCTAACTCACAAACGCCCTTGCTTCCCTTGGGAAGACGCACTCAACCTGCTCACAACAAGGTAATCATCACAACCCGCTCAACTCAAGAAGTCTAAGACATCTACACAAATGATCTACGCAAGATCATTTGACTCCCATTCTAGGACCGCATCCTAGAACCTCTCATACTCACATCTCACTCAACGCATGAGGAGATATCTCCACAACCTACTTACTCTCATATGATCATACTCAAAACCCAAGAACGAGTAAAAGCCTACTAGGTCTATCATGCTCATCACACTCTCCACACATGAGAGTAACACCCAACAGTTCATAACCTCAAAGATGTTAGTCCTCAACCCAAGAGGCACAAGCTAGCCTAGAAGATCCATCATCCTCACATGCTCATACGATCACATATATCGAGCCTTAAGGGCTCCTAGGTCCATAAACACTACATGTCATTCTCAAGCTACTCTAGGTCATCCTAAGCATGCTACTAACATGGTTCAACAACAATACTAAGGAAGGAACGAAGAGGAAAGGAGAGGAGAAGCCTACTGTTGCAGAAACGCAGTCGCGGAGTCAAGCTGGCGCCCTGGCGGAGCAGGAGCCGCCCCTGCGGAACTAGAGGCCGCCCCAGCGGAGCTGCCGGCCGCATCCGCGGCGGAAGGGAGTCGTCCCCGCGACCGTCGTGTCCTGGAGCCCCGGAGCCGCCCCTGCGGCCGTGCCGAGCCGCGCCCGCGGCTGTGCTGGGCCGTGAGCCTGCCGCCTCCCCGCGGCCATGCCGAGCCGCACCCGCGGCGGTGTTGTGCCGCTCCCGCGGTCGTGCTGCAGAACGTCGTCTTCTTCGCCTTCGATCGTGGATCCTTGGCTCCGAAGTCCTTCTTCTCTTGCTGGATCTTCTCCAAACACCCATCACTGGTCTTAGGAACCTCTCCTTAACCTAATCGAGCTAAGAACCTATGCATGCAAAGAGTTGAGCAAAACTCCTCAAGATCTTCCTCCATAGCCATGGATGAAGGAGGGAAGAAGAAGAAGGGAAAAACAGCAAGGAAGAGAGGGAGGGAGAGAAGGAGCTTACCAACAACCTGAAATCCCTTTGCTGCAGTCCATACACAAAGATCCTTAACAAGATCGAAGAAGAGAAGAGAAGAGAGCAAAAATGGAGCCATGGGAGGAAGAGGGAAAGAAACTAACGTGAATGAGCAAGAGAGGAGAGAGAGAGAGGGGACAAGGCTGCGAAAAGGGAGAGGAGACAGCAGCTGTCTTGTCAGCTTGCTCAGAACGAGGGGTCGGAAATGACCCCTTGTCACTTTTAACCCGGAACGAAGGGTCGGAACGCGGAAAAAGAGGAAAAACAACGAGTCGGCTCGGGATTTTCTTAGGAATAAATCCCGGCTCTCGGCATCTCGGGATTAAGAGATTACTACAAGGTGCTCTAAGTCCGGAATAAAATTAATAAAATTCCGGACGTTACAACTAACCCCCCTAAAAAAAAGTTTCGTCCCGAAACTTGCTAAACCCCTCACTCTCCAACCAACCCGTCTCGTAACCCCGTGGAACTCATAAAACGTACACTATCGGCTCTAATCCAAGTCTACATATCGCATCACATCAAGACCTCGCAAGGTACAAATATCTCAAACCAAATCACATAATCACACAGAACAAACAAGAAAGATCTCGGGGCTAACCCGCCGGTCTTATCAATGTCGCTAAATCTGCGTAAAACTCAGGATAGTTCCTCCGGATACTATCCTCCGTCTCCTATGTAGCCTCGTCGGCTCCTCGTCTTGACCACTGCACTCTCAGTATAGGTATCTCCTCTGATCGAAGGCGCCTCGTACTCCGCTCTAAAACTGCTATAGGATGCTCTACAAATGCATGGTCCGGCTCGACCATTAGGTCCTTGTGACTGATGATGTGTCTCGGGTCGTGTATGTACTCTCTCAGCTGAGAGACATGAAATACCGGATGTATACCCTCTAACCGAGGTGGCAATGCTAACCGGTATGCCACCTCACCGAATCTCTCCAAGATCTCGAATGGACCGACATATCGGGGCTTAACTTCCCTTTAATGCTGAATCGCCTGATGCCCCGCGTCGGTGATACCCTGAACCACACCTGAGCTCCTACCCTGAACTCGAGAGGTCTACACCTCTTATCCACATACGACCTCTGACGGCTCTGCGCGGTCAACATCCTCTCTCGGATCAAAGCAACTCTAGCCACGTCGTCCCGTACCTGATCTGGAGCTACAACGCTCAAACTCCCCCGCTCGTCCCAACATAAGGGAGTACGGCATCTCCGTCCATACAATGCCTCATACGGTGCCATCCCGATTGACGCGTGCCAGCACCTCGAGGTAAAACGCCCGTCCCTGTCCGAGATGATGGTCCTCAGTATTCCATGTAATCTCGCAATCTAACAGTTGTGGATAGGTCCTCCCAATTCCACTGTGGCGTGGGCGGTGGGTGAAGTTCTCCTCCGTCTCTGGTGCTCGATCTTGACCTGTTGGCAGGTCGCGCATTGGGCCACATATCTAGCTACATCGGGCTTGAGCCCGCCCCACCAATAAAATCTCCTAATATCCTGGTACATCTAACTCGTGACTGGGTGCACCGAGTAAGGTGCGGAATGTGCCACATGCAAAATCCTCTCTCTCAACTCCTGGTCTGACGGTACACAAGTACATCCCTGGCGTCTCAATCGCCCGTCTACTCCCATGACAAACTGCGGTGCCTCTCCTCGGGACATCCTGTCCCGGATCCTCATCAAAATGGGACATCTCTCCTGCTTCTGTAGGATCTCTCCGGACAGGTCAGGTAGTACCTCCAACTCGGACAAAAAACCGTCCGTACCCGGGAACCGGATATCCAAATCGAAACCTATCAAATCCCTTTGCAGCTGAGGCTGAACCGTAAGCCGAGCTATAGCCTCCTCTCGAGGTGTCCTCCTACTCAAAGCATCGACGACTACGTTCGCCTTCCCGGAATGGTATAAAATCTCCAAGTCAAAGTCCTTAATCA
This sequence comes from Fagopyrum tataricum, assembly GCA_002319775.1. Lineage (NCBI taxonomy): Eukaryota > Viridiplantae > Streptophyta > Magnoliopsida > Caryophyllales > Polygonaceae > Fagopyrum > Fagopyrum tataricum. The sequence continues at coordinate 19,166,991 of CM008284.1, read as the reverse complement.
ACTTCAACCATCTCCTCTGGCGGTTATTCAACTCCCGCTGAGTGAATATATACTTCAGACTCTTATGGTTTGTGAAGATTTAGCATGTAGCCCCGTACAAGTAATGTCGCTAGATCTTCAAGGCATGTATCACTGTCGCTAGCTCAAGATCATGGGTAGGGTAATTCTCCTCGTACGGCTTCAGATGCCGAAAAGCGTACGCAATAACCCTACCCCTCTGCATCGAAACGCACTCCAATCCTAGCTTGGATGCGTCGCTATACACTACAGAAACCTCTACGCCCTCAGGCTGGATAAAACAGGAGCGGAGGTCAACCTCCTCTTCAGCTCCTCGAAGTTGTGCTGACCAGGCTCGGACCACACGAACCTGGTAGACTTCCTTCTCAGAGACTCAACTTCCTTCTCGGGTCCTCCTCACTGCAACACTTCCATTACGTTCCTTCTTTGCTTGTCTCTAACAAAGAAGATCGAACTTCCAATTTACACCGTTGGCTTTGGTTCTTGTCCAACCAACCTTTGATGTTACGTTTCCTCCACTCTTGTTGCAAGATCTAAGTAATGAAGGAAATACTTTACTTCAGACTGTTTCTACTAACGGGACACTATGCTATAACTTTTACATCGTCTCTCCATACTCAATCAAGACCATGTCTTGACGAACCACTTGTACACTTCAAACCGATCATACCTCGAGGCAATTTCAAAATAGTTGCACCTATGAATCTCCTCTTAGCTCTCAACAACTCCATTGTCCATTTTCTTCCCACTCAATACTTCATCGTCATCCGGAGTAGGTTAGCCATCGGTGGTGTTACTTGGGGAATCTCTCCACAAATCCGGTAATGATCGGCACATCCAAGAAACTTGGATGTGCCGATTTGAGTGTTTGACGTTATATTCATCGTGTCACATATGTTCATATCAATATGAACATATGTGACACGAGGAATATAACCCTCGCCTCAGGGTGCTCATGGAAGCTGGAGTGGCCCCTGGTCACACCCACCCGTGTACCCTAAGGAAATGGGGAGTGGCCAACCGTGTACCAAGTCTAACCCAACCACAGAGAACCGCCCATACTCCAAAGGGATGAAAGGGACAACTGTCATGGCCCTACAATGGGCAATCACTATACCATAGGTCGGTAATCATCATAACGCATGCTATAAAGCATATAACACACACCACTCATGCTATAAAGCATATAACACACACACCACTCACGACAACCTTTCACCAACTATCACTAACACAACATGATTTTGATAACAATTCGAAGCAACTAAGAGCAAAGCGTTTTTTTTTTTGCTCGACTGAGTTATATATATATATATATATAAATATATATATATATAAACAAGGAATAAAAAAACACGGAAGATGAACCTTTTCTTTTCTTTTTTTGTTTAAGGATGTGTTTGGCCGAAATAAACAATATATAGTTTTCGTGTTTTTTTTTTAGTTTTTGTAATGGTAAGGCCAACAAAAGATCTCTCTAAAAACTCACAAAAACTAAGATTGCAAGCACCAAAAATTGGGGAAACTACTCAAAAATTAAAATAACTGAAAACAATTCTAGGTAAGTAATTCGTACCCCGAAAGCTTGAGGAACTCACACTGTTGGGCTCTGATACCACTTGATGCGCTCTCCGTCGGTTGAAAGCGAGGATCCACCGGTGTTGTTCCTTCCGTCCACCTCTTTTTTTGATTTTTCGGGAGTGGGATATGCCAAGAAAGGATCGTCTAGCCTCGCACCTTGGAGATCCTTGAATCGAGATCTTTTCCTTCGGAATCTCACTTCGGGATTGGATCTCCTTCGTCCTCCTAGCCTCTCACCGTAAGGACACCACTTGGCCTCTCACCTTGTGGGTTTCGAAACTTTGGCCTCTCACCTTAGTCTCTAGGTTTGTTTTTTTTTTTGAAAGTAAAAAACACAACTTTTGGATTGTAAAATCACTCAAATTCGTCTTATTAGAAAGATGTGTGGGAGAGGCCTTATATAGGCTGAAAAATCAGCACCTAAACTCCCAACATTTAAAAGGTACAACTCAAAAGTTTAGAAATTAAAACAAAGGCAAACTAAGGGATTTTTACCATTAGATTCAAGCAAACGAAGGACCTAAGATCCTTAATTTGACCGGTCATCTGAAGCTTAAAAGGACAAAAACATGGATGGAAAAATAACCCAACATAAAATGGCATTAACCCCTCTTGAAAGATTGGTTTAAGTACAAGTGGTTATTTTATTTCACTTGTATGTATTAAAACAACCCTCATTATTCTAGAATATCATGAAATAGTGGGAATCATATCATGAAATAAAGTCAAGAGAAAGATCACATATTACAAACAAAAGTTACAACTATAAGGTCCAAACATTCCGGCCAAAAAAATGCCTCAAGTCAAGGCGAGCCAGAACCCTCAATCGCCTCGAGCATGTTCACCAAATGACAAGCATAGTCGACCCCACATGTCGGAGCTCCGAAAGGATGGTAGCTCAAGGTGGTTTGTCCTAGCATGCGAGCTCTAGCTCGAGTGAGAGGTGGCGTTGACCTAGGAGCCGGCACCTCATTCTCGTAGCTTAAGGGTGGGCTTACATTATATACCAACCGGGATGGATTCGATGCCCCTCACCTTATACCGGTATGGGCTGTCCGCAGAGAACCTCCCAATCTCTAGGCAGAGAATGGGCAGTGATGCTACGACCCGTTATTCATACACTTGGGTCTAATAAAAGGTATTGTCGTCCTAGTCAAGTTATAATTATTAAACACTCAACAAACACCACTTTAGAAATGCATGCTAACACAGAGAATAGTTGGCTAAGTAAGTCATACAACTTACTTGAACTCATCGACAGTCGGTCAAACACGGCACAATCCATATGTGCATAAAATACCAAAAAGTCATAAATCCAAATTCCTAGAAACATCCGACATACTTATCTAATTCGATGCACCTCAACTTATACCGGTATGGTCGTATCAATATATTTATCAGCTAGCTTACAGAAACATTCATAAGACTCTCTTAGGGGTTCTATGAGTGAAAACTCTTATCGAACTTCCTAAGAGTTTACTTAAGCCTCAAGCGACATAAAAGTCATAAATCCAAGTTCCTAGAAACATCCAACATACTTATCTAATTCTATGCACTTCCTCATGAGCTTCTAAGATATAAATAATCCCGAAATATGTGATGTATCTCCTATAGTATGGGAACGAAGAACCCAACTCGTTTCTCATGAAAAAAAAAACCACAAACTTAGGTCATGATGCCTCCAAATCTTAACATTTCTCCTTAGACATTATTCGCTTATTTTCCATGTCAACGAAGGTATTTTATCCCTTATATGAATACAAAGAACTCCTACAATTATAGGTCCCAAACACTTAAGTACGCAACGTGCATGAGTTGGCCTCCAAAAGTCAACTAAGCAATTAATTCACAATCCTATAAAAGAATTATGGGTCATTTCCTAAAATTAGATTGGGTACTAGCTTGTTAGGATTTTAATGAGACACAACCTAACTTCCAACAAAATTTTGGGCTACTTACACAGTCATAAATTTGGGCGCTTTATTGTAATAAAAGGTTGGGTCAATTTCAGTAATTAACTTGATTTGGGCAAAAAATGCAAAAACCAAAAATATGGGTTATAAATGTAAAAGTAAAAATAGGGGTTCGTTTTGTAATATACCCAACAATATGGGCTCTTCCCGGCAGCCCGTGCAGTGGATAAAGGTGGTTCTCTAGCGGCTTTGCTTCCGACGGAGGTGGAGTTTCTCTTGGAGGCGGTGGAGAAGAGCACGGCGGCCAGAGGAGGCATCGACCAGGGTGGCTCGAGAGGCTAGCCGTCGCAGATCCGGACACAGAGGGACGACACGCATCCGGCTCGAGATGAAGAAAGTGAGTCGAGACCGAAGTTGTGTTCTCGCCGGCGAGGAGGCTTCGGTGCAGATCTGGTGACGGTGGTTGTAACACCCCAAATCCGTAGGACTCGAGGTGCTACTGGGCTAGGATCTCACAAAGGATCATGACCCTAGCCTGACAACAAGTTCACTGGATCTTACAACAAAACATTATATATATATATATATATATATATATATATATATATATATATATATATATATATCGAAAGGTAATACAGAAGTACCGCTGAGTACAAAAGTAAACATAAACTGTACATATGAAATGTCTCATAACCCTCGCATAAAACCCAGTGTACGGAGCCCTCAGCGGATCACCCACTCTGGATCACTCTGCAGCTCTCCTAACCTGCAAAGGATCTACAACACGGTATAAACCATACACATATATATAGAGATGCATAAGCACAATCACATATCAGGAAATAATAAACACCTCATCATGCTATCACACATTTACCCGATTTATTATCTTTATAACGTCAAACACTCAAATCGTATATATATAGATATCAATATGAACATATGTGACACGAGGAATATAACCCTCGCCTCTTGGTGCTCATGGCAGCTGGAGTGGCCCCTGGTCACACCCACCCATGTACCCTAAGGGAATGGGGAGTGGCCAACCGTGTACCAAGTCTGACCCAACCACAGAGAACCGCCCAGACTCCAAAGGGATGAAAGGGACAGTTGTCATGGCCCTACAATGGGCAATCACTATACCATAGGTCGGTAATCATCATAACGCATGCTATAAAGCATATAACACACACCACTCATGCACACATCCAATATAGGGATGGTAGCTAAGTAAGTCCTATGGACTTACCTCAACCTCGAAGTAATCTCAACCACGTAGTACTCTCAAGTATGATTAGCTCCAAATCTGGAGAACGGCACTGCCTATACAAGGCATACAGAGATATCAATCTCCTATCAAACAAAGGGGTCACACCTAGACCCAAGGGATCCATAAGGATCATATCCTATTTCATAAACCTCAAGGCCATAACCGACATAAACGATATCATACTCATCATCATTCTAACCTCAAACACGTACCTAGCATGCTACTAACCCGCTCATACTAGGAAAGGAAAGGATCATACTACTCTAAGTAGATCCTGTACAAGACGCACCTGCGGAATGGAAAGACACGGGGGCGGAACAAGACAACCCGCAGGCGCAACAAGGCTCAGCCGCAGGCGCGGTGACAGTGGCCGCAGGCAACGTAGGCACGGCGCAGTCGCTGTGACACGGCTCCCGCAGGGGCGGCGGCTTCCAGGCGCGGGGGCGGCGACAGTGCAGAAAGTGACCCCGTTGTTCCTCTTCGGCTCTTCACGTGATCAAATCACGTCTTCTCCATTCCCAAGCCACACACATACATATACATACACATTCCAACATCAATCTACATCCACATACATCTAATCCTAAGCTAAGCAAAGGAATCAAGGAAGAACAAGATCAAGATCAAGATGGAGAGAAGGAAGAAGCAAGAAGGACGTACTGAAGCTGGGAAAGGAAATGAAGGTGAAACCCTTGCTCAGCAAGGTAAGAAGAAGGTAAGGAAGAGAGTAAAGCACGAGTCAACCGGTCAACAAAACCGGCTGCAGCCGCAAGAAACCGCAGGGGCGGTTCCCTGAACCGCAGAGGCGGAAAGCTACACGAGCCGCAGGGGCGGCTCCCTGAACCCTCGGGGGTGGCTAAGGCCAAAAATGGCTCCCAAAGACTAAGGCTCTTACAGTGGTTCATGTATTGCTTCTCGTTACTTGCTACTCATCGGTGAGGAGGGTCGACACTAGCCGTTCGCTGCTGAACTGGAGGAGTGCGCAGAGGCAGTGTGCGTTGGTGTTGTGCTCGAGGGGGAAGGTAGAGGGTTTTTGGAGCTCTTGCAAGAAGAGAAGTGAAATGATGAGTTGCATTTGTTGTTGTGGTGAAGAGGGGAAGAAGTTGAGGACCTGAGGTGTATGCGGTTGTTGTGTTCAGAAAGGGAGATGGTCGGGGAGAATTGAAGGAGCAAGGAGTGAGAGCAAAACAAGGGTGAGGAGGCGGAGGGTAGAGCTGGTGTTTGCAGAAGTGAGGTGGGTTGTTGTTGGGATGTAGGGAAGAAAAAGAAACTATCCCACATCGACAATACGAAAGCATGTGAACTAGCATATAAGTACAAGGGATACTCCTCCTATTGCCAATTGGTTTTAGGATAGAACCCTGCTGGGCTTGTGTGTTGGACTTGGGCCCAACGCGCATATGCGCTCGGACGTGCGATGGACCCCCACGTCATATTTGACCCAACGAAATATATCATGGTATCAGAGCAGATTCTGGCTTATTGGGCTTGTCGGCCTTAAGACTCAAATTGCGGACATGGACAATGATAGTCCGTCCGGTTGGGATAGCCGGCCTTAAGGCATTTCGTCAAGTGTCAACTGAGCCAAACGGTTGCACTTGAGGGGGCGTGTAGAGGATTATGGTTCCCACATCGACAATATTGGGATTACAAGTCTAGTATATAAGGTTGGTGGGCTACTCCTCCTATTGCCAATTGGTTTTAGGATGGAACTCTGTTGGGCTTGTGTGCTGGACTTGGGCCATTGGCAATAGGAGGAGTAGCCCTTGTACTTATATGCTAGTTCACATGCTTTCGTATTGTCGATGTGGGATAGTTTCTTTTTCTTCCCTACATCCCAATAGTTGCTCGGGAGTGAAGATGAGGCTCCTGATTATAGCTGGTGTGGTCCCCTCTTCTCTTGCATAATGGATTGTACAGGACATATATGAGTGAAGTTACGACAGGTGGTACAAGGTGAGGTGTGAAGATAAGAAGGAATCGGCTGACTACGTTCAAAGGTACTTAGGCCAGAGGAAAGCATGGGCCATCAGAGCCCGCAAGGTGAGAAAGGAAATGGGCCGGTAGAGGGCCTAAGGTATGGGCCAAAGAATTAGAATCGGTTTCAAAGCCCACAATTAAGAGATAAGGCTTTAACCATTTATCCGATTTCTTGAATCACTCGAATCGAAATTCCGGAAACGAAGGAATTTTCTGGATTTTACATCTCAATAGTCAATATAGTTATACATGATCTCATGTAATAGGTGAAGAACTTCTGTTTCTAAATGAAAAAAAAGAAAAGAAGACATTAAATATCTAGAGACGGATCTTAGGGGTTTTTTTAATGTCAGCGTCCATCTCATTTGTCTATTCTAGTTTCCGAAAATTTAGATGCTATTCAGAGAGAGAGAGGGGTTCCGGTGAGGCGAAATCTTGTAAAGAGGAGTGAGAATGATCGTAGATCGTAGCATTAAATTAGATTGGATCTAAAGGTTGTGATTTATAAAAAAAAAAAGCTTTAGGATTCAACATGCTCTTGCAAACTGAATCCAATATCCAATGCACACTTCTTGAATATGGCATTTGATATCCTTACAATTGGAAATTTGATCGTCCTTTTTTTATATAATTGGATTTAAAATTACTAAATCCCGATCAAAATGAACAAAGGGGTTAAATTGAACATTATTCATTAATAATGGTTCATGGATTAACATAATAGCTTCTAAATAGTTAAACATTTATGAAACGTTATCGGTTTGAACAAATAGATGTTCAATGAAATGTCCCAATGAAATATTGTAGAATATAAACCTTTTTTTTTCTCCACATGAGTTATTTTTCTATTCTAATAGTTTATTTTTTGGACCATTTGTTCATATTTTTACCATTCAAGTTTGTTTACGATCAACAATTAATATTCCAAAAGTTCATCATGTATTATATATGAGTCATTTTTTACTCATAATGAGATCACTTTTATTTTTGTGGAGTTCACCATTTACATGAGTTTGCTTCATTTTTTTTTTTATGTGTATTGAGTGCATTATTTTTACACATGTTAAGTTCATTTTTTATATGCATTGAGTTTATTTTTGTAGTTAATTTTTTATCTATTTATATTGAGTTTATTTTTCACATGTTAACATCGATTTAGCTGATATTCTACATGTTCATTTATGAACATTGTGTTTTTTGTTTTTTTCTTAACTCACAATGAGTTCATTTTTACTAGCAAGGAGTTCATTTTTTACCGTTTGTTGAGTTCATTTTTAATTCATATTTTAAAAAATTATATATATATATATATATATATATATATATATATATATATATATATTAGGTTTAATTTTGAGTTGAGTTCGATTTTGGTCAATATTGTGAAAGCTAATTTATATATTGAGTTCATTTTTCTAACAACGAGTTTATTTTTTGCTTACACTTCATTATAAAAAAAAAATGTTCTAAGTTATATTCGTAAATGTTCTCATTAATTTGAACACCATTTTATATTCGTAAATGTTCTAAGTTATAATATCCGAAACCATGAAGCAAACCTCCCGTTTTTCAATGTTTATCATGATCGGAGTCTACTGAAAAAGTACCCTATCTTCGACACATTTAATAAAAATGATATGACAAAAGTAATTTTAAGCTTTTTTTATATCAAACAAAGCTAAACGCCCATAACTTTTGCTCCTTCCCAGAAAGATGGTCCTATCCACTCAAAATCTGCAGTGCAACAACAAAATCCAACAACACATTTATATCACCCAAATATTCACAATAACATTTTTAATTTAGATAGTTTTTTATATATATAACTAGTATATAGCCCGTGCCTTGCACGGATAATTGTTTAAAAAAAATTTTATTCTTTTTATATGTTATATGAAAAAAAATATATAGTTTGAAATGAATACGATGATCATATAGATAGAAATGAATAAGATGATCATATAGATAGAAATGAATACAAATTTTTTATTTATCTTGGAATCTAAATTTTTTTTAATCTTGGAATCTAAACGAAAAAATAACAAATCTGAATGAGGAAAAAAAATGGATAAAACCGAATTTCAATATAAAAATAAAGCAAAATATTAAAAAATAAACAAAAAATAAATCGTAATAAATAATTAAAAATTTCTCTTGGAAGTAATCTGAACAAAACAAAACGAATCTTAATTGTTAAAAAATTTGGTAGCTACTAAGATTGTAGTCGAAATATTTTGAACGAAAAATATATCTTTTTCTATTGGAAATTGAACAAAAAAGTTATAAATCTGAATGAAAATAAGTAAAAATTGTATAAAATCGAATTTGAATTAAAAAACGAAATATTAAAAAAAAATGAATCGTAATTAAAAAAAAATATTTGGAACTACTCTGAACAAAAAAAAAAAAGAAAAATTTTGTAGTTGAAGTAATTTGAACAAAAATTTTTTCTTCTCTTGGAATCTAACAAAAATAACAAATCTAAATGAAAATAATAAAAAATTGTATAAAACCGAATTTGAATATAAAAAAAAGGATCGTAATAAAATAAAAATATTCACTTGGAAGTAATCTGAACAAAAAACGAATGTTAAATTTTTATATTTTTTTTTAATCTTGAAATCTGAACAAAAAAATAACAAATCATTAGAAGAAAAAAAATTTGGATAAAATCGAATTTCAATATTTAAAAAAAAAGCGAAATATTAAAAAAAACAAAAAACAAATCGTAATAAATAATTAAAAAAAATTCTTGAAAGTAATCTGAACAAAACAAAACGAATTTTAATTGTTAAAAAATTTGGTAGCGACGAAGAAAGTAGTCGAAATATTTTGAACGAAAAATATATCATTTTTATTGGAAATTGAACAAAAAAGTTATAAATCTGAATAAAAATAAGTTAAATTGTATAAAACCGAATTTGAAATAAAAAACGAAATATTACAAAAACGAATCGTAATAAAAAAAAAAGGAAAATATTTTTAGTTGAGTAATTTGAACAAATTTGTTTCTTCTCTTGGAATCTAACAAAAATAACAAATCTGAATGAAAACAAAAAAAATTGTATAAAACCGAATTTGAATAAAAAATTTTGAAATATTAAAAAAAAGGATCGTAATAAAATAAAAATATTTATTTGGAAGTAATCTGAACAAAAAACGAATGTTAATAATTATTAAAAAAGCCACAAAAGATTTGTAGTCAAAGTAATTTGAACAAAAAAATATTTTTTTCTCTTGGAATCTGAACAAAAAATAAAAAATCTGACTGAAAATAAAAATTGTATAAAACCGAATTTTTATAAAATAAAATAAAATAAAAAGAGAAATATTTATTAAAAAAACGAATCGTAATAAATAAAAAAAATTCTCTTGGGAGTAGTCTGAACAAAAAATACGAATCTTAATTGTTAAACAATTTGCTATCCATGAACATTTGTACTCGAAGTAATTTGAATGAAAGACGATTGTAAAAATCCGAATTTGTAGTTGAAGTAATCGTTTTTTTAATAAATGTTAAAAAATTTGGTAGCCACGAGGTAAATTTTGTAGTCGAAGTAATTTGAACGAAATTGATAGCCAAAAAATTATTGCTAAAACAAATAAATCGTTTTTTTACAAATAGTAAAAAAAACGATTGACTTCCGAATCGTTGAAAATAATGATAGTCGAAGAGAAAATAAACGAATGATAGCGAATCCGAAGATTGATAATCGGTAAGAAAATTTTAGAATGTTAGCAGCATGGATAAAGACGTGGAGAATAACCTGAAATTACGACGAAACAACCAAGATATATTTTCAAATCCTCGAAACCCTAAAAAAGATAAAGATGATCACGAAAACAAGAAGTGGATTGAAAACGATGAGATATGATCTGTATATATAGTGTGAGAATTTTTAATGTACAAGAGAAGTTTAGGTTTTATCGTCAGCTATCATACAAGAGAAGTTTGTAAATATTATTTATTTAGTAGATTTCGGTAGATATCATGGTTTAAATAAAAGTTTTAGTTAAAAGAATTTTATGGTTTAATTATAATTTAGTAAAAAAATTTATTGAGAGAAAAATTCTGGGAGCGCCACGTCAGCATTATGACGGCTGTTTTAGTAAATATTAGTGTAATACCCGGTGCGGGTTATGGTTTTAAACTTATATTTATACTAAATACCATAACATAAATATATGTATTTAAAATATATAAAAAAAAAAATTATTTGTGTAATAGTATGCTTGCATTCAATTCGATAATCATAATTATAAGTGGTAAGTTTAATTCGTCTTATGACATTATTATTTCAGTAAAAGATATTATATGTTACTTGATTATTTTAAGTATATTCTTAATTTTTGATATTGTACATTAATCTTTTTTTATACAATAGAACATTTAAAACTAAAATCAACATTTAATTACCAGGAAATTAAACGTAAGTCTAGAAAATAAGATTCCAATTTGTTAGGATATTTTCCCCGATAAAGATCTGAATTAATATAGATTTTAGTTGTTGAATTAAAAAAAAAATTTAGCGGACATAAATTATGGCGGCGACACGTGACAAAAGGTGTGTCCACTTTAATATATATAAGATAAGATATATAAAAAGATACTCAAATTTATATTAATTAAAAGTTAAGAAAATAAGTATTATTATTTATATTTTACTTAAAAAAAATTAGAAACTAAATATTTTTTGTTTTAATTTTCAAAAATTCGAAATTAAAACATTTTTTGTTTTAATTTTCAAAAATTCGAAATTAAAATATTTTTTGTTTTAATTTTCTGATACAAAATCTTGATTAAAAAACTAACGTAAAAAGGTTTTAAATACTAGTGTAATTTCTGGGAGCGCCACGTCAGCATTATGACGGCTGTTTTAGTAAATACTAGTGTAATACCCGGTGCGGGTTATGGTTTTAAACTTATATTTATACTAAATACCATAACATAAATATATGTATTTAAAATATAAAATAAATAAATATTTATTTGTGTAATAGTATGCTGCATTCAATTCGATAATCATAATTATAAGTGGTAAGTTTAATTCGTCTTATGACATTATTATTTCAGTAAAAGATATTATATGTTACTTGATTATTTTAAGTATATTCTTAATTTTTGATATTGTACATTAATCTTTTTTTATACAATAGAACATTTAAAACTAAAATCAACATTTAATTACCAGGAAATTAAACGTAAGTCTAGAAAATAAGATTCCAATTTGTTAGGATATTTTCCCCGATAAAGATCTGAATTAATATAGATTTTAGTTGCTGAATTAAAAAAAAAATTTAGCGGACATAAATTATGGCGGCGACACGTGACAAAAGGTGTGTCCGCTTTAATATATATAAGATAAGATATATAAAAAGATACTCAAATTTATATTAATTAAAAGTTAAGAAAATAAGTATTATTATTTATATTTTACTTAAAAAAAATTAGAAACTAAAATATTTTTTGTTTTAATTTTCAAAAATTCGAAATTAAAATATTTTTTGTTTTAATTTTCAAAAATTCGAAATTAAAATATTTTTTATTTTAATTTTCTGATACAAAATCTTGATTAAAAAACTAACGTAAAAAGGAGTCACAATTGATTTAAAATAAATACTGATTTTAAATAAATAAATTAAAATTATGAAATTAAAAAAAGTTTTTGCGGACGGAAAATCCTAGCGACGACACGTGGCAAAAAGTGCATCCGCTTTAATATATATAAGATAAGGTAAGATATTGATTCTTTCTTCGCTTAATAATCTGGCTTTACTAATTATAAACAAATCTCTTTTCTTCTTATTTTGAAATTTTAAAATTTTATTATTTACTAGTTGGATATTTAAAATTTAGATCTTAATCTACTATTCCTTTGTCTACTGATAAATGACAATGACATTTTATAAAAAATAAAAATATTTAGAAATTAATGTCGTTTTAATTAAAATTGTCTTATCTTCCTAATTTATCCCTGTGTTTGGAAAAGCAAGACATTTTTGTAGCTTTATATCAATGAAGACAAATTCCCTTATCCTAGACTTTTCTTTTTTAATCAATAGTTTCATCTCTTTCTCACTCTATAACTAAAGAAATTAGATCATTAATAAATGTCGTTTTAATCTACTATTCCGTCTCAGCACTTGTCATTTAAACTCTAAAGTTTTTGTTCATAATATTTAACCTTATAATTATTATTAATACTCAAACTTTCTATAAATATAATTCTAATTATTTTTTATTTATTTTTTATATTTCCCATACAACTCTCTACATTTTACCATCGTTTTTATACAATTTTTTAAAATTATTATACATCATTAAATACTATAATTTCTATTTATAGATTTATTAATATATGTGTTTTTACCTTAAGGACGTCGATTGAGAATTGGAAAATTGAATGAAGTATAAAAGAAATGGTATGTATGTCATTATTATAATTTCTTAAATACTGCGCACTAGCCTTAAACGTCATTTATCGAAAAACATAAGGAGTACAAATTTAGATAGATATCAAATATATTATATATGTGATTATAATTATTTAGATGTTTTTTTTCCTTATTTGGATTAATTTTCAATTGTTAAAAATCAAGAAAACTTATTAAAAATTAATATAAATTGGGGTATGAATATACAAACACAAAAGATTAATAGAATAATGTGCACATTTACTTATTAATCAAATATTGGAAAAATAACCCAAATAATATAACTATCAATAAAGAACTCACAATTATTGGATTGTTATTTGAGCTCACATTGTAGGTTAGACATACGCCGTGCGCATGCACTCCACTCGATGCATGTGTAAGGCGCGTGCGCGTGCTTCCTCGTTGTGCACCTTAAGAGACGGACATACAAGGTGCATGTTTATTATGCATGCGTTCCAGGGAAGTTTTTTTGAAACTACAACACAACGTTTTAATATTGCGTTTTAACATTGCGTTGAAGAAGGCACGTCCTGGGCGAATTTGCATTGCGCGCGTGGACAAGAATTTTTTTCCCAAGAAAATATTTAACAAAATATAGGTGCGGCCCATGCACGATGTGTATGCGTCTTAGGCCAGGCGCATGTATTATCTTTGTGGTCATTTTTTATGGTGCCGAATAAAATCACTCCAAAATAATACCAATTTTAAAAATTATTATTGGAGATACAAAATATCGACATATTTACTAAAATATTACATCTTATTTTTCTGAAAAACTCCTAGTTCTGGCGACAACAACTAGAATGAGTGGTGTGATGTAGATTTTATTTAATAAATTATTTCAATATGCTTAAAATCTAAATATTTTTTTTGTTTTTTAAACAAAAATAGTATTATTATTCTAAAAATATATTTGTTTGCAAAAATTATCATTTTTAATATAACATTTATGCAATAATTGTTATTTTTAAGAAAATATTTTATAAAAATTATTATTTTAAAAACTTAATATAGAATTTGTAACATATTAAATGATATTATTCTAATTTAAAAAAAATCCACATCACACCGTTAAAATCATTTTTGTATGACATGTAAGTAATCGCGGTTATCACGTTATCTTCGGAGATAGAGTTTTTGCGGGAAAAACAAATTGTACTAAAAATAGTACATACGTTTATGGTTTGTATCGGTAATAATAATATCAAAGATATTATTTTGGATTATTATTTTTAAATATTTGAATACTTGATGAGATATTATAATTTACAATTTGTTTAATTAATTGCCCATTCTTAATTAATTATTTGACTTCACTAGCCCACTGTACAGACCCATCACCCATCTCACCGATTACTTTCAGATTTTCAATTCATTGAGCAGCCGCCCATATTCCAATATCTTTGTTGACCACATCACCCCTCTTTCAGACTTTGAATAATGTCTTTCTTCTCCTGCCTATTTTAGAGCATTTTGTTATGTTTATTTTACAGTTATCGATGAGGAGAAACATTACTAAAGATGGCAGACATGGATTCAAAGTCCACCACCAAAAGGTTATAAATTGATGTGCGCGTTGACCGACGTTGTCTGTAGTTACTGAAGTTTGTAGCCTTGAATTGGTTGCAGATTAGAAGGGAGAGTAGCAATCGTGACCGGCGGCGCAAGTGGCATTGGAGAGAGCACGGTGCGGCTCTTCACCGACAACGGCGCCAAGGTGATCATCGCAGACATCCGGGACGATCTGGGTCAATCCCTCGCAGAACAGCTTGGTAGTGACGTCACCTTCATCCATTGTGACGTGTCGGTGGAAGAACAAGTGCGTGACGTAGTGGACGCGGCGGTGGCGGAGTACGGGCGGCTCGACATCATGTACAACAACGCAGGAATCCTCGACCGGTTCGGAGGTTCCATTCTTGACTCCACCACAACCGAACTCGACCGTATTCTTGGTGTAAACTTATGCGGAGCCTTCTATGTACGTCACTTCAAACCTTCTATATATTTGTCATTTACGATAACCTAACCTCTCGATACATAATCACCATTTAGGGCTCGTTTGGTATCGTTATAAATTATTTTCGATAACGGAATGATTCTGAATCAATCGAACATTATGTTTGTTTAGAAGTCTTTTTACACATGAAAGTAATCTAATCATTTCCATTTTCATTCCTTCCTCTTAAACGAATTCATTCCGTTTCTATTTCATCATCCAACCAAACTGACACTTAAATTATTTGCACAAAACAAACCCCCATTGTTCATCGACTTGAAGCCATCCACCCAAAGTCTAATCTTTGTTCCAAAAACCTTATCGTTTTTGGACTACTTCTCACCCAAAACCAACCAACAAACAAAAAAGGTTGGGCATCAATCTAGACTACACAAAAATAGTTTGAACGAAACTAAAATCGACGTAATACTAGGATCCAACCAAAATAATGAGTTCGATTCAATCTAGATAGGACTCACTTGTTAACCAATCTTAACTGGAAGCTAGAATTTTTATTTTTTATAATTTTTTTCGCCTGGAAATCGGATGAATAATATATAATTTAATTAAATTTTTATATATTTTAGGGTTTATTTGTTATCTTAATTAGATTTATGGTTTTGTTTTATCTTTATTTACCAAAAAAATATAATGTGATATTTGAAAATAAGGTTGACACTGATCTTTTGCAAAAAAATATTAATAAGGTTGATTTTATGAATAAAATTATGATAGGTGATTTGATGCAAGCTAGCATTTAAATATAAGGGGCAATTTTGTGAAAACATTTTTAGGAAGGTTTTTTTTCTGCAAATGAATGCAAATCATGAGTAGTTTTATGTATTAGTTTATCTTTGATTAATATTATTTACGTCCATTACTTTTAAATAATAATAAGGCATGTCAATGATCTGTTATAAAATATATGGACACCTTTTGAATACAAGTTAGATCATGATCCGAAAGAAAAAAAATAATGAGCCGTTGAATTTAGTTTTTTTTTTAAACAAATAAATAATATGTTGTGTCTGTACACATGTGTATATATAAAACACAAAAGTAGACATTTATGTTATTAACAAATATTGTCCAAAACAATTAAAATTTCGTGTACACATATAAAATTCAAACGTGCTTGGATATTAAATAAAATAAAATAACCACCCAGTTTAAACATATTTCGTGTAAGTAAATAAGAGTAAAAGTGACTATAACAAAAAAATTTACTAAGTGTGCTTCTAATATCGCCAATATGTTGTATCATCTATGCTAAAAAAAAATTGTGTAGAAAAATGTGCGTCCTTTTATTTATGTATTTTTTTTATCGTGGATTAGTTTGTATAAACTTATTGAGTTATTTCATGTAATTACTGATTGTGTTAGTTTGTGCAAATATTATTATTTATTTTCTATAATTTATGTAAATGTTAATGTTATTTGGTGTCATTTATTTTATGTAAGTATTGTGTATTGATATATTTACGAAAAGATTTTAAAAAATTCACAAGATACTAGTTGATTTGATAACAAGAGTGGGTAAGAAAGACTTCGTTAACAATTAACCACTGTTTTAAACAAAAAAACTTATACAATAAAGATATTTTAGTATTTACACAGATTAAAAATCTGGAGCCTAAACTGCTGGTTGTTACTTGAAAATGACACACTTCCTCCAATTTTCTAGAACGGCGGAGTATGTTCAAATTTCGTAATGTTATATACATCTATGCTAAAAAGTTATTATGTGGAAGAAAGTGTGCCATTTTTATTCAAGTAATAATTTTGTGTGTGTTAGTTTTCTTAAAAGTTTTATTGAGTTATTTCTTGTAATTATTTATGACAATGTTTTGTTAGTCTATGTAAGTATTATTTAATTATTTCCTATAATTATCTTTGTAATCTTTGTATATAGGGAGCGAAGCACGCGGCGAGAGTGATGATGCCTACAGGGCGAGGATGCATACTTTTTACATGTAGTACGTGCACGTCACCCGTAGGAGGGTTGGCTAGTCACCCTTACGTCATGTCCAAATATGGCATAATGGGGCTCGTAAAAAACCTAAGTGTTGAGTTAGGAGAATACGGCGTTCGGGTGAATTGTATCTCCCCATCTGGAGTCCTCACTCGGATGACTCCTTCTGCGGGGTTCAATATCCGCACGATTGAAGTAGGTAAGGTGTTGAAGTGGATTTTCAAGATAGGAGCTCTTAAGGGTCAACGATTGTCCGCTGACACCATTGCTAGAGCTGCACTCTACTTGGCTAGTGATGATGCCAACTTTATCACCGGCCATAATCTCATCCTTGACGGTGGATACGGCGCCTCAAACCTCTCTTCCTTATGATTACCGTTCTCTTAGGGCCTATTTTGTTCATCTTTAAGAAAGAAAACACAAGTATAATAATAAAAAACAAATATGATGATATTCCTCTCATAGTTAAAAGAACTCTTATTTTGTATGGAAAATCACAAAAAGAGGCATCCAAGCTAAGGAGAGATTAAGAATTCAAAATATTGCAGTTTCAATGGATTGTGTCTTGTGTAACCATAACCTGGAAGATTTAGGACATCTGCTAATTGAGTGTCCATTAACAAAATAAACTATTACTGACATGGCACCAAATGCAAGCAACATCATTAACACAATCAATTGGAACCCAAATCAACCAGGTGTTACACTAAACCACTTAAGAGACAATCTTGAATGGAAAGACTTAAGAATAGTACTTGTTACTTGGTGGAGCGTATGGTTCTTCAGAAATCAAATGATTTTCAAAAACGATGAGTTCATGAAAACGAATAACGTCAAGGAATTTATTTTATTTCACATCAAATCATGGAGGGAAGTCAAGAAAGAAGAAGATAACGACGAGCCAACGAGGAAAACACAACATAGTAGGAGGGAAAAAAAAACAAAATGGGAACCTCCAAATAATGAATTTGTGAAACTTAATTTCGATGGGACTAAAATGCCTAATGGCTCAGCGGCCTTTGGTTTCATCATTCGAGACCATTATAGTAAAATCGTCTCTTTTGATTATGGAAAACTCCCAGAAGTGTCGGTTTTTGAAATTGAAGCTCATGCCCATTTAAAGGGGTTGTTAAAGTTAAAAGAGTTAGGATTACAGAAAATTGAAATCGAGGATGATAATCTGAGTGTGATCAATTGTGTCATGGGTATCTGGTAACCGCCATGGCAAGCAAAAATACTTATTGGTGACATTATGTTTCACGTGCAGGCGTTTGAGGAAGTCCGGATCAAGCATATTTTCAAGGAAGTCAACACGGTTGCCGATGCCCTTGCCGCCCTTGGCCAGTTACACCTTGCTGCAAATGTTGTCATCCCTCAAGCTATCGAAGAGCTCACCCTTGTGGACTCCATCCGACGGCCCGTCTCAAGAAGTGGAGCTTGACGTTTATGCCTTTCGTTGTATTTTGCTACAGACGACCACTCGGGTCGCTATTTTCTTCTATTTTTAGTGCCCGAATTGCTTTCCAATAAGTGTATGTTCAATCTAAAATAAAGTCTGTCAAGTTTTTTTCGGAGGAAGGAAGGCAAGTACCCTCCGCACATCTAAATGTGTTTTATTAGTTAAAAAAAGGTTAATTAGTAACCACATGGGGATAGCCTGACCCCTCACATCATAATGTAAAAAGTTCAAAACTCTCTCTGATGGGTCAAGCAATACAGTCAAACCAATGTTATAACTAAAAGCTAAACTAGTTTTAAGTGGTATGTGATGTTATTCGCTTCACAAAAAACATGACGAAACCGGATAGTTTAGTCTCTTGTATGATAGTGTTGACATTGTTGTGCTAGGCTTGTGAGTGGATGACATTGTGGCATATGTTTATTCAGGAATAGAATCACTAGATGTGAATTTATTTATTGGATTAGCTAGCTTGTACCCACACTTCTAACCTTGTGAGGTCCTAGCTAGTAACGCTCCGAGTTCTCAGAATTCGGGGTGTTACACTAACATCATTTAGGATGTTAGTATTTATGCCTGACACAGTTGCCACTTTTTATGCATTCATGTCGTTACCATTTCTAAAAGTATTCTATTTGTTTTAATTACATTTGTATTTTGTTGTAAGATACAGTGAAATTATTGTCAAGCTAATGTCGGGACCTTTGTGAGTTTCTAATCCGTAACACCTCGAGTTACCATATTTTATGAAATTTAGGGGTGTTACAATAACATAAGTTTGGGCAACCCTCGTGCTACCATGTAATGTTTGTATTACGATTTTCAACCATATTTTTTTAAACTAACTTGCCCATACATATACATATACTTGGAATAACTCTTTGATAAATAGTTATAGTTAGCATGATTAAAAATGTTTATTTTTTATTTTAAATCTCATATACTTGCTTTTCAAAAAAATCTTCTTTTTTTTTTTTATTAAAATCTTATTTAACATTAAATAATAAATTAATCTTATATTTTTATTTCTTTATTTCATAAGAATGGTTCAAAGTTTAACCAAATTTATGGTGAAAGTGACCAAGAAAAATTTTGCTTCCTGAAAAGATGGGTCCCATCCACTGAAAATAAGCTACCGGTCCTTCTTTCGACACGCCGGCAGGATTCGTGGTTCTACTGAGGGTTCATAAGAGGAAGAGGACGTAAGCTAGGCGGTGTCCATAAACAAGTATGGAGGAGAGAGACACCGAGGGAGAGAAAGATGTGGCTTACTAGTCGAATCGAGGAAGGAAGAGAGGAAATAACCACCACTGCCGTTCTCCAATGCCGACGAAAAGCAGTGCTAGACCATGTTCTTACGTGCAGAGCGGAGCGATAATAGAGACGATTTCGATGTGCCAAAGCTAACCGGCGGGAAGTTGTGAACCGGTTGTTGTGATCACAGAGAATCTCGGTGTAGTTGGTTAGGATATTTGGTGAAGAAAGGCACCAGTAGGTCGGCCAAGAGATAGATGCTCGTCTGGGTACAAGAGAAGATAGATGGGCCAAAGGGAAGGAAAAGGAAAGAAGATGTAGTGGGCCAGTGTTGCCTCCAGGCCCAAGAAAGAAAAGGAAGAGTGGCAAGCTGGGTCGTTGGTCTGAAGAAGAAGAAACCAGACGGGCCAGTGGGCATGTCGAAGAATAAACCAAGTGGGCCGTGCTCCCATGGCTTGAGAAGAAGAAAATAAAAGAAGGTTGCCCAAGAACTAAGTAAGAGTAAGTATAAACCGATTTTAATCAGTTTTCCTCGATTGAAAACCCGGTATTCATCCGATATCAAAATAAAAATTCCGGTTATTATAGTTGGTGTGTGCTATTTTAGTGATGTGTGTTTGATGGTTATTAATTATAACTTGAGTAGACCTTTTTACGTTATTGACAAGTGACTGAGAGGTTCTCTGCGACCAGTCCACTATGTAGACGGGGATATGCATTGCCCCAGTCTGCTTGGTAAAGGGGGACTAAGGCGAGGGACGGAGATCCCTCGTTCCACACAATAAGTTGTACAAATAGATTGAATCACCTAAATAAAGATAATAATTAGGATGTGTGTGAAATCATGCGTATGTGTTTATTTACTGCTTTGATGTATGTTTGTCCTAGAATAGTGTTAACTAATATTAGAATTATTAGCTAACGGTTTTCATCGTCTTGTTGTAGATACCTTGAAGGGTAGGACTGTTGTGTAGTGATCCAAAGAGAGTGACCAGCCGAGTTTTTCGTACTTGTTAGTTGGGTTTCTTTGGTGACGAGACTCATGTCTTCTCTTTGGATTTTGTCACGTATATTTGATCGGATGAACTATATTTCTTTTCTTTTATGACATTTTATTTATTAAAGGTTTTATTTGCTTTCTTTATTTGTGTCTTGTTATAAGATCCGGTAAAGTTGTTGTCAAACTAGGTCGGGACCCATTATGAGTTCCTTACCTGTAACATCCCGAATTACTAGAATTTGAGGTGTTACAATTTGGTTCAAATATATAACAAGTGATAATTAATTTGGACAAGTCTCTACCCTTCATTATTTTGATCCAAGGGTTGTGAGTCCTTGCTTTCAAGGTCTCTTTTTTTATGATCCAAATTCTATATATATATATATATATGATACATATACATATAATTTAACGGAATAATATTAGCCTAATTTACACCAATATAAATATTCTCCCCTATTTCTCTTAACAAGTTAACAACCATACCCAATGACAATTTTTTTATAAATAAGTTCGAATGTATAAAAGTTCAATGAGTTTTGGACAAAAGTTATTTTTAAAATTCTATTTATATACCAAGTTCTTACACGGTCTTTTCTTCTACTTCTTTTTGGATCTTATAGTATTGATCGTTACATAGTTCTTGTATATTTGTAATTAGCCGCAATTTTTGTGTGAATTTACAATTATTGTCGTTTTAAAACTTGTATGCAAAATTGTACAACATTAAATAAAGAATAAAAATATAGATTCTACAAATTAGCTTGATTTTGATGTCTCAAAATTTGATTAATGGAGACCTTAATTGAGTTTATGATCGAAAACCACAATAATGTGGTTATCAGTTTTGGCCTTTTGGGCACAACAAAGTCTTTTTAATTTAATAATAAAAGCATAATCATATGATATTAAAATTGACTTGCAAAAAGCTACTAGTTTACAAATAACAAAATTTATAAATCGAGGTTGATAACTTGTGTCATCCAGGAATTCTAGGGTTTATGGAGTTGTTCGTGAAAAATTGAGACGATTATATCCGATTTTATGTTGGATCTTTTTTTTGTTTTTGAGGAAATTCATATAAACATGTGTTTAATTAAGAAAATAAATTGTGTTGTTGACCATTTAATCTTTTTAAAAATATCAACATCCAATACCAAATTTCACGATGATTCAAAATTTCTGCTCTCATATTTAAATGTTTTATATTGAATTACTATTAGGACGTAGGTCAACCTAACAACTTTGAAATATAAGAACATGTGTTAATATATATGCATCTATTAGTTTTTTTTTCCTTTCCTATTTACTTATATTATAATAAATAAAACTAAAATATTTGAACATATAACTTTTTTCATACTAGTTAAATAGGATCATTTTATGTAAATTAAATTATAATTATAATTAAAATAGTACATTAAACAAGATGTTACTCATTTTTTAATTATATATTTTTCAATTTATAAAGTAATTAAGATAATTTTAATGTATATTTAGAATATATCTATATATATATAAATTGATTATATATACTTATTTTACAAAATATTATATTTTTAGTCTATATTTAAGATAATTTTAAAAGTGTAAAAAAATAGTCATTTAAATTAATTGAAATTTAAATATTACTCATATTTAAATCAATTGAAATTCAAATATAACTTATGAGGTTATAATAACTTTTGATTTAACTCCCGCCTTTTTAATTTCTCAATTATTACTCCCATGACAAAAAAAAATAGTTGGTCAGAAATTGTTCAGAATCTTGAACACTTGTAAACATTATAGATGAAGTGTAAGAATGAAAGTTTTACGAGTGTAAACAATATAGATGAAGTGTAAGAATGATAGTTTACGAGGAGGGTAAACGTATCACGGTCCGAAGTTGTCAAATGAAACTTTTGCTTCCATCCCCTGAAAATATGCAGTCCGACAACACAATCTAATTATACATAAATCATCCCCAAAATCATTTACAATAACAAATTTTAATTTATTTCTTTCTTCACCTAATAGTTTGACTTTAGTATTTATAAACACATTTCTTTTCTTCTTATTATTTTTAATTTTAAATTAACTTTGTTTCTACTGAGCTATTTTAGATATCGTGCTCCTAAAAACTACGTTTGAAGATCTGAGAGAAATAACATTATCATGCAAGATCCGCTACATCCTATTGAAATCTCGACGGCATCGGAAGCAAGAAAACCAAACATTTTAAAAGTGAACGAAAGTAATACATGTTGGTTTTCGATTCAAGCTCTTTCATGCTTAGCCACATTTCGCAGAGGACGCGTTGATGGTCGTCTTATCCTCAATAAAAGGCCCGGTAACCAAACTAAACAGAAGAGACCCCCCTCAAATCAATACAAACATGTTTGCCACAGACTCATCCAAACACTAACACATCCGCCGGACTCAACGTAGACATCCTTCACACGGATAAGTTAAAAAGGTCACTGACGTCTCCTTCTTAGCCGAAACCCATGAACCTAAATTTTCACGTATTTGACCCGGCATATAAAAAAGATAAATTAACATGGTATCAGAGCAGGTCCAATCAGCCGTACGAGTAAACCGGACTTAAGCAACCCGTCCATATGCCAATTAATGTCTTTCTTCTTCGGCTTATTTAAGAGCATTTTGTTATGTGTGTTTCGCAGTCATCAGTAGAAACATCACTAAAGATGGTGGACACTGATTCAAATTTTCAGACAAAATCCACCACCAAAAGGTTATAGCTTGCATGATCGATATTTGTTGCCCCGCAGCTTGTTGACGTTTCTGTATTTGATGAAGTTTGTAGCTTTGGTTACAGGTTATTAGAAGGGAGAGTAGCAATCGTGACCGGCGGCGCAAGCGGCATAGGGGCGAGCACGGTGCGGCTGTTCACCGACAACGGCGCCAAGGTGATCATCGCAGACATCCGGGACGATCTGGGTCAATCCCTCGCGGAACAGCTTGGTAGTGACGTCACCTTCATACACTGTGACGTGTCGGTGGAAGAACAAGTGCGGGACGTCGTGGACGCGGCGGTGGCGGAGCATGGGCGGCTTGACATTATGTACAACAACGCAGGAATCCTCGACCGGTTCGGAGGTTCCATTCTTGACTCCACCACAACCGAACTCGACCGCACTCTCGGTGTAAACCTATGCGGAGCCTTCTACGTACGTCACTTAAGACCTTTCCTTCTTTTTACTTAAATGTCACCTTATCGAATAAAATCATTATTTATCATTATAACTAAGCATTTCATTATAACTAAGCACTTCACGTTCCACGTCCCCGTAGTTGTTGAGTTATTTTCGTAATAGGAGTCTATGAAAAAAAATGAAAAAATTATTATTTATCATTATAACTACGCACTCAACGTCAAATGTGTAGTTATAGTGACAAATAATAATTTTCACCGGTATATTTAGAAACAACGTACCTGCGACTTTTATTATGTTCATGGATTAAAAAAGTTAGATATTGTACTTGAGTTATATATTTTTTAAATTATGTACTTCAATCATCCATAGTTAACATGAGGGAGAAAAAATATTATTTTCTAGTTATCGTAAAAAATCATGTTAAAGTGAGTGAATAACTTTTTATTTCTTAAAAGGTATATATAAGTTTTTGAATGAGAATTTTTTTATTCTCTTAAAATGTTAATAATATTGATTAATATACGGTGGTAGAAGGGTATAATTAGAACAAGTTTAAAACTCAAAAACACTATTAAACACTAAATTTTTAAAAAATATATTCGAAAAAGAATATTATACCGAATTTCATCTTTTTTAAAAGGGGTAC
The DNA here is from genome assembly GCA_002319775.1 of Fagopyrum tataricum. Classification (NCBI taxonomy): domain Eukaryota; kingdom Viridiplantae; phylum Streptophyta; class Magnoliopsida; order Caryophyllales; family Polygonaceae; genus Fagopyrum; species Fagopyrum tataricum. The sequence goes on along the minus strand of CM008284.1, from coordinate 19,142,300 downwards.
AAAAGAGTAAAAACTCTCTGTGGTACAAACGTGTTATATTAAATTTGATTTTTGACAAATTATTATACTATTATTTTAATTTAATAAATATCTATGAATATTTGTTAAAAATCCTTTATTTTTAACAAACTAGTAAATTCAATAATTTTCAGTTATCCATAAAATCAAAATCGATAAAATCATAATCGATAAACTTCAACGTTATTTGAGATTATATATTTTTCTATTTGTGCTCTTGTTTGTGAGTTTGAAAGACGGATCGAGTTTGTTCGATTTGGAGAATTCATAAAGTAGCGAAAAATCTGATCATTCAAAATCGAGTTTAAAGTTGAGATATAACTAGTGGTCACTTGTGTATTATTCAATACACTAGACACATAAAATTGAATCCTTAATCACTTATATTCGTCAATCACCCCCTTACAAAAAATTGCACATAATCACCATTTATTACAAATTATTTGCACAAAACAACCCTCCTTTCGTTATTTACTTGAAACCATCCACTGACGCTCTCATCTTTCTATTAAAAAAAAAAGAAGAAAACTTATAGTTTTTGGACTATTTCTCACCCAAAACCTTTAAAAAAAATATATATTAACAAGGGTTGATTTTATGAATAAAACTATGATAGCCGATTTGATGCAAGCATTTGGCAAATAAGTGTAAATTGTGATTAGTTTTATGTATTAGTTATATCCTGTGATTAAAATTGATTAATATTTATTACTTCCATATATTTTTTAAATAATAATAACTTAATAAGGCACATCCATAAACTGTTATATATATACACATACCTTTTGGATAGAAGATAGATCATGATCAGAAATTTTAAAAAAGTCATGAGCCATTTATTTTGAAAATATTAAAATACTATTTTTGTGTATATACACGTGTATATAAGATGTTAAAGTAATATGCTATTAATAATATTGTCCAAATTAATTAAGATTCCGTGCACAAAGACAAAAGTGAATTATGTATGGATAAATAATATAAAATAACAACCAATTTAAACATATTTTGTGTGAATATATAAGAGATAAAAGTGATACTCCTGATAATAAATATGGCAAAATTTGCAAAGGATCTAATCTTTTAATGTTGTATATGAGGGAGAAAAAAAAAGTTTTAGGTAAAAGAGGGTGTACCTTTTATTTATGCAAAAAAGAATTATTGTGGGTTAGTTTGGGTAAATTTTATCAAGTTATTCTGTGTAGTATTCAGGGTGTTAGTTTGTTTAAGTGTTTGTGTGTTAGTTTGCGTAAATTAATATTGATTTATTGTCTATAACTATTTGGTGTGTTAGTTTATGTAAGTGTTTGTTTTATTTTGTGGCATTTATTTGTTGTAAGTATTGTAAGTATTGTGTATTAATATGTTTACGAAAATTTTAAAAAAAATAAACAAGATTATGCACGATTCGAAACTAAAGCACTACATATTTTCTATAAATATAAAATGCACGATCATACTCTAAGTTAGGGTGCATGGTTTGCCTTTGATAAGACTGAATGTCCCTTAGAGGTTCTCACTCCGCACAATAATAGTAAGACATAGTTATTGTCAATTAAATAATATATTTTTTTTAAATTTCTTTCAAACCGTAAAACGATGATTAGAGAGGTGATTTGTGTAATCTTTGTTTATAGGGAGCGAAGCACGCGGCGAGGGTGATGACGCCTACCGGGAGAGGATGCATACTTTTTACATGCAGTACGTGCACATCACCAGTAGGAGGGTTGGCTAGTCACCCGTACGTCATGTCCAAATATGGGATAATGGGGCTCGTCAAAAACCTAAGTGTCGAGCTAGGACAATACGGTGTTAGGGTGAATTGTATCTCCCCGTCTGGAGTCCTCACTCGGATGGCTCCTTTTGCGGGGTTCAATATTCGTGCCATTGAAGTAGGTAAGGTGTTGAAGTGGTTTTTTAAGCTGGGAAATCTTAAGGGCCGGCGATTGTCCGCCGACACCGTGGCTAGAGCTGCACTCTACTTGGCTAGTGATGATGCCAACTTTATCACCGGCCATAATCTCATCCTTGACGGTGGATACAACGCCACAAACCTTTCTTCCATATGATCACTATATGATCACCCTTGCCTTAGGGTATGCTCGGTTCATCTTTAAGAAGAAAAACATGAGTATGATGATGAAAACAAAAATTGATTATCCTTTTTTTCGTATTTCAAAAAGCTCTTATTTTGAATGTAATAGCTTTTTGTGTGTGGGTAGATATCCATATGTGTCAATCTAAAATAATGACTTATGTTTTTTTGCGGAGGTTTTGTAACCTCCGCACATCTATATGTGTTTTATTAATTAAAAAAATAGGTTAAGCAGTAATCATATGAGGATAACGGCTTGATCCCTTGCATAATGACATAAATAGTTATAACTAAAAGTTAAACAAGCTAAGTGGTACGCAATGTTATTTGCTTCACGAAATACATGATAAAACCGGATAGACTAGTGTCTTCTAAGATAGCCATGACATTCCTACACTAGGTTGTGGATGACACCACGACATATTTTTATTTAGGAATGTAACTGCTAGCTGAAAATCTATTCCCAAGACTGCCTTCTTGTACTTACACTCCTAAGTTAACTTCAAGCCATGTAGTGTTTTTAAATCTCAACCTTGGAAATCATACATAAACCTCATTCGGTCATAAAGCCTCATAGTCACTCACCCACATTAGTCCTAATGACTTCTATTGTTGTGACATGTCCATTCCAATACATATCTGCCTAGACCGGTTTTCAATCATGACCAATTCTATGTGGAAGTTTCGAGGGTGATGAATATGGATGGGTTAAGAATCATTATATGTGACTCTACAGATAAGTCACTAAATACTACAAGCAATGTAGTATAATGAATTTTTTTCATAACGGTTTTTATTACTTTTGTTGATAACTTGTAGACAAGCTAAGAAAGACCAGTCTTTAATCAAAAAATCACATATTCCTGTAAGTGCATGATCATTGTCAATTTAAGTTTATGATGTTTTCATCAATGTCGAATTCTTACAAGTATTATATATAGCATGAATGTGTTCAAGATCAAATCAAAGCTTAAGTGTGTAAAAGAGAAGGAAAATGGGTGATCAAAGGATCAAATCTTTGAGATAAATGTGTAGCCAAAATCAAGTAACACAAAAGTACCAAATGTATCAGAAAACACTAGTTTTGGCTAATCCTCCCAAACCATAACTAGTAGCATGCTTGAGAAGTAATATTCAATCAATGAAGGGACAAAGTGCAAATAATTGGGAGAGTTTTATTTAAGTACCATAATCCTCTTTTGAAGCTCATAGGATTTTATGTCAATCAAGTTATGCATCACATGTTGTTTACTATTTTCATACTAATTGATTAAGCTTAGTATTAACAATCATGACCATATTAGACAACATAAGCATCACATGGTGTTTGCTATTTGAATACATTACTAGTATAATCACGGCATGAATAAAACATCACTAATGATTATATCATCCTTTCGCCCCAATCAGTTATACTCTAGCATGATAGGCATCTAAACATTGCAAAATAATACTCATATTGCCTTGTAAGTCTTAACTTGGATGATAAATCTAGACATCATTTATTCATGCATGAAAGAATACAATGCTTTAATAAGATAGATTTAAGATAGTGAAAGTCTAAACCACCAACATTGAGATAAAACCAACATGAATGAATGAATGATAAATCTAGATTTGTTCTCTCCTATATTCTATTAATCATGCTTAGGTTCCTTCATATATATATGCATGATGATGGAAGGAATGGAGAATGGAAAGAAGGGTGCAAGGAGTGGAAATCATGCGGATCATATCTTCCAGATCATCATTTGCTCCTATTAAACACAAAAATATCAAGAAAGCATCTATCTATGAAAGGGAAACAATGATAGCCTACGAGTCACCCCGCAAGAGTACCGGGTTTCGTGTAGTATACCGAGTGTTAAATTCACAAGGATTGCGTCTGAGTTGGTAATAACTAACGATCAATATTCTAAGTAAAAGGAGAAGAGGAAGAGAAGGGATAGAATAATATGTTTTTGTAAAGGTTTTACATTTTGTCAAAAGAACAAAAGAAAGCAATAATGTTGTTGTATAAATCTAAAAAGAAATGCGATCTAAGGAAACAAGAACTACCACTATAATGAATTAAAGTAAAATCATGGATATGAATGTCATGAATGTTAATCAAAGAATATTGTAGGTAATTATCAAATATCGCCTTGGCTACAGATAAACAAAGATTGTGTTTAACCCATCTTGCAGATGCTCTCGCAGTTGCAAAAAACATAAGAAAAAACCGATAGTTTCTATGATAATTAGGAACTTTTGAAGTATAAAGTAGGTATCATCCTTTAAACCAAATTCTTCTCAATTATTCCAATAAAACAAACACACTCTCGTAGAAAACCAATTTTATCTAAAAACTTTTATAAACGCCACTTCTTTTGAAGGTAAATAGAAGGAACGAATGAAGCACATCTAGAAGAAGCAATCTCAAATGATCTTAATTCAACGGTTCATATACACAATTATAAATAAAATCATTATAGGGATCAACCAATCCTTAGATCATAAAGAACTTAGCTAGACATAATGAAAGAAAGACTAAATTTATTAAAATATAAAACTAAATAAAACTCACAATTGTTTGGTTCCAACACAACAAGGCAAACCGTTGAATGATGGCTAATGAAATCCATATTAAGTGCGGATGCTAAAAACGAGATAGGATGAGATATTAAACCCTAAGGTTGATATGTGTTTACATAGGGCCGGAAAACTGATCTAGAAGGATATAATTTTATCCTAACCAAAGATAAGATTTCTCCAATTTTACGAAGGTGACACGGGTAGTGACATGACCATGGCATTGACAAAGTGACTTTGTCGAGACCGTTTGGACGAAGGTGTAGATTGGATTAGGAGCTGAGTTGGCACGAGCAGGGAGATGTGGATGGCACGGCCAAAATGCCCGTGTTATGACCGTCTCGCTATGGTATTGTTCATGTCTTCATGGTGAGCTTGAATCTCGACTCCTAGTCTTTAATGGGCCTTCAAGAAGGTGGTATGTCACTTGGTTCTTCAATCCTCAGTCGTGTAGGATGCTTCTATGTTGTTTTTGACCATGTACTTCCAAGATAATCGAATAGTTGTATATCACTCAAAACGCACTGGAAATGACCTTGAATGTCTGAAACATGAAATAAACCAAGGTAAACAACGGAATATGGAACGAGAAAGCTTTCTATACAAAAGTGAAGTATAAAAGAGCATATGTGATATGAAAATGCATGATTCTAACACCTATATGAAGGAACATTTGGATTTCATCAAAATACCATATACTTAAACCTTGCTCATTCTCGAGTAAGATCATGACAAATAGTATACTATATGCAAAATAGATGGCATTCCTTAACTTAAGAAAAACAACTTCTCAAACCATGTTATCATAGCATCAATCACAGTAAAAGGATAAAGGATGAATCATTACTCTCCAAACCGCTCAAGGATATTGGGTTTACTCTCAATCTCATAAAAGTGTTTAGATATATCATGGCTCACTCAACCTCAACAAACATTTAAAGATCTTACAATAAGGTTGTCAAGGCATTCTCAAACTCCGCCACTTGTCAAATGAGACTAAAAATGCAAGATATAAATAATGAAGTCTTTATAAGGGTGTAACAGAAAAATGGGACATGGAAACATAATGTTGGTGAGGCCAAAAAGTAGGATGAAATGACTTATAATATCTAGAGCGTCAAATGTGACCAATACTCGAAACCACATCAAAGTTTCACCAAACCACACTTTTCTTCATTTGAGACTTCATGAGAAATGCATCCATAACACTTTTGAACTTTTCAACACTTGTATTTATTCTTTTAATTTCTTCTCTTTAGGGATAAGCTTCATCTTCCATTTCAAACCAATTATTACTTAATTGCAGCATCGAGGTTGGTGGATACTTTTTGTCCTCTCCACCAACCAAGAAAATGTCTTTTATACAAATAATATACTTTTGAACTCGTGCATTTACTTTTTGCAAATTACTTCCAACTCTTCAAGGGATATACCCCATACTTTCTTCATTCTTTTCTTCCATCACAGCTCCGAATAGGGTCAAATGAGTTTGTTATTGTGTTTTGCGTTTGTTTTCTTCTTCGGTGTAAGTGATGTTACTTGTTTGGTTTACCAATGTTTTTGCTTCTCCTTTGGAAATTTTTTTATTGATGTGTATACATTCGTGCATGTAACGATGGGTTACTTATTTAGGTTGCGTATTTTGTGATTCTCTTTTTCCTTTGTCTTTTCCTTTTCTTTTTTTTTTGTCCCAAGTTGTGTGCTCACTTTTGGTATACCTTTATATCATTTTGTTGTTTTCTGTATTACATTTTTTTGTTTTACATATTCAACTTTACTACGTTGATTTGTGTATTTGAATGTGCATGGGAGGCATGTTGCTTGTTGATAGCATCGAAATATATGTGTTTTCATCTCACTTATTCATGTCGTTCTACATGTCTTTTGGCAAGAGGTATATATATGCTTATAACGCTAAATGCGTTTATATTTTGTTTTTGGTATCTATTTCTGATTATTTTATATTTTTGGTTTTTAAGGCTTGTTATGGAGTATTTACCGCGCTTATCACTCGAAGACGCTTAAGAGCTCGATCTTTCCTGAAGTCAAGACATTACCAGACAAGTTTACACATGACTGAAGATTGATTGCTTGAGAAGCTTGTTTACCACTTTGGATTGGTGTCTTGGACTTTCCTACTATGGAACACAAAATCATACGAGATGGCCTTTCCAACAAAACTGGAAAATTCAAGAGTGACGCTCAACGTTACGAGTAGTTACGGTCGTCATCTAGCCGTAACTATGGTCGTAAGGTTTGGCCCATCTCCGACAAAGTCCAACCCATTTGCTGAAGTTGTTGGGCCTGTTATGGCCGTCACCTGGCCAATTCTCTTGCATCTCTACCCATATCTTCTTGAGCTTGTAACCTTGCCTCCAAATTTATGATCCTTTGGCGTGTAACTCTTCTCTTTCTCGTGTTGGTTCCATATGCCTTTCTAAATTGGCTTCTTGGTCTTCCATTGTTTGTATCCTTGCTATGTCCTTACGCCTTCGTCTTAGAAAGGATCTCTCCGATTCGGGATCAAAAGGCTCAAGGTCCTCGCTATCAATTCTTGGCATAAACTTTTCAGCTCAACCTTCAAGTCACAAACACTCACAAAAGAGTATTAAAAGTAACAAAAATAACACACTTTTATGATCAATCAACCAACAAACAATCAAGAATTCCTGACAATGGCGCCATAAATTTGACGTGGTGTAAATTAACACTCAAAAATCATATTAACCGCAATTGGACGGTCATTGTCAATGTAGCATATGACCAATCAAGGTCGAAACCCACAAAGATTCTATATAGTTCATTTTTCTTCTCAATCAAAGATGCATAGGCATACAAAAGGGGAACAAAAGGGGTGATCTATACGATTATAAAACTTAAAAGGAAAATAGGGTATTAAAGTATTAAGTCTCAAATAACAAAGTTAAGAATGAAATATCAGAAGAAGACTTAAGGACTAATCATCAAAAACCATTACTTGTTAGCTCATTTTAGTGTTGAAATTCAATCAATGAAGGGAAATATCATGCTAGGTGTACGTGTTCATCAAGTATCTTAATCCTCTTTTGAGCTCATAGAATAGCTTGTGTCAATTAGATGATGCAATGGTTATGCCACAAAAATCAAGCTTAAGTCACAAATATGATTATACAAAACAATATAAGCACCATGGTGTTTGCTATTTGTCAAACATTATCTAGTAGACATGGGCTCGGTTTAGAGTAAACCGCCACACCGCCGGTTTTCGAACCCGGCCAAATCGCCTGTTTGGCCAAACCAGCGGTTTAGGTTTGGCCGGTTCAAGGTTTAGGTTTCGGTTTGGTATTTTAGAAAACCTAAACCGCCGGTTTGAACCGGCCAAAACCGGCGGTTTGGATCTTTTCCTACGGTTTTTTTTTTTTAAAAAAAAAACACAATTTCCCCCAAAAGAGGGTCTTTCCTGGCGACCAACGGCTCTTAAAAGAGCCGTTGTGTGCCAAATTGCAACGGCTCTTTAAAGAGCCGTTGTGTGCCAACGGCACAAATGTGCCTCAACGGCTCTTTTAAGAGCCGCTGGGGCATTTACATAAATAAAAAAATAAAAAAAATAATTTATTACCCCCACCCACAACCTATCCTAATTTCCTATAAATACCCAATATTTCTTCCTCTAAAAATCACACAATCTACAACTCATCTTCTCTACTCTCCTAATCTCTTATTCTCGATTCCTCGTATTCTCGTTTTCTCGATTTCTCGTAATTGCAAGCCCAAGTGATCAAATTCTCTCTCCCCAATTCTTTCCTAGCACCCAAGAGAGCGAAACACAAATGCCCGACAATCCCGAACTTACCGAAGTTCTAAGAAGAAGTCTCCCCCCTCCGAAAATGCTTACATCCGAAATATTTACGAAGCATTACACCAAGGGGGAGCCGGTGAACGATTATTGTCAAGTGACATGCAACTATTGCCCGAAGGTGTACAAGTGGAAGGTCAAGGGCGGATACGGAACATTGCAAACTCACATGGCAAACGTCCATCCGGAGAAGCTCGGGATTTCACGGGAAAAAACACAATTGTCCCACGGGTTTGCATCTTCTACCTCTTATTCTCCTTTATTTACATATAATCATAGTGAAGAAAGTTTAGGATTGACCGATGTTATTTGTTCACATTCATTACCGTTTTCTTATGCCGAATATGAAGAAGTTAGGGAATATAACACTAGATATCTTCAACCTTCTTTTAAACTATCTTCTAGGAAAACCGTTTCAAAATTAGTAACTAAATCTTACTTAAAAAAGAAAGAAATTTTTTTATCGAATTTGGCAAGTTTTGAACATCAAGTTTCTATTTGTAGTGATATTTGGAGTACACAATCACAACAACATTTTTACATGGGCATTACTTTACATTTTATTGATAACGCTATGTTTTTGCATAAATATGTTATTGGATTTCGGCATTTCAATCAAAGACATAATGCACTAGGCATTGCAAGCATGATTAAAACGGTTTTACAAGAATATAATTTACAACATCGATTTTTTTCATATTCTTTTGATAATACATCCGCAAATACCGCCGCCATAAACCATTTGGTAGAGGATGCGGGACAATATATAAAAACTCCTTATACTCATCAAAGATGTGCATGTCATATTTTAAACTTATGTGTTCAAGATGGACTTAAGGTTTTAGGAAATATGCTAACCCCAATCAAACTTGTTATTGGTCATATTTGGCACGACTCCGATTTGAGAAAAAAATGGAGAAATTTATGTTTAAACAAAAACGTTCATCCTATTGCTTTTTCCAAAGATGTTGGAACTCGTTGGAACTCGACTTACAAACTACATTGTGAAGCCGTACATTATAAAATTTTGTTACAAGAATTTGCTTCAATTCATGTACCTTGGTCAATTTTAGATGATGAAAATGTTTGGGAAACCTGTGCCCATATTTGTAATGTTTTAAAAACTTTTAGTGATGCAACTAATACCATGAGTTGCGTTTACACTCCAACATCTCATAGATTTTTAGAAATTGCCGTTAACGTTGCCGAAGCTTTTGTAAAATGTTTTAACATACCTTGTCTCATGGATTGTATGCTTGATATGAAAGATAAATGGCAAATATTATCAAGACATTCCCATGACTTATCTTGTAAACGCCGTTTTTTATCCTAGACTTAAACTAGATGGCCTTTCCGATTTATTTGTAACACCCCAAATCCGTAGAACTCGAGGTGTTATTGGGCTAGGATCTCACAATGGATTCTGACCCTAGCCTGACAACAAGTTCACTGGATCTTACAACAAGGCACATATAGATTAATACACAACATCAAACCGTATATATACATATCAAAAGGTTTACATAAGAACCGTTGAGTACAACCAAAGTATATAATGTACATACAAAAACCCATAACTCTCGCATAACCCAGTGTACGGAGCCCTCAGCGGATCACCCACTCTAGATCACTCTACAGCTCTCCTAACCTGCAAAGGATCTACAACACGGTATAAAACCGTTAGCTAACCATACACATATATATAGAAGATAAGCATAAGCACAAACACACATCATAAAATCATAATCATCTCATCATGGTATCACACATTTACCCAGTTCATTATCTTTATATAAATAGTCCAACACTCAAATCATATATATATATAGACCTGGGCAAACGCGGGCCAGCCCGCCCGCCCGTGAAAACGGGCGGGTATGGCGCATAAGGCAGGCCCGGCCGGGCCACTAAGCCCGGCCCGCCAAGCCCGCCGGGCGGGTACGGGCAAGGGTGCAAGCCCGTCCGGGCCGCTAAGCCCGGCCCGGAAGCCCGTTAAGCCCGGCCCGGAAGCCCGTTTTATTTATTTTTTAATTTAAATATATAAAATATATATATGCGAATAGTAGAAATCAAACCCAATACCTCAAGATAGGTTCAAATGTTTACGACCATTGAGCTACCTTGAATTATGTGTTGTAATTTTATTTATTTTATATTTAATATGTATAATTTTTATTTTTTTTAAAAAATATATATATAAAACGGGCCCGGCCCGCCCGGCCCGAAGCCCGCTCCGGGCGGGTATGGACAAGACTTTAGGCCCGAAATCCGGGCTCGGCCCGAGTCCGGCCCGCAAAAACGGGTAAAATTTTTATGCGAGCCCGGCCCGAGTCCGGGGATGCCCAGGTCTCTCTCTCTCTCTCTCTCTCTCTCTATATATATATATATATATATATATATATATATATATATATATATATATATATATCAATATGAACATATGTGACACGAGGAATATATAATCCTCGCCTCTGGGTCCAATAGCCAACTGGAGTGGTGCCTGGAACACCTCCCCGTGTACCCTAAGGGAATGGAGAGTGCCCGAACCGTTTACCAGGTCTGGCCTGCCTACAGAGAACCTCCCAGACTCCCGGCGGGATGAAAGGGCAAGTTATCATGACCCTACAATGGGCAATCACTAGACCATAGGTCGGTAATAATAATCTCACATGCTATCAAACATATAACACACACCACTCATGCATACATCCAATATAAGGATGGTAGCTAAGTAAGTCCTATGGACTTACCTCAACCTCGGAGTAATCTCAACCACGATCTCAAACACGATCCACTCCAATCTGGAGGATAGCACTGCCTAATAACATGGCATACAAGATATCAAACTCCTATCACACAAAGGGGTCACACCTAGACCCAAGGGATCCATAAGGATCATATCCAACTTATAAACCTCAAGGCCATAACCGGCATATAACTCTATCATACTCATCATCATTCTATCCTCATATACATACCTAGCATGCTACTAACCCTCATACTAGGAAAGGAAAGGATCCATACTACTCTAGTAGATCAGGGACAAGACGCACCTGCGTGACAAGAGGGACGCAGGGGCGAAGCAAGGCAAACCGCAGGCGTGGCGGCACAAGGACGCAGGCGCGATGACCGTGGCCGCTGGGGCGGCGGCTTCCGAGCGTGGGTGAGGTGACAGTCTTCCGCAGGGGTGACGGTACTGGAGCGCGGGGGCGGCGACAGTGCAGAGTATGATCCCGCGATTCCTCTTCGGCTCCTCACTTGACGATTTCACGTCTTCATCATCCCAATCCACACACATACATATACATACATATTCTAACATCAATAGACCTTCCATACATCTAATCCTAAGCTAAGGAAGATGGAATCAAAGAAAGAAAGAAGAGAAGAAGAAGAATGGGCTTACCTATTGCAGGTCTAGGCAAGGAAATGATCACAAACACCTTCTCAGCTGGCTCCCAAGCTCAGCAACAAAGCACAACATCAACCTCCACTAAAGCCACACAAAACCTCTTCCAAACCAAGAGGAATCCAAGCACAAGATCAAGGGGAAAGAAGAAAGCAAGAAGGACATGAGAACTGGAGAAATGTAGATGGAAACCCTTGCTCAGAAGCCAAGGAAGAACTTAAGGAGGAAGGAAAAGGAAAGGGTAAAGCACGAGTCCAGCTGGTCAACAAAACCGGCTGCAGCCGCAAAAAACCGCAGGGGCGGTTCCCTGAGCCGCAGGGGCGGAAAACCACACGAGCCGTAGGGGTGGCTCCCTAAACCTGCGGGGGCGGCTAAGGCCAAAAATGGCTCCAAAGATTAAGGCTCTTACATTATTGACCGCTTATTATGATTGTTTGTGTGTAAACTAACACAAGAAAACATTAATGTTCCTAACATTGTGCAACAAGTTAATACCGAAATTGGAAAATTACTTAGTACATTTGAATCAAGTGCTAGCTCTTCTTCTACCGCACCTAGTCCATCTCCCTAGTTCATCTTCTTCTCTTTCACTTGCACAACAAATTTTTGCTAGAAGAAGAAAAACACCTAGACATTCATCTTCAAATGCGGAATATCAAGATTATCTTAACACTTGTTTTAGTTTTGATGGTAACGGTGATTTTGATATTTTGGATTGGTGGAAGAGATTAGCTCCCAATTATCCAACCTTAGTTAAAATTGTACAACAAATGATGGTCGTGCCCGCATCGACGGTTGCGGTGGAGCAAGCATTTAGCCAAGGCGGGAACATTCTCGGTCACAAGAGAACTCATTTGAAGCCCGAGAAGTTGGAGATGCAAGTTTGTATTCAAGATTGGATAAGGGCGGCTAAGCGGAAACAACGGAATGCACCGGTGTACGACTCCAAATTGGATTCCAACTCCGAAGACGGCCGGCACTACTTCCGAGTCCGACATCGAAAGGTAAGCGGGGTTAAAAAAATCTCGGAAGTCCGAAAAAAGGTAAGTCAAGGTAAGAGAACTACGTGGGCTTTGATTCCTCTTAATCCCGAGAGGATACATAGGCAACCGGAAAACCGGTTCAAGCACTTTATTTTTTTTTGTTAAATTGAATTTATGTTTCTTTTATTTAACTGGTATAAATTTTAATTACTAGTTTTATATACTAAGTTTTTTGTTATAATAATTTTTTTATTTTTACATAATATAATTTTTTTTTTTAACATTCAACACATATATTTAAAAAAAAAATTTAATTATTATTTTAATAAACCATGCTAAACCGGAAAACCGGCTGTTTGCCGGTTTTAGGTTTAACGGTTTGGGTTTAGGTTTGCAACCCATCTCTATTATCTAGTATATAATGGATGAATCAAAACATATAGAGTATGATCTTGCTTTCGCCCCCAATATACCTTATTCTAACATTCTAGGGATCCATACAATACATAATCAACCTCATATTAACTTTTGAGAAGATTAATCTAGCAACTAGTCATTAAATCAAGGAGGAATTCAATGATTTAACAAGTAAATCTAGACTAGCAAATTTAAATCACCAACAATGAAGTAAATCCAACATGAATGACTAGAAATTCCATAATTTCGTCCTCCTAAATGCTACAATTAATGTTTCAATCCCTTTCATATCATGAACCAACACTCAAACAAAACTAAACAAGCATGAGTTCAGAATTTTCACCCCAAACCTAGGTAGGGGACTGATCAGTCATCACGAGATCAAAATCACTAAACATATAGCTATAAATTGAAATTAGAAAGAATAATATAAAGTTTGCAAAAAAATGGCAGAATTTAGAGTTATCAATACATCACGGTTTGTATATATTTTAAACACCTAAACCCCTTCCCAATGGAAAAACAACGCGCTCCCACGCTCTCCCTCTTCTCTCCTCCTTTCCCAAAAAATCTGAAAATTGAAACCTCAAAAATCTCAAATCTCTAATCTCAATCCAGATCTGAAAAAAGAAAGCAAATCCTCAAAAATTCTGTCTAAATCAACAAATCTAAAACACAATCTGGGGAGCAAGAGGAAGAAATCTCACAAGTTTGGAAGAAAGATAGTGAGATGGAAAAAGAGAGAGAAAAGGAGAAATCCAAAATCGTTCGAATTTCTGGAAAGAAGAAGAAGAGAGAGATGGGGGGATGAAAGCCTTTGCTGTCTATTTTGGGTGCCGGTTTTCACTTTAAGTCTACATCTTTGGTGTGGTGGTGATTCTAGTGGATCGTTCGTCTCTTCGCCGGCGGTCTTTTCCAACGTTTTCACACAGAATCGAAGCAAATTGTCACATACCAAGTCCCATCGTCTGAACAAAGCAGAGACTAATTGTGAAAAAATTCTCAGTCAGAACAAATATGAAAAACTGAAAAATAGAGAAGCAAAGGAATGGACGTTGGCAAAATCACAATATCTGAGCAAAATCAATGGCACCAGGTACTCTGTTTCTCCCCTCATGAGTGTTAAGTACAATCTTGATGGCTTTTCTTACTATATTTTTCATTCAGATATGATGAGTGAAAATATAGGGTCTATCTGTGTTATGATTTATGCAAAATCTGCTATCACCTCGGAATGTCTAAGTTCCGAGTGGAGGATGAAATTGAATCTGAGTAGAATTATGACCTGTAGAAAAAGACTGAGAACACAAGACCACAATTTCACCGGTTGGTTGAGTATAAATAGACTTGGGTTCTATTGTAAGAATCATATTAAAAATCTACACACACATCCTAGTAAGAAAAACACAATGAGTGAGAAAAACCTCTCTTTTAAAGAAGTTATCTGTGAAGTTCCTAAGAAAAATCAATCTCTTGATGGGAAAAAAAATGGAAAAAGCCTCTGGAAAAAATAACAACAGTGAGGAAACCTGCGAAGACACTAGTGCTGGAAAGAAAGCTAAACCAAGCAAGCAGGAAAAAGGAAAAGCTCCCATGGAGGAGGACAACAGTAGCATGAACCTCAAAAGCTATTTCCAACATCTCTCTAAGGTGAAATATGACTTTTCAAAAATTAAGGAAACATCTCTCATGGGTAGGATTTTTGCTATAACCCTAGAATTCAGCAAAGTGAGGGCTAAACTCTTTGCTGAATGGAAGAATATCAAAGGTGAAGTTTCAATTATACCTAGGCCCAACAATTGGTTTGAGATTAATTTCTCAAACCCAATTGACAAAGATATGATATGGGATAAGAGACCATACCATGTGTTTGGTCATTTACTGATCCTTAGGACTTGGAAGCCAAACTTCAACGTGTTCACAGAAAATAGCACCTCAATAGATGTTTGGGCCCGTATTCCACTTCTTCCTGTGGAATATGTTAACAAGGAAGCCATTAGATACATAATCGAGTTCAATAAAACCGGGATCATAAGACTGAATTCCTTCTCTGAAAAAGGGTTGGGAATAAGCTATGCAAGAATCTGCATGAATGTAGATTTTGAAAAGAAATCTAGGGGAGACGTCCCTATCCCTGATGAAAGCAACACACCAGCTCTTTTCAATATTTGGTATGAAGATTTCTCGAATGGCTGTGGGTTCTGTGGTCATGAGGAGCATGTTTTCGAACACTGCCCTCTTAGACTTGTCCCGGCTAGGATGAACAATTTCGTTATCCGGAAAAGTAATAAATGGAAGAAAACTAAGAAAAACGATGAAGAGAAAGACTGGACACCAGCAAAGATCTATAAGAAAAAGAGAACTCCAACTGTGGTAATTGGTGGTGTTAAACCGTATCTTATGGAGGGCAATAGGGTGTCCATCTCTGTTATAGATGGGTCATCCCAAAGCTCTAAAAGTAGCACCAAAGGGTCGGAGAATAAAGAAAATATTGAGGGTTCCAAAGCTCCTAATGATAGCAAAGTTGAAGGAGGAACCCCTTGTGATGAGCAAGCTGATGGAGAAGCCAAGATCCTAGTGCAACCCTTCTTCCAGAACCTTGATCAGATCGATACATCTAAAGAAGATGACGCTTTTGCTGCTGCTATGATTATGGAGCCTGAGAATGTGGATCCTGTCCAGATTCTGCTTGAAGATGGAGCCCTAGGTGCTGGAATGTTGCAGAATATCACTGCAACTATACGTGAAGGCATAATGATCTCTGAAAGTTCATTCCATTCCTTTCATACTAACAACACCATGCGCAGGCAACTGGAAGCTATGGAAGTTAGAACGGATGTATCCAAATCTGAATCAAGTAAGAAGAAGAAGCTTGGAGGCATGGAGGACACGGCAACCTCAGTCTTGAAGGGAACGAAAAAGCAAAGAATCTGATAAGTAATGATATCCGTACAACCTATGCTAAATAAAAGCTGTTTTTTGATTTCCTATGTGTCTCACCCTAGGAATGCTTGTAAACCATGCACTAGAAACCGAATCTGCCATAGATGGCATCTTTTGTTCCCAATCTACAGCCATGTAACATGGCCTTGTGCACTTCTAGCAACTTGAACATGAATATCTATGAAATAACAGATTGGAGGCTTGGTAAGTTGGTTAAGTGTATGTTAATTTATGCTTGCATTATAGTTATTTGTTATAAATATCAATATGGTTGCAACCCTCCAAAATATCCTTTCTTGGCATATTTGTCCTTTATTGATATTACATTAACATGTTATTTGAGAACCATAAGACTGTACTGCACCTATCAAATTGAATATGGAATTTTTGTTATGAAAACACTAGATACTGTTGTGTGGATTTTTTCATGTGCAGATCCAGGGTGGTCAAGTAAAGATAATACCGATAAAGGAAACAATCTACCAAAGAACAAAGGTGAACAAGGTGGTTGTTTGAATCATGAAGCTTGGGTGTATAAACAGACCAATGCAACGGGAAATGTTGATAATTTTGCGGTTTTTATTTATCTGTTTTTTGTGGGGGTAAAGGTGAGATTTGTGTTATGGTCAGGTTGTTTTTTTCCCTGTTGGTGGATTATGGTTTGTTCTTTCGATGTTGCGTGGTTTCAAAATGTTCTCTTTCGAAGGTCAACTTTCTGTCTCTATGGGTTAGGTGGGTCTGTTGGGTCTAGAGATTGCCGGTTCATGTCGAGGTTATGGGGATCGCTTGTCCGGCCCTCTGCTGGTTGTTGGTGTTGGCAGCCGTGGTATATGGTTACGTTCACCATGCTGCTTTGGGGTTTCTTGGGAGATAGTATCCTCCTTGTTAAGCCTCTCATATGCTCTAACCAAAGGAATAGGTCAACAACCATAAACAAGCAAAGCACTGCCTATACAATGAACAATAAGCAGGTTGGAAAGCTGGTAGTTGGAATTTTGAAAATTCCACATCCCAGATACTGCAAAGAAAGTAATACTTTATGTATGGCCATTAAGCTCAACCAAGCTACCTGTGCACTTTTTAAAATTATGAACCCAGATATTTTGATCCAAAAGTACATATGCACAGCCATGAAAATTCAACAATTAGCCTTGAATATAAACAGGGATATAATGCATAGACCCAATAAAAGGTATACAGAAAAAGCAATAAGAGCAAGATATATTGCTAATCATAGTTGGGCCCATAATTTGGGTTTCTTTACTTGTATGAGCTCAATAGCTATTATTGACAAAGTTAAATATGACCCAATAAACACTATGTCAGTAAATACGATTGCGAAGTCGCAGAAGAACAAAAATATGAATATGGAAATCTATTTTTCTACAATAATTTTGCCTAAGGTAACTCAATGCATGCGTGCTAAAATATGGAAAAATTTGGATGTTAAATTATCCTTGAACTTCCCGGTTAGAAAAATGGCCTATTACCCGCCTAAAATCTCAAATGTTTCCATATGAAGATTTTCAGTTGGAACGCGAGAGGAAATAGAAAGAAAATTTTTTGGACGGACATTGAAACTATGTGTAAAATAGAGCATATTCAAGTTATTACCCTAATGGGAACCAAAACAAGTGTCGAACCCGAAGAAAAGATCTGGAGAAAAGCAGGTTTCGATAATATTTGTTTCATCCCCGCTAATGGTTTTTCTGGAGGCCTTTGTACGGTTTGGAAAGGATACCAATTAATTAATGAAACATTGGAAGTTATGCATAAAGGAAACCGATTCATTGCCATGAAACATTCTAATCTGAATAATAACTTCACCATGATAATCATATTTGCATATGCTCCACCGAAGGAAAATGAGAAAAACGAATTTTGGAATTCACTAATAAGTTTCATTCAAGCTTCGGGGCTCCCTTGCATGCTTGTTGGTGATCTCAATGAAATTCAAAGCTCAAAGGAAAAATTAGGAGGTGCCACTACGATGTCGAACAAGTTCAGTAGGCTCATCAACTTTAAAAATGTATGCCTCCTTCATGACTTCCAACCCAAGGTTTGGAATTTACGTGGAGGAAAAGGAAGGAGGGACCAAATAATATATTTGAAAAGCTAGACAGAGCTCTAGTACACCATCAGATCATTGACCATTATCCAACATTAATAACAAGAAATCATGCATTCACTAACTCATATCATGCTCGCCTATCTATCGATATAAACAATAGTAAGAATACAAAAGGTCAACCTTTCAAGTTCAAAATGATGTGGACAAAAAGGAAAGATTTTGACGACTTAGTGAAACGGACTTGGAGAGTCCAATACCCGGGGAACCACATGTTCAATCTCACAAAGAAAACTAATCTACTCAAGCAGAAAGCAAAGACTTGGAACAAAACAACCTTTGGAAATATTTTTAGGCAAATTAAGTTAGTAGATAAAGAGCTTGAAATGATCCAAGTAAACCTATTTAAAACTTTTGACGGGAGGCTAAAGAATAAGGAGTTCCAATTGATTCGTAAAAAGGAGGAACTGATCAATTTCCAAAACAGATTCTGGAGCCAACGACCAAAAACGACCCATATTAAATTGGCGGATAAAAACACAAAATAAGGCGTGTGGAAGAAGGAGTAGAGTTGTTATAAAAGGGATCACCTTAGATGGCGGGATTTTCTCTAATGACCCAAAGGTAATAAAAGAAGAGTTTCGTAAAGAGTTTATTAACAGATTCAAAAGTTCCACTTGTGGTGGAAATGAAATTGAATCACAACTAGCACAAATTACACAAGAAATCAGTACAAGTGATAATGAATTATTAACCAGGCCAATATCCAATTGTGAAATTAAACAGGCAATGTTCAATATAGGAAGCGACAAATCGCCTGGTCCCGATGGAATGCCGTCTGGTTTCTACCAAAAATATTGGCACATTGTCGGCCCTGTAGTAATACGCGCGATAAAAAATTTCTTCATTTCAGGAAAATTGCTAAAACAAGTCAATCACACGTTCATTACGCTCCTGCCAAAAATAGATAACCCAATTTCAACAAGTCATTACCGACCGATTAGCCTATGTGCTACAATATACAAAACAATTTCAAAAATTATAACTGGAAGATTGAAGAGTGTTATGAACAGAGTTATACACCCTTTGCAAGGTGCTTTTGTGACAAACAGAGCAATTCTGGACAATATCCTAATAGCTCATGAAATTTTTCACTCTTTTAGGAACAAAAAGGGAAAGGAAGGATATGCAGCGATTAAGTTGGACATGGAAAAAACATATGATAGAATAGAATGGAACTATATAATAAGAGTAATGCAGAAATTTGGCTTTAATGAAAAATTCGTTGGATGGATTAAGGAATGCATCACAACTGTTTCATTCTCGGTTTTAGTAAACAATGGTCCAACTGATGTCTTCTTCCCCGAGAGAGGATTAAGACAAGGGGACCCTATATCTCCTCTTCTGTTTAACCTAGGGGCAGAAGTCCTAATGAGAAACCTTCAAAAGCAAAGTAATGAAGAAAAAGGGGGCATTGGATTCCCAATAACAAAAAATGGCACTGTCATCCCTTTCTTAGCTTTCGAGGATGACTTAATAATCTTCACAAAAGCATCCCAAGGAGTATGCCAGAAAACGTTGAATATCATTGACGCATACTGTAAAGTGTCAGGTGAAAAGGTCAACTACCATAAATCAGCATTCCAAGTAACGAAAAATATTTCAACAAACACTAGCTATAACATTAAAAACACATTAGGAATTCCCTGCTCACTAGCACTTGAGAAATATCTAGGGTGTCCTATTATAAATGGAAAAGTCAATAAAGATACTTTTGAGGAAGTAGTATCTAAATCTAAACAACAACTGTCAAAATGAAAAGCTAATTCGCTCTCACAAGAAGGCAGATCAGTGTTAATAAAATCAAACCTTTGTGCAAAACCCAGTTTTATTATGCAATCTTTTACTCTTCCATCTCATATCCATAAAGAGCTGGATAAAATTAACAGACAATTCTACTGGAACAAGGGAGAAAGTAGTACTCCTTGCATCAGTTGGGATGAAATATGCAAACCAAAAGAAAAAGGTGGTTTGGGAATAAGAAAGTCCAAGGATTCTAACACTGCATTGCAGTACAAACTGTTATGGAAGATTCTAGCGGAACCAAACAATGTCTGGGTTAGAGTAGTAACAGAAAAATATTTGAAACGTCAACCTACTAGATTATAATTCGAAAGGAAATAGTTCTTGGCAATGGAAAAAACTCATAAGCCTCAAAGAAAATTTCAAGAAAGGTTTGAGATGGCAAGTAGGGAATGGCGAATATATAAAGGCCTGGACGGAGAACTGGCTTTTAGCGGAACCACTGAAAGGGTTCATTTCCCCTAACATGAACGTTAATCTAGACCTTAGGGTTAGTGAACTTATTAATTCAGACAGAACATGGGACATGGAGAAAATAAAAGGCACAATTGGGTGTTTTGTCCCGGACTCAGTTATCGCAAAAATAGAAACAATTCATATCCCTACTAATGTCTGTACAGATAGACTGTACTGGATGTATGATAAACACGGTTGGTTCTCCACTAAGTCGGCGGTAGAAATGCTTTATGAAGAGAAGAGGCTGACAAATTATGACTGCTCCTGGATTTGGAAAGGATATCCCCCAAAAATAAAGCACTTTGTATGGAAGATCACAAAAAGAGACATTCAGACAAAAAAAAAACTAAGAACACAAAATATAGCAGTTTCTATGGAATGTGTCTTCTGTAAACATGATCTAGAGGATCTGGGTCATCTATTAGTAGACTGTCTATTATCAAAACAAACACTTATGGATGTTATTCCAACAAAGAGTAATATTTTCAACAATATTAACTGGAACCATCATCAACCAAGCATCGCACTAAATTCCCTTAAGGGTAAAATGAATGAAGAAGAACTGAATAAGGTATTCTTTACCTGGTGGAGCATTTGGTATTATAGAAATCAGACCATTTTCAAAAGCACTGCTTATGTGAGCAAAAATAACATCAAAGAATTTATTGCGATCAATATGAGAAATTGGTCAGAATCGAGAAAAGATGATGAGCTAGATGTGAATAGGAAAAAACAATCACATCCTAGGAGGAAAGTAAGAAATATAAAATGGGAGCCACCGAAGATTGGATTTGTGAAACTGAATTTTGACGGAGCTAGAACTATCAATGGAAGTTCCTCTTTTGGGTTCATAATAAGAGACAATAAAGCGGAAACTGTATCGTGGAACCATGGCAAACTCCCAGATGTAACAATATTCGATACAGAGGCACATGCCCTTTTATTGGGGATAAAAGAACTATTAAAACTGGGCATACAAAGAGTAGAAATTGAAGGGGATAACCTCAACGTTATCAATTGTGTCACGGGTATCTGGAAACCCCCCTGGGAGTCGGAAATCCTTATTGGTGACATCATTTCTCATTTACGTACGTTTCAGGAGGTGCACATCAAGCATATTTTCAGGGAAGTCAACACTGTGGCCGATGCACTTGCAAGTTTAGGCCAGTTACTACCTGCTGTCGATGTATTTCTACCTCAAGCTATCTTGGAGCTCATTCGGAAGGATGCCCTGCAGCTATCAGTCTCTAGAGCTTTGCAGGACGGTTTTCGTCACACGTCACCTTTTTTTAGATGACCTCTCGGGCCATTTCTGTAATGCCCCGAATCACTTTCCTTGTAAAAATAAAAATAAAAATACATCACGGTTTGTGTGTGCATCTGTTTCCGAGTTCCGACCTCGATACACCAAATATGTTTGACGTAATAGGCTATCTTTAACTTCGAAATTAAAAATAAAAAATAAAAAAAATACTACAGTGATATTTTACACGGCTAACCCTATCTGCTGCCATCTTCTGCTGCCGGAAGCAGGAGTGCAGGACGCGATCTTCTTCTTCGGTTCTTCTTCTTCGGTTCTTCTTCTCCTCTTCAGTCTTCAAGGTAAGATCTTCTTCTTCGGTCTACTCTTCTAGTCTTTTCTTCTCTCCTTGAGTCCTTCGTTTTCGAATGGAATAAATTCAATAAAACAGAAATTTGATTCTGATTTTTGAAGGGAAATTTACTGATTGTCTGATTGTTGAGTGTTCGTTTGTGTACCTGTTGATTTTAGGACCTCAACTCTTGTTTTTGCCATATCAAATTGACAAATTCACTTTATCTTTTGTTCTTATTCATTTCTAGAAGTAAATTGTGCGTCGTTTTGAAATTTTGCAGGCTATAGTTTCGAAAATGGCGTCCATGATTCGAGAATGGGCTGGCCTTAATCAGTTCCCAGCAGCTACGCAAACTGTGTTGCTCGAGCTACTCGGCAAATTGAAACAAGAGGTACCATTATTTTCATTATTTAACTATGTTTTTCTATGTTGCAGTAATTGTTTTAATTTGTGAGGCCTTGTGTTGCTTCAGAACGTAGATACCTTGACGATTCTGGTCATGGGAAAAGGTGGAGTTGGGAAATCTTCCACTGTTAATTCAATTATTGGTGAAAGAGTGGTTGCTGTCAGTGCCTTTCAGGTGAATAATTTATTTGTATTTGGTTGCATCAAGTGAAAATCTCTCCAGGGCGATTGTGCTGTTTAATAGAAATAACTATGTCAGAAATTTGCAATTGCTTATTGTTCCATGCCCAAAGTTACATATCTGGCATTAGTTTTTAAGCTGTACACTGAGCTTCTTAAAATCAATTGCTGCACGCATATTCCATCATGTAATAAGGTTGGTATCTAGGAATCGGTATGCTTTGGAGGCAATGTTGGTAAGGTATTAACTGATTAAGTGACATTGTGATGATACGGAAGCCTTATTATGTAACCTGGACCTTAGTGGCATGTCATCAGCTGACCGTAGATGTAATTTATTAGATTAAAGAGGAGGTTTATGCAATTAATACCCCTTCCATCTTATTTGTTGCTGTCTTGGAATTTACTACTATAATTGTTCTCTTGGCTATAGTCTTGTTGGTTAATAATTTTAGTCGTATATACATCAGTCTGAAGCTTCAAGGCCTGTAATGGTTTCGCGTGCAAGGGCAGGTTTTACGTTGAATATCATTGATACCCCAGGTCTTGTTGAAGAAGGATATGTTAATAACCAAGCAATCGAGATGATTAAGAGGTAAGCACTTCCTTCACCTTGTTCTTTTTTTGGATAGCAGTTTTAAGATCTGTTTCAGTTGTGTTATTTGAGATTGCTTTGCTGTTTCATTAGGTGGATTCCTATGATTACATTCGATTGGGGATTCATACTATTCCCTTTTTTCTTGTTTCTTGTTTCTGAATCATTTTTTATAGAATTTTTCGGAAGTTGGATGATATTGCAGACATAATAGAACGGAGCCAATAATTTTTTTGTCTAATGGCTTGATTTTATTTCTTCCTGGTATAACACGGAGATCAGAAACCCATCAATTCTTATAGTAGCGAGCTATTTTCCACAATATTTGTATTTGTTGCATCTTTTAAAGAAGCAGATTTCATTTAGCATAGACTTGTCAATGATATTCTGGCAGGATTTCTGTCCTTAAGCCCTTCTTTTTATGGCCTTACTTTTGCATGTTCTCTTTTTAAACTTGTCTTGTGTGCCTGATATCCATTTTATGTAGGCATCTTCAGGGTAAGCAAAACAGCCTAGAGACAGGGAAAAAAAAACAAAAAAAAAACATGGTATTCATATGATAAGCATTGAATGTGAGATTGATCTTGGATTTATGGATTGTGAACATTAATGCTACCACTATCTGCCGCAGGAAAAAAAAGTTGTACTTCCAAATGTCACGGGTTGCAATGAATTCAAATTACCGAATCTTGATTCTTAAAGTAAAATACTAACTCTCTCGTGCTGTTGAAATGCAGATTTCTTTTGAACAGGACAATAGATGTTCTGTTGTACATCGACCGACTCGATGCATATAGAGTGGATAATTTGGATAAACAGATTATCAAGGTGATAACTGATAGTTTTGGCAAAGTAATATGGCAGAGAGCTGCAATTGTTTTGACACATGCACAGCTCTCTCCACCTGATGCATTGAGCTATGGAGACTTTTTCATCAAACGGTCCGAGTCCATCTTGAAAGTAGTTAGTGAGAGTGCAGGAATAAAGAGAGGGGATGCTGCGGTAAGTCGTATCTCCATACTTATTCGATCATTTTTTTTATGCCTGGCTTTTTCACTACTCTGAAATAAGTAAATGAGGGACTTTCTTTTTTTCTAGAACTCTAGTGATTTTTCTTTTTGGAACAATTATTGAATTTTGATCTTATGATTATTTTCATCGTACAAATTTTATGCATTCAACTAGCTGTTTGTGGCTGGATGAATTGGCTCAACTATATGTCAGTTTAATCAAGTGACTAGTTGATGATTGTGAATTACAATCTCAAGATTTGAGCTTATCTTCTTTTCTCCTTTTGGCGAGTTGACTTATATTGATTCTACGTGAAATTCATGTGCAGAAACCAGTTATTCCTGTTGTTCTGGTAGAGAATAGTGGAAGATGCAGCAAGAATGACGATAATGAGAAGGTAATCGTGTATCATTTCCCTTTATCTACGGTCACTTAAATATTTAGAGTTATATTCAATGAAGCTTACTTATGCACTGTACTTCAGATTCTTCCTAATGGAGTTGTGTGGATACCCAATTTGATTGGAACAATTGTAAACATTGTTTCTAATGGAAGCAAGCCTGTGTTTGTTGACCAAAAGTTGGTTGATGGACCAAATCCAAATGACAGAGGCAAGAAATGGATACCCTTGATTTTGGCAGCTCAAGTAAGTCAATCTACCACTTTGCCTTGGTAATTTTTTTGCCTTTAGGTGCATATAACACATTTTGCTCCATATAAAGAAACACATTTCACTTGGGAACTTTCTGAGCCTTACTGATGTCAATGTTTAAGAAAGGTTTTCCTAGAAATAACTCAATTTTTAGCATATTTTTTCCTGTAATGCTCAAAAGTCATGTTTAAATATTATAATGAATTCTCTTTATTTAATTTCCATTGTATTGGATAGTTTCTGTTTGTCATCAAGAGGATTCAAGGGGCAATCAAGCGTGATATTGCTGCAGAAAGTAGACCACATTGGGAGGTTTAGCGATTCAGTTCCGCAGGTCTTGATCATCTGTTGCTTCTGTAATGAGTTTTTGGTACCGGTTAAGTAGGTGTATTTTAACTACTATCAGAGTTATGTTTAGCGTTTCGACAACGGCGTATTGGTTCATCTCTTTTGTTGTTGGCTTGCAAGACTCCTATGGTACATTAACTGGCCAACTGTTCTATATGTCTGCTTGTCATATTCTCTCGTTAGTTAGCTGCCACTTTCGTCAATTGTCACTTGCTAAATGCTTAAAGTCCTGTTTGGTCACAAAAATCAATCCAATCTACTTATGCAGGATTATAAAAATTATATTTAACACAATCAACGAGAAGGTAAAAAAAGTAAATCAATCTGAAGGTAAAAAACTGAAAACTCCTTAATGTTATAGAAAAACACTCCTAATTTCTCACTCTAATAAATCAGGGATGTATTCAATTAAGATTTTACAGGAATTTTTTGAAATTTAAAAGTCTATGGGTATTCAATATAGATTTTTAAAAGTCCATACAAATCTTTTGATATTCAATTAGGATTTTAAATTTTCCATAAAATTCCTATAGTATTTAAAAGTTTCTTGATTTCAAAAGAATCTATTATTTCATTGATTTTGTAGGATTTGTTATTACCTATAAATCCTATAGAAGTCTTCTCCCAACACATAAGATTTTCACGCCAAATTACAGTTAGGGTTGTACATCCGGTCCAGACCGGACCGGACCGGAATTTCCGTTACCAGTCCAGACCGGACTGGAATTTCCGGACCGGTAAACCAGAATTTTCAAAAACTTGGACCGGGGACCGGACCGTAACGTTCCGGTCCATTCCGGTCCGGACTGGATTCGGACCTGTTCGGACCGGAATAAAATAAAACAAATTAAAAAAAATATTTTTGCAAATTAAAAAAAAATCAAAAAGTATATATTTTAATTAAATATATATACAAAATATATATAATTTTTTAATATATATAAATTTAAATTAATAAATATATATATATATATAAATAAATTCCGGTCCGACCCGGTTTTCCGGTCCGGAGCGGATTTGGACCGGGACCGGAATTTCCTAAAATCCTGGACCGGAGACCGGACCAGATTTGTTCCGGGACCGGATCGGACCGGAAAAAACCGGTCCGGGTCAATTTTGCACAACCCTAACTACAACACTGAAGAACCCTAACGGCCAAATCAACATTTTTGAGCGTTTTTGAGTGCTTGGACTCGGTGCATCGTCGGAGGTTAGTTCTTTCTCTTGTTTTCCGTCAGGTTGATTGTATGGACTTCGAGTGCTTGCGTTCGTCTTACTGATTTGTCATAAGAAACGTGTGTGCGTTCCTCTCAGTTTTCTCTTTTCATTTTGCGACTTCTGCGGTTTCAGAAAAAGCATTGTACCGTATGTACTCTTTTTTTTTGTTTATGTAGTCTCGGTATATATATATAATTAGATGATTAAAATATCTTCTGTGTTCTGCAGTGCAATTGTACTTTATCATATGCTTTAATATATTATATATATTGCTATATAATTAATCATAAAATCAGTAGGCAATCGATCGAAAATCAATAGAAATTATTTGATAAGTAGGTACTTAGGCTTACTTACAATATAAATAAAAATGCTGATGTTGGTTGTGAATTTTAATAGATTGATAATTGTATGTTATTTTTCTAGATGATTTCTTTTGATCATGGATAAGTTGTTAGTATATCAACTAATTAAAATTTTAAGTCATACTAGATGGATGATTTCTTTTGGCCATGTATTAATCTGATAGAATCTGACAAAATCTGTATTAACTCTATATAGAATTAAAATATCCCACAGAATCAGCAAATTTCATGGATTGTTAAAATTCAGTCAAAATCTTTAAAAGTCTGAATTGAATACACCCCCTAAAGCACATCAAATGAGAGCTGCGAGGACGCCAACGAAACAGTTAATTTAGAAATCTTTCTAATCCTTGGAATTTTTGGATCCATGCCACAAGTGTTACATTGTTGTAGATAATTGAGGGCATGAAGCCCTTTTATTCCATTGCCTGAAGATAAGACCAAATTTATTAAGATAATAGTACTAAATCTATCTCTAACAAGGCAGAATTGGAGGCATAAAGCCTTTTATTTCATTTTCTCGAAGATAAGACCAAATTTATTAAAATAAAGACTAAGGGCCCGTTTGGTTTAAACTCCGACAACGGAAACGGAATGGAAACGAATCTAGTCCATACGTACACCCTTGTTCATGAAGTTGTTGGGATTCATTCCTTGTGGTTTGAACTAATTGTAGTAGAATTTGATTAGTTTTAATACCCTATAGGGTAACATAGTAGGAGAAGCAAGTGCATTTTGCATAAAACCAACCGGAATGATTCCATGAACAAAGTACGTATGTGGACTAGATTCGTTTCCATTCCGTTTCCGTTTCCGGAGTTACAACCAAACGGGGGGTAAATCTATCTCTAACAAGGCGCGTATTTCGCCTGACTATGTACAGGCGAAGACGCGTCACATATGCAACCATATACTATGATACGGGGTCGTTTAACTGTTCATCTTGAATGCACTCATCCTCTTACAGACAGAGTATTTCGGGAGGAAGGCGCTCGGGCTTTTTACAGGGGTTGGCTTCCTTTTGTTATTGGTGTCATGGTGTGGTAAGTAGATTGGCCTTTTGATCTTTTTTTTTCTTCTTTTTAACCCACAAAATATTGATGCATTAGCCATTGGATTATGCTCTGCTAAGTTTGGCCAAAATAATTGTCTCGGCTCCTTACTAAGCATAGTAATAATATAAAGCCCAAAAATATATATGTACATCCTCAACAAACTATTTTTCAATACAATTGAAATTCATATTAAGTAAATAAACATTGGATTTTGAAGTGCCTACCAAGTCTGGATAAAAATGAGTTTGGACATGCCCTATTGTCCCGATTTTTTTTTAAATATTTTTTTTTATGAAAATAAACCAAAAAAAAACCTTAAACAATGGACCTTCATGTTTGTAAATAAAGGTCCATTGTTTAAGATTTGTTCTGTTTTTTGTTCCAAGCTCATTAACAGTGGGTTAATATGTTGCGACTAGTAATATTTTGGGTTAACCGATTTTTTATTAACCCAAAATATTATTAGTCGCAACATATTAGCCCACTGCTAATGAGCTTGGAAAAAAAAACAGAACAAACCTTAAACAACGGACCTTTATTTACAAACATGGTGGAATTCATGGTAAATGGAGTTTTATCTTTCTTTATTTGGAGGAGTTGTAGACAACTGATCAAAATCTAAAGGTGAGTCTAAATTTAAGATTTCCGTCAGTGAACTCTGAAGACTTTTTGTTCACTTCTTGATGGTATTGCACTTTGTTTTGATCGGGTGTTCAGACTGCACTTGGCTTTGACCGTGTGTTCAGAATCTTATATTGCATTTTGTTAGTTTGCTCTAATCGGGTGTTCTTAATACCTTGTGTTTGTATGTTCAGAATCTTATATTGCACTTTGCTATCCGATTGTCATTTTTATGGTCTTTTGATACCCTTCACTTGTCTTATGTATCAAACTCCTTTCCGCTAACCGAAAATATAAAATAAGACGTAGAAAAAAAATGATTATATACAAAATGTGGTTGGACTAAAAAAAAAAAAGGGGGAAGGATGCCAGGCTTAATTTCGGTTTCCATTGCTGATTTGGTTCAGCACGTACAGTGCAATCTTTTCGATCAGATTTTGGATCTGAACCTTTCTAGCAACACATAGGAGAGATGGTTTGTACGTATTACAGCAACAAAGCACAGTTAATCATTTCTGAAATTCAGAATGTAGTGAAATTCATGCCCACTTTCTCATTGATTCCTCATAGGGTACAAGAGTTTATATACAAGTAAGTGACCATGGATCTGAAGCCATGTGTCACAATCCTAGGCTACAAGGCAATCAAGGATGACAGCTAATTGTGATGATAGGGTGTGCTAGTATCCTCCATCGATCCGATCGGGCGTTAGAAGAGATAGGATCGTAATGAGATGAACCGTGTAGATGGTAGTGGTTTGTTGAGGAGATCTGCAAGCTGATCTTTCGAAGAGATGAAGGATACCTGTAAAGCCTTCGACTTGACTCTCTCACGGACAAAGTGGTAGTCAAGGGATAGATGTTTAATGCGATGGTGGAGGACGGGATTGCTCGCAAGGTAAGTGGCTCCGATGTTGTCACACCAGAGGATAGGAGCAGCTGGTAGACAAATCTGTAGTTCAGATAAAAGAGACTGTAGCCAGAGAGTCTCACAAGTAGCATGAGTAATGGCTCTGTACTCCGCTTCAGTAGAGGAGCGAGAGACTGTTTGTTGTTTTTTCGATTGCCAGGAGATGAGATTTCGTCCATGGTAAACACAGTAGGCGCTCACAGAACGCCTATCCCCTTTCTCTCCACCCCAGTCAGCATCATAGAAGGTTGAAAGGTGGTGTTGAGAGTGAAAAGAAATGTGAAACTTGAGCGATGCAGTTGATTTGAGGTAGCGAAGAATTCTCTTGGTAGCTTGCCAATGATGTTGCTTTGGATTATGCATGAACTGAGAGACCTTGCCAACTGAGAAAGGTATATCGGGTCGAGTAAAGGCAAGGTATTGCAGTGATCCAACAATGCTTCGATAGAATTCGGGGTCCGAAACGGGTTCAGATTCAGCTGAAGCATCAAAGTTTGTTGCCATTGGAGTTGCAACAGTACTAGCTTGAGAAAGTCCCGATTTGTCCAAGAGATTGAGAATGTGCTTTTTCTGTGAGAGAAGAAAACCAGCAGAATTTCTTTGTATTTCGATGCCAAGGATGAAGTGAGCATCTCCCAAGTCCTTGACTGGAAACTGTGAAGACAGAAATGAGACAAAACTCGACGCCAAGTCAGTACTTGGAGAAAAAACAAGTAAATCATCAACGTATACAAGAACAAAGACACAATGTGATGCTTGGCAATGATGAAACAGTGACGAATCTGCAACTGACGGAATGAAGCCCATAGCAACGAGAGCGTCGCTGAGCTTGGAGAACCAAGCGCGGGGCGCCTGCTTCAAACCGTAAAGAGATTTATTTAATTTACATATGTAGGAGGGAAATTGAGGGTGAATGAAACCTTGAGGCTGCGAGACAAACACATTTTCTTCAATGGTCCCATGAAGGAAGGCGTTTTGTATGTCAAGCTGGGGAACCGACCAACTCCTCATGGCTGCAAGGGAGAGAAGTAACCTGATCGTCGATGGTTTCGCAACTGGGTTGAAAGTCTCGTTGTAATCTATTCCTTGGAGTTGATGGAAGCCCTTGACAACAAGTCGGGCCTTCCGTCGTTCGATTGAACCATCGGATATTCTCTTTGTTTTGTAGATCCATTTCACACCGAGAACATTGGATGAGGTGGATGGAGGGACAAGAGTCCAGGTGTTGGTTTGGATCAAGGCATGCAATTCAGATTCCATGGCGGAACGCCATTCAATGTATTTGGATGCTTGGGAGTAGCACGAGGGTTCTTCTGGAATTAGT
This sequence comes from Fagopyrum tataricum, assembly GCA_002319775.1. Classification (NCBI taxonomy): domain Eukaryota; kingdom Viridiplantae; phylum Streptophyta; class Magnoliopsida; order Caryophyllales; family Polygonaceae; genus Fagopyrum; species Fagopyrum tataricum. Next base: position 19,111,364 of record CM008284.1, on the reverse strand, counting down.
TGGGTTGAGTCACAACTTGGGGATGTAGGCCAAGGTATGGTACCATCGGTGCGAGTAAGAGGTTTTTGAAGTTGAGCTCGGGCTCTTGTGATCATGGGATGAGAGGGTGGAGGCGGACGATCAGGTGTGGGGTTTTGTGAGGACGACAAAGAAGAATCGTTGAAAACGGGGGATGAGGGCTCTAGAGTTGGGCTAGCTGGGCTATTAGTTGACTGGGTTTGAGATGGGCTAGATGGACTAGTTGGGCTTGTAAGAAGGTGTGATAAATCAAGAAGGGTAATATGAGTGGGCTCGGTAGAGGGCTTATGAGATAAGGAAGGGTATGAGAAATCCAGCTCATGAAAGATAACGTCTCTTGACACATATATTTTTTGTGATTGAGGATCAAAGAAAGTGTAGCCAGTGTAATTAAGACAGTATCCAAGGAAGATGGTAGGGGATGATCGAAAGGACAATTTATATTGGTTATATGGTCTTAGGTTGGGAAAACAGAGGCATCCGAAGGTTTTGAGAGCTTTGTAATCTGGAAGGCGATGAAAGAGGATTTCAAAGGGTGATTTGTTTTTTAGAAGAGGGGTTGGTAAACGGTTTTGTAGGTAGACGGATGTTTCGAACGCAAAGTCCCAAAAAAAGAGGGGAAGAGAGGCTTGTTTGAGGAGGGTGAGACCCATGTCGGTAATCCGACGATGTCGTGATTCGATGGTTCCATTTTGTTGGTGAGAGTATGGGCATGTAAAACGGTGGTGAATTCCCCGGGATTGTAGAAAAGGTTTTATGGGTTTGAATTCGGTCCCGTTGTCCGTTTGAATGGATTGAACATTGGTATTTAATAGATTGGTGATGAGGGTTATAAAATTCTACACAATTTTTGGTACTTCAGATTTGGCTTGTAAAGGGAAAATCCACACATATTTTGAGTGATCATCAACAATCGACAGAAAGAACTTGTAACCATTAAAAGATTATTCATGGGTTGGGCCCCAAACATCCAAAAACAAAAAGGATAACGGCTTATTAGATTGAGATGGACATGGGTGGTGTGGTAAGGCATGGGCCTTGGCCCAACTACAACTTAAGCAACTACATGGCCCACTGTTGGCCTTAGGATTAGGGATAGAGAGTTGAGGACGATAGAGACAACTCGATGAGACGGATGACCGAGTCGCCGATGCCATAAATCTGACGAGCTGGTGGTGGTGAGACTAACAGACGGCGGAGAAGAGGTGGATCCGGGTATGACATACAAGCCTTGTTCAACGGGACCGGTGAGAAGAAGACGATGAGTCTGCGCATCCTTAAGATAGAAAAAGTGTGAGTGAAATTCGAAATAAACATTATTATCGGAACAAAAACGTTGAACCGATAGGAGATTTTTTGTTAATGCAGGAGTGTGAAGAAGATTTGAAAGAAGAAATGAATTATTTGAGGAGAAGAGAGTAGAAGAATCATGGTTGCGGATTGAAGTTGTCGAACCATCACCGAGCACCACTTGGTCCGTCCCTGGGTACGGATAGTTGGATAGACTGAGATTGGAAGCGTCGGGAGTGAATGATGATTCGCAGCAGTGTTAGGATACCAGTTTGCCATGGTGTTATTTGCCTGAAATGAGTGTGGTGGAGGAGGCTGAATAGATTGATCAAATCGGCTCCAACATTGCAGTGCAGAGTGGCCCCTCTTGTCACAGATTTGGCAAAGGGGACGATTATCAGGTGCACCAGTGAACGTGCGACCTCTTCCTCTACCACTGTCACTTCGTCCTCCGCCTCCTCGGTGACCTCCTATGTTGCCTCGATCACCTCTGAAGTTTGTGTAGTTGGCCTCAGCTTGCTGGTTGGTGTTTGGGGAAACTTGAGATTGGGTCTGAGGTGGTGTTTGTGTGTTGTTAGCTGTAAGGGGAGGAGGTCCTAGCAGAGATGAGGTGTGGCGACTCAGTCGATTTTCATGGTTCATCAGGTAGGTGAGAATTTGAGTGGATGAAGGGAGCTCTACTTGAGTTGAGAGGGATGTGACTACAGGATCGTAGTCAGGGCCGAGACCGGCTAGGATATAAATCACAAGCTTAGCATCAGTGACAGTTTGGCCGGCAGCGTGGATGAGAGCAATAAGACCTTTGGCTCTGGCTACATAGTTAGAGATAGTCTCCGAACCTTGTTTTTTTAGAGAGGCAAAATGTAAACGGGACTAAACAATTTGGGTGCCAGAACAAGCAGAGTATAGGAAATGGAGGGTAGTCCAGATTTTGTGAGCCGTTGGACACTCCATGACTTGGACCATGGTGTCTTGACTCAAGGAAGAGGTGAGGATCGCAATGACAAGATTGTCTTTGGCATACCATTCTGGGTATGAAGGATCGGTTTCAAGGGGTTGTGGTTTTGAGCCATCAACAAAGCCGAAGAGGCTGTTAGCCTTGAGATAGGCGCTTACTTGGCGACGTCAAGTAGGAACAGGCTGTTAGCCTTGAGATAGGCGCTTACTTGGCGACGCCTAGTAGGAAGATTGGTAGAATCAAGTTTGATGGTGTTTAGAGAAGCAAAATTGGGTAGCTAAAGAGAGGAAGAAGACGGCTGTGAAAGAAGAGCCATCGAGAAGGGATTTTTTTTTTTTTTTTTAGGGTTTGAGGGTGGCAGGAATGAAGGCGTTTAGCCGTACTGCTCTAATACCATTCTGAAATTCAGAATGTAGTGAAATTCATGCCCACTTTCTCATTGATTCCTCATAGGGTACAAGAGTTTATATACAAGTAAGTGACCATGGATCTGAAGCCATGTGTCACAATCCTAGGCTAGAAGGCAATCAAGGATGACAGCTAATTGTGCTGATAGGGTGGCAATCAAGGATGACAGCTAATTGTGCTGATAGGGTGTGCTAGTAATCATGTTTCATATCCTATATTACTAAACTGGTATGTAAGTAATACTGCCAGAAAATACATTAAAACAAAAACAAGAAACTCTATGGAAATTTTTTTTACAAAAAACACCCAAATCAGATTGCTACGGTTTCACATTCCAAAAGGTCAGGTGATTAATAGCAATCTGATACTGTTATGCAGACGAACAATGGTTTTGGCCTCACTCGACTGTTCTATTTGAGTATTGCAATTCGTATCAGACAGAATCAACTGGGGATTTCCAGTTACATGCACTTGTTCTGACTTCAGGAATAACTGAAAACAGTTCAGCATGAACAAGAAACTAGAGACATACCTCTTTTCCAAGTTAAGTATATTATGTATGCCAAAAAGACAGAGACCGCTCAAAAGCTACTAGCTAGACAATTCCTCCTGCAGTCCTCTGGCATTGTTTGAGATCATGCAATGCATGTCTCTTGCTTTCAACTGTTTGATTCAAATACAGAACTAGCATACAGAAGGAAAATAACAAAGCTCATCTAAAGCACTTTTGCAACCCGATCATTAAATCAGGTCAAAATTTCCCATACAACGTTAACAATTTTAAAATAATGATAGTACAGGTCGATTCATTTTGTTCAGGTTTCATACAGATAAACCTTCCAATGGTCACGTGTGCTCTACTAACCCATAGCATACTTCTGGGTCCAGCTCCTTGCAGTTGTCTCGTACTTGGACCTGTCTGTCTTGTACATGTTTGCAATCTCAGGCACTAAAGGATCATCGGGATTCGGGTCTGTCAATAAGGAGCAAATCGAGAGTAAAACCTGCAATCAACGTAAAACGTTAATTACTTACATATGTGTGGTATTATCTTTCCTGTTGAAGCAACTATTTAAGTACAGAGCAACTATCAACGAGGTTATTGCCATGTGAATAACATAATAAAATATTGGTATTATCATCTTTCCTGTTGAATGAACTATTTAAGAATAGATCAACTACCAACGTGGTTACTTGCATATATGTTGTCCTGGTATTGTAGGCAGAAGCTTAGTTTGTGTTATAATACAGAATCTGGCAATATAGAATGTTAAGGAATAAGCCAAACTAGTCTACAAGAAGAGATTCAGGTGCTACTAAGACTGGTGGAGTCTAACTAGAGTCACATGCTGGTGACCGTATCATCTAGATAATATAAAGGTAAGGGCATTAATCCCTATAGGAAGGATTTAACCATTTTTATGTTAAAAATCCTTTAAGGCTTTGCCTTGGCCAAAGAGTTCCTCTCTCCTGTAAATATTAGAGTTCACTCCAGTGATCTTCTTCAACTTCTGGCTCGTATCCTCAGTGTACCGTTTTATGTGTTGTTGTGTTGCTCAATATGTGAATGCTTAATAGTTCCCGATTTTATACTCCATAACTTGTAATAGTTTACGGTTACCGTAGCAATCCAACGTCAACTATTAAACCCTTGTAAGTTCAAACATGAAATACTTCTGCTTATGTACATGCAAGTTTAAGAAACTACGTAATTGACAATATAGTTTATCTGACAATAAAGATCATCAACAGGAAACATATGTACTTGTTGAAATGATGGGATCATAAATCGTCGATGCATACTACAAATTCTATTTGATACATGATTTCAATCTGATAGCACTCAATACTGGATATAAGGGTCCAAGTTTAATAAAATCATGACTTATTAACATCTGATAAATTGTATAAGACAATACACCACTAAGTATGTTTTTTTTTTCCTCATTATGTCATCGTCAACACAGGTTAGCTGTAACCAGGTATACTTAGATTCAAGAACATGGTAGGAACAGTTGCTATAAACTTGTTTGACGAGGTATCTGATATTGAAAGGGTTCTTATGCTAGACAAGGTCAAACTTGTGTTAATATAAACAATTCAGGGCAATTCTTATTTATATGTATTAATGTATTTCATCAAACATAATAACCTTGGATATGGTGAGTGCAGGACTCCATTGCTCCTTCAATATATCAAGACAAATGCTACCATTGCTGTTGATATTAGGGTGGAAAACCTTGGTTTTGAATGCAACCTGCATTATGAAATTAAATCAAGTATAATTATAATTTAAAAATATCATATTTAGCTAATATGAAAAGCGAAGAGCACCATTAAAAATCAGAATCACACAACACCAATAAGGAGAGTGGGAAAGATGAATCTATACAAGTGATGATGAGCTGAAAAAAGGTCTGTCAATTTAATAAACCATAATGCCAAATTTACAAATTGAGCTTTGGTTGCATGTTCAGAAAATAAAATAATTCAATTTCGACACAAGAGTACCATCTAGCCATGTGGGATCTTATAGCATAAGCATCGGTAGTATAACATGAACCGCTGTAGCTTATAAGTTATAACTCTTTGGAGCCAGTTATCGATATTACTATACTAATCTAAGGATTTCATTTAGGTTTAGAGTAGCACCCAGGAGCCAAAAGTAGCTTGTAATATTTTATTATTATACACATCCCTCCCAAAAAAATACTATCGGTTAGCTGCCAAGTAAACTCTAAATCCACTAAACTTCAAGCCATCGTTCCTTATGGGATTAGAGGCGTTTGATAGAACCATGGATTACTAGATCTTATTAAACTTTGGAGCAAATAAAAATGTAGAATCTCAGTCTTTTAGTTTTGTAATCAATAACTACAGCGCAATCCACCAGACTATAAAGCTAGGGAAAATTTTACCTTTGGTGGTTTAAATGGATAGTCTGGGGGGAAGTGAATAGTGACCAGAAACACCCCTCCGGCATATGGACTGTCAGGAGGACCCATGATCGTTGCCTGCCAGTGGAACATGTCTTCGGCAACTGGGCCTGAATAATATCAAGCCAAGAAAGTCAAATAACAGCGAGAGCATAAATCCATCAGCATAATCATCAAATTTATGTCATTATGTACCACAGCTTATGCTTAAGAAACAAAATGGCGATTGGAATTTGCTTCAGCACCAAACTATGCTGGTTTCTTAGATCAATTAGACTACTTAAAACCCCCAAAGAGAAAGCAAAAGGTTCTTTTTTTACTTCAAGTTCTTGCTCCCCTATAAGATCTTCTCTATTTCATATCACCTTAACTCTAGGCAAGTCATATTTCAGCATAAACTCATTAAGGTCTTCTTCAATACATGCTTAGAACAGCATGAGTGAAATACAATTCAAAACTAATGTCTTGATAAAGAATATCTTGAAAGCCTGAAATCTAAGGAAAATGCGGTAATCCTGGAAACAGAAAATCATCCGTTGGGATACTAAATGAATGAAACTAGAAAACTCAAACGTCTATTCGCAATTTACATGCAGGGTGTTTTAAGGTTTAAGATAAACTTCGGATTCAACATTCTTTCATACAACCCACTGAAATATGCTTCAATTTGTTGTACCACCTCTTAGCAGCTAGAGCCCGGAAGAATTCCAAGTTTCAACATAATGAATGTCTGAAAGATGCATATCCAGTCCTAAATTCTCAGAGTCAATCATCAATCTGTTGAAATGCCACTGGGATTTCATCACATCCAATCGAGGATGAGTATTCAGTCAACTAAATTCGTATTACTTTCATGATTAAAGATATAAAATTCAGGATTTGGATAGAACAGCTTCATGATCTAGCAGATATGAAGAAACATAACATGATAAAAGCGGATTCTTAGTCAGTTAGAACTCGTATAACTTTCAACCATACATATGTTGAACTTCCATTTCGTAATCGAAAGACAATTGCAACCGAAGCTAATAAGCAGAGATGAAGAGAAAATCATCACATAAATAGCGTAAGTAATCATACCAGCACTGCAAGAAGTGGGGGGATCCTTCTGAAGGTCCTTCAATTCCTTGAGGATCCGCTTCGACGCCATGGTACAAACCCTAGAACTCCACAAAACCCAAAATACAAAAAAATCACGAACTAAGAACAGGAAGATTAACAAAAAATGGGAACATATAGCAGATGAAGATAGAACAAGTACACGTCAAATGGAGCTTCGAGAGAACGCGAGATCCTCCTTCGCCGGTCGGAGAGAGTGGTTGGATTTGGGAAAGAGGTGTTGTAGAGAGGAATTTTTATATGAGGGTCTTTTTTCATTTTTGCGTCTAAGGACATGTTTATCTTGGAAATATCTCCAAAATATCTCGCTAAAATTGAATAATAAGTAATTAAAAGAAATAAAATACTTTAATTTAAAGTTAATATATTAAATAAATGTGGTTGTAACTTTATTTATATAAAACTAGTTTAATTTTCGTATTTTGTACGGCTTGATTTAATACAAACATTTTATTTTATTTTTAAAAAACTTTAGAATTAAAGTTTGTGTATTTTGACTATATAGATAGTAGATACTAGCTCGGACATATATAAAATATACACATAATATTTAATTTAAATAAAATTTATAGTTATAATGGAACTAAACTCTAATATAATTTAATAAATTTGTTTAATCTTTTTTTTAAAAAAAGAAAGAGAATGAAATCACAATGAAAGTAAAATATAATTTAAGTTGAGCTTGTGATCAAAATGAAAGTAAGTTAGTTTTAAATAATAGTTGTCTAATTATAAAAGATATAATTAATTTTTAAAAAATGACTTAATAAGTATTTTATTTTAAATAAGGGTGAAAATATTTTATTAAGTCTTTTCCCAAATAAATCTCTTGTGGTAGAGATGGTTTGAGAACACAACACCTTTTAGATGCTTTGTGTGGTGAGGGCTCTGCGGTGCCACAGGTCTTTTGATAGCGCTTTCATCAGTAGTCAATTTGTGGTTGGGAGGTAAGTGTCCGCTGAGTTTGGCTGAGTTTGTTGCTTCAGCGTCTCTTACGTCGTTGTTGAAGCCTGATAATGGGGTTCGTCCCATTGCAGTAGGTACTATATGGAGACGGTTGGTGTCCAAAGTAGCCATGAAGGGAGTAAGTAAAGATATGAGGGAATATCTAGGAGATTTTCAGTTTGGAGTTGGTATTTCAGGTGGTGCAGAGGCTATTTTACATAGTGTTAACAAGGTTTTAAATGAGCGTCACTCTGATGGTTCTCTAGCTATGTTGACAGTGGATTTTTCAAATGCCTTCAACTTGGTTGACAGGACTGTTTTGCTTAGGGAAGTAAGGGAAAGATGTCCCTCTATCTCTTTTTGGGTTGATTTTATGTATGGTCAAGCTGCCCGTCTGTATGTTGGTGATGATATTATTTGGTCGGCTATTGGTGTGCAACAAGGAGACCCTTTGGGGCCGCTTTTTTTTTCCCTTGTCTTGCACCCACTTCTTCATCGGATCAATGACAACTGCAAGCCTCTTCTACATGCTTGATATCTTGATGATGGTACTATTATTGGTCGGACAGAGGAAGTGGCTAGAGCGCTTGATATCATTAGAGAAGTTGGCCCGAGTTTTGGCCTTGAGTTGAATGTTTGCAAGACTGATCTCTTTTGGCCTTCGTGTGATGGATCGAAGCTTAGAGAAGATTTATTCCCTTATGGCATTGCAAGGCCGGTTTTGGGTGTTAAGTTGTTGGGTGGGGCCGTGAGTAAAGATGATGGGTTTATTAGAAAGCTAGTCATGAAAAGAGCTGTTAAGGCGGTTGAGTTGATGCACCTTCTTCCGCAGTTGAGGGACCCGCAGAGTGAGCTTATTTTGCTTCGTTCATGTATGGGTGTTGCTAAGATGTTGTTTAGCTTGAGGACTTGTCTACCGGAACATGGGGAGAGTGCATCTATTTTTTTGATTTGGGACTCCGTGAATAAGTCGAGGATATTGTGGTTTGTGGGGGTGCTTATTTTGGCGATCTTCAGTGGAGACTTTCTTCTTTACCAATTCGGTATGGAGGCCTTGGGTTATATTCAGCTATGGAGACTTCTTCTTTTGCATTTGTGGCTTCTAGAGCTCAGTCTTGGACCTTTCAAGACCACATTCTGCGGGACAGTGGAGTTGTTGATATGAGCTCTGAGTTTTTTGGAGCTTTGGGCAATCTTCAAGCTTCTATTCCTAATCTTGATCTTTCTGGTTTCACTGTAAAGAGCATCGTCCCCCCTAAAGGTCAACATGCTTTGACGAGTGATTTTTATGGGAAGACAGTACAGACGATGGAAGCAACTTTTGGTTTGACCGCTAGGCAAAAAGCGGTTTTTCAGTGTCTACAGACAGAGCATAACCAAGATTTCCTTCTTGCCATACCTATTGATGGACTTGGACAATGTATGTCTCCCGTTGAGTATCGCACGATCCTCAAGTATCACCTTATGATTCCTTTGTTCTCGTCTGGTATGTTTTGTCCTATGCCTAATTGTGGGAGACCCTTGGATGTTTTTGGGGAGCATGCGGTTCATTGTAAAGAACTACCCGGCTTCAAATATAGGCATGATCTAGTTCGTGATGTTTTATGTGATGTGTTTAAGAGAGCAGGGATTTCGGCCAAGAAAGAGGCGTCTGTATCCTTCTTGACTGATCCGCGTGAAGGAAGGTCTATGTTGAGGCCTGCAGATGTGTTGGTTTTTGGTTGGGTGGGTGGGAAGCATGTTTGTATTGATTTGACAAGAGTCTCTCCTTTGTTTGGTTTGGATAACGGGCCTTTTGTGGTGGGTAAGACGGCTCTCAACGCGGCCTCTTTGAAGGTGGTTAAGCATGAAAGGGCTTGTCTTGAAAACCAACATGTGTTTCTTCCGTTCGCTTTTGATACGTTTGATTTTCTTGCACCTAATGCCGTCGAGATTCTCAAGAGGGCAACGGGTCTCGCATGGTAATTTCGTGTCTCCTAGGTCTTCAAATGTAGTGTTTAGGAGGATCAGATTTGCTATTTCAGAAAGAGTTGGCGGCACAACTTGTTGCCCGCCTAACTTCTAACTCAATGTAATATTTCTTTATTTAAATATTATATACAGGTATGGTAGCTGATTTTTTTAATAAGATTTAAATCTAAAATTATATATAAATGATTAAAGAAGGGTTGAAAATATATAAATTACATAAAGAGATAATTTAATAAGTCTTTTTTTAAATAATAATTAAATATTTAAAATATTTAAAAATTTTACACAAAGATTGAAATATATAAAAGGAAGTCGATAAAAATAAAAATATACAAAAAGTAATTTAATTAAGGTTGATATTAAATTTATTAGGTTAGATTATTTCAAAAAACGACCGGTGAATAATAATTAATTTGTACAAAAGAATAAATAAGAAAGTAATTACAATGGTGAAACCTAATGAAAGAATGAGGTAATAGTGCACTTTTTTATGAGATATTAAGTGTGCATTTTTTTTAAGGGAAATTCCGGATGGTACCTCTGTGGTTTGGGGTATTCCGGATTTTGGCCAAGAGTTTTCCAGAGTTCGAACGGCACCTTTAAGTTTTATACTTTTTTCGAATTTTGCCCAATTTGACTCAACAAGCCAAACACAACATATGTTTAAATTTTTTGAAAGAAAAGAAAGGAAGAAAACATAAAGAAAAAAATTAGAGTAAATTTTAATCAGATTCTCAAACTCCTCTAACGCTCTCCTCCTCTACAACTCCGTCGCTCCATCGCCGGGCTAGGGCACTCTCCTCCGTCCTCCGTCGAGGGATAGGGCTCCGTCGCTCCGTCACTCCGAAATAAAGAAGGAGGTTAGCCATCACGGGACTCCTTGCTCTATCTCTATGCTTGGTCTCCGCCGTCATACCGATCTTACTCCTAATGATTCACCATATCCTATGGTTCATCTTCCTCGTATGGTTCATCTTCCTTAATCGGTGTATTTTCTTTGATCTTTTGGCAATCAAGGATAATGATAAAGCTATTGATTCAAACATGACAGTAACGTAGGACTCAATGATGTCAAAATTCATCAAATTTGAACTCAGGCATGAATAGCTTTCATCATTCGATTTCAATTGATCATTGAGTTCTACAAATTCATCATACAAGTTTTCAAATCCATTGTCTGTTACGACTCAAGACATTTGCTCCACCAAACCATCATTCCCAATTTACATCTACTAGACCTCTCGTTCTGTTAAATTACACGCCATAATTTGATTAATAACAAAATAATGATGCGTAAATCAAGTTAATTGTTTAATATGATACTTACAAAGACAATAGAGGATATGAACAAGATTCAACGCTATCAATTAGCCTGTTCAAAGAGTTCAAAATTCAGATAACTTTTCGAGTGATGAAAGTTGATAAATTCTAAATTTGTGTCTCTCCTCACCCGACGCAGACAGTAGAAGGTGCACCGAATCTTCCGAGCTCTTGTAATTCCTTCTAATAAACATCAATATATCGCAAATTAGGATCAATTTGGGGAGTTGAAGGGAAAATTTGTGAGATCAAGATTAAACTATGAGAAAAAGAGGAGGAATGTAGGGGGAGTATATACCTCCATGTTTCTGGTAGGAAGCTCGAGAAGTGAAATAGTGGCTTGTTTTTTTGGTGAAATAAAATAACGGCTTGTAAGTAGTGCTTGCTGATGAAACTGGAAGAACGGCGTTTTTGGGAAGCAGATGGTTGTGATGGCGGAGGTGGTTGCAATCGACCGTCGAATAGAGGAGAATGGAGATTGAGAATTTGATTAAAATTTAATCTTCTTATTTTCTTTCTTATTTATTTTTTTTTCTTACCTTTTTTAATTGAAATATAAGGAGTGTTTGGCTTGTTGAGTGAATTTGGGCAAAATCCGGAAAAGTATAAAACTTAAGGGTACCGTTCGGACTCTAAAAAACTCTTGGAAAAAATCCGAAATACCCCAAACCACAAGGGTACCATCCGAAATTTTCCTTTTTTTAATATTGTTAACAAAATATGAACTTTTATTTTCTGTTATTAAGATGACGGAGAAAAAAAAGAAGAGAAATAGACATTCCAAGAAGAAGAAGGTACCGCCCTCGCCTGCGGAGACCGGCTGTCATCACCGGATACCGGCCATCTTCCATCCGTGCCGCTGTCTGTTCCACCGTCCCTAATCGACATTCTCTTTTGTAATATTTGGTTTAATTACAAAAAGGTTCCTATATTTGTAATTGTGTTAATAACAACAACTTTTCGAATTTGTAGGTTTTGTTCCAAAAAGATAATTACTGAAACTTACCCAAAGTTATAGTTGTAGAAAATGACCCAACTTTATGAAATTTTATATTTTGCCCCCAAAAAGATAATTGTAACACCCCAAATCCGTAGGACTCGAGGTGCTACTGGGCTAGGATCTCACAATGGATCCTGACCCTAGCTTGACAACAAGTTCACTGAATCTTACAACAAGGCACAAATAAATTAAATACAAAACATCAAACTAATATATATATATATATATATATATATATATATATATATATATATATATATATATCAAAAGGTAATACATAAGTACCGCTGAGTACAAATAAAACATAACTGTACAACAAAAGATCCCATAAACCCCGATAACGACCCAGTATACGGAGCCCTCAGCGGATCACCCACTCTAGATCACTCTGCAGCTCTCCTAACCTACAAAGGATCTACAATACGGTATAAAACCGTTAGCTAACCATACACATATATAAGAAGATGCAAGAGCACAAACACACCTCAGGAATAATAAACATCTCATCATGCTATACACATTTACTCGGTTAATTATCTTTATAACGTCCAGTCACTCAAGCGTATATATATGTATATATATGTGACACGAGGAATATAACCCTCGCCTCTCGGGAATGGTGCCAGCTGGAGTGGTGATCCGGTCCCACCTCCCGTGTACCCTAAGGGAGTGGAACAGGTGGCCTGCCCACTGAGCCAGACTGGCCTGCCCGTAGAGAACCTCCAGACTCCCAGCAGATGAAAGGACAAGTTGTCACGGCCCTACAATGGGCAGTCACTAAACCATAGGTAGGTAGTCATCACAACGCATGCTATCAATCATATAACACACACACCACTCTTGCACACATCCAATATATGGATGGTAGCTAAGTAAGTCCTATGGACTTACCTCAAACTCAGAAGTAGTCTCACTACGATCACTCTCAACCTGGTCCACTCAAATCTGGAGGAAAACACTGCCTAGTAACAAGGCATAACAATATATCAAACTCATATCCAACACAGGGGTCACACCTAGACCCAAGGGATCCATAAGGATCGTATCCTAACTAATAAACCTCACATTCATAACCGGCATAAACGATATCATACTCATCGTCATTCTAACCTCATACACGTACCTAGCAAGCTACTAACCCGCTCATACTAGGAAAGGAAAGGATCTATCCAACTCTAGGTAGACACGGGACAAGACGCACCTGCGTGACAAGAGAGACGCAGGGGCGGAGCAAGGCAACCCGCAGACGCGGCAAGGCTCAGCCGCAGGCGCGGTGACAGTGGCCGCAGGCAACGCAGGCACGGCGCAGGCGCTGTGACACGGCTTCCGCAGGGCCGGCGGCTTCCAGGCGCGGGGGCGGCGACAGTGTAGAAAGTGACCCCGCGATTCCTCTTTGGCTCTTCACATGATCAATTCACGTCTTCTCTATTCCAAAGTCACACACATACATATACATAAACATTCCAACATCAATCTACATTCAAATCATCTAATCCTAAGTTAGGGAATTGAATCAAGGAAGAAGAAAGAAAGAAGAAGTAAGAATAGAGCTTACCAGTGCTATGGTCTAGGCAAGGGAAGATCACAACCAACCTCTCTGGCTTCCAAGCTCAGCAACCAAGCACAACATCAACCTCTACCAAAGCCACACAAAACCACTCTTCCAAACTCTAAGGAAAACCAACTCAAGATCAAGGTGAAGAAGGGAGAAGCTTGAAGGACGTGAGAAGCTGATGAAAGAAGTGAAGAATAAACCCTTGCTCAACAAGGAAAGGAAGAGGTAAGGAAAAGAGTAAAGCACGAGTCAACCGGTCAACAAAACCGGCTGCTGCCGCAAGAAACCGCAGGGGCGGTTCCCTGAGCCGCAGGGGCGGAACAACAGACAAGCCGCAGGGGCGGCCTCACGGACCCGCGGGGGTGGCTAAGGCCAAAACTGGCTCCCAAAGACTAAGACTCTTACACCTCACCCCCATAAAAACAAGTTTCGTCCCGAAACTTGTAAAATCCTCAAACCACTCGGACTCACAAGCCGAGGTACAACTCTCTCTATAACCTCAAACATAAGCATGGAGGAAATCATCAACTCCAACAACAAAATCACTATCCAAGGCATAGAGGAAAACCATCTCTAGCCAATACTATAATCTCATCATCAGGGCATAGAGGAAAAACATCTCTAGCCAATACTATAATAATATCACCGGGGCATAGAGGAAAAACATCTCTAGCCATAACATACTCATAACAGAAGGGCATGGAGGAAAAACATCTCCAGCAATACTATGTCCATCAAAATAGCACGGAGGAATGCCCATCTCCAACTAAACCCTAATCATATCACAATAGCATGGAGGAAAGAACCATCTCCAGCTATAAACAACAATCGTACTAGCACACAAGATCTAATAAGATCACACATCATATCATAGCTAGTACGAAAATAAACACATCATAGCATATAAGCGCATAAGCATAACACTCACTAAAATAGTACTAAGATCTACTCGGTGATCCTACTGGTGCATCTATCTCGGCATAGAACTCTGGATAGTTCCTCTGGATACTATCCTCAGTCTCCCATGTGACCTCATCAGGTCCTTGTCTCGACCACTGTATCCTCAGCATAGGAATGTCCTTCGAACGCAGGCGTCTCATACCTCGTTCTAGGACTGCAATAGGGTGCTCAACAAAGGTGTGGTCCGGCTCAACCACCAAATCATCATAACTCACGATGTGTCTCGGATCTGGTGTATACTCCCTCAGCCGAGACACGTGAAATACAGGGTGAACACCCTCTAATCTCAGAGGCAAGGCTAATCTGTATGCTGCGCTCCCAATCCGATCCAGAATCTCGAACGGTCTGACATATCGGGGGCTCAACTTCCCCTTAATGCCAAAACGTCTAACACCTCGTGTCAGAGACACTCTCAGCCACACATGGGCTCCCACTCTGAACTCTAGGGGTCTACGCCTCCTATCTGCATATGACTTCTGACGGCTTTGAGCAGTCAGCATCCGCTCTCTAATCAGTGCTACTCGAGCAACATCATCTGGAATATGATCAGGTGTCAAACCACTAACATTGCTCTGATCATCCCAACATAACGGAGTACGACATCTCTGTCCATACAGTGCCTCATATGGGGCCATCCCAATAGATGCATGCCAGCTGTTGTTGTATGAGAACTCAACTAGTGGGAGATGATCCGTCCACACTTGTCCCCAATCTAACACACAAGCTCGCAACATATCCTCTAGTGTCTGAATGGTCCTCTCTGACTAACCATCTGTCTGAGGATGAAACGCAGTAGTAAAATGCAAACTCGTCCCCAGGGCAGTCTGAATCTGCTGCCAGAACCTCGAGGTAAATCGTCCATCTCTGTCTGAGACGATCGTCCTTGGTACACCATGGAGTCTCACTATCTGCCTAGTGTACTCCTCTGCTAATCTGCTCACGGGCCACGTCTCCCGGATAGGAATAAAACGTGCCGTCTTCGTCAATCTGTCCACTATAACCCATATAGCATCAAAACTCCGGCTCGGTCTCAGCCCAGTCACAAAGTCCATGGTGACATCCTCTCACTTCCTCTGTGGAACAGGAAGTGGATGGAGTTCACCTCCAGGTCTGCAGTGCTCTATCTTGACCTGCTGACTGGTCGCACACTGTGCCACAAATCTGGCCACATCGGGCTTCAGCCCTCCCCACCAATATAAACGTCTCAAGTCCTAGTACATCTTACTCGTACCTGGGTGCACTGAATAAGGCGTACAGTGAGCCTCCTGTAAAATCCTCTAGCGTAGATCCGCATCAGCAGGTACACAGACGCGACCACGACGCCTCAATCCATCTGCTCCTAGCAGGAACTGTGGTGCCTCATCTCTAGACATCCTCTCTCGGATCCTCATCAGTGTCGGGCAGGTCTCCTGCTTCTGTTGGATCTCACCCAACAGATTAGGAAGAACCTCTAAAGTACGCAGTTAGGCATCCTCATCAAGAAACTGGATGTCCAACTCTAACCCGATCAGATCCCTCTACAAATGATGTTGAACTGTCAGCCTCGCAATCGCCTGCTCTCGAGGCGTCTTCCTGCTCAGGGCGTCGGCGACAATGTTCGCCTTTCCTGGATGGTACAGAATCTCCAGATCAAAATCCTTGATCAGCTCAAGCCACCTACGCTGACGGTTATTCAATTCCCGCTGCGTGAAAATGTACTTCAGACTCTTATGGTTTGTGAAGATCTGACATGTAGCACCATACAGGTAATGTCTCCAGATCTTCAAGGCATGAACTACTGCTGCCAACTCCAGATCATGCGTTGGGTAGTTCTCCTCATACGTCTTCAGCTGTCTAGACGCATATGCTATCACTCGGCCTCTATGCATCAATACACATCCCAAGCCTAGCTTGGATGCATCACTGTATACCACAAAATCCTTTGTACCCTCTGGCTGTGCCAAAATAGGAGCAGAAGTCAGACGTCTCTTCAACTCCTCAAAACTTTGCATACACTGATCAGACCATACAAATCTGGTAGTCTTCCTCAGCAAACTCGTCAGTAGACGGGCAATCACAGAAAATCCCTCCACAAAACATCTGTAATAACCGGATAGGCCAAGAAAGCTACGTACTTCCTTGACGTTCGTCGGTGTCGTCCAAGCTGCTACTGCCTCAATCTTGGCCGGATCCACCTTGATTCCTTCAGCTGATACAACATGACCCAGAATTGCTACCTCTGGCATCCAGAACTCACACTTAGAGAACTTAGCATAAAGTTCTCTATCCCGTAAAACCTGCAATACAGTCCTCAGCTGTCTTGCATGCTCCTCTATGCTACGAGAGTATACCAGAATGTCATCTATGAAGGCCACCACAAACTAATCCAGGAAGTCGATGAATATGTTGTTCATCAACTCCATAAAGACGGCTGGGGCATTCGTAAGCCCAAATGGCATCACTACAAACTCGTAGTGTCCATATCTGGTCCGGAATGCTGTCCTATGCACATCCTGCTCTCTCACCCTCAGCTGGTGATACCATGAACGCAGGTCAATCTTGGAGAATACGGTCGCTTCCTGAAGCTGATCCAACAAGTCATCAATACGAGGCAATGGATACTTGTTCTTGATGGTCACCTTGTTCAGCTCTCTGTAATCAATGCATAATCTCAGCGATCCGTCCTTCTTCCAGACGAAGAGGACAGGTGCTCCCCATGGGGATACGCTAGGGCGAATGAAATCCTTCTCAGCCAACTCCTCGAGTTGCTTCTTCAGCTCCAGCATCTCGACATGCGCCATCCGGTATGAGGCCTTCGAGATAGGTCTCGTACCAAGCTCTAGATCAATGCCAAAATCCACACTCCTCTGAGGCGGCAAACTGGACGGCTCAGCAAATACATCTGCAAAATCACAGACAACTGGGATATCCTCTAATGTTGGACTCTCCCCCTCCTTCATGGCATAACACCAGAAGGCCTCACAACCCTGTGCAATCAGTCTAGCTGCCCGTATCGCACTGATAACCATACCTGATTTTCCAAGGTTCCAACCTCGGAAAACCTCTATCTGTCCTAACTCGGTAGAGAGGGTAACAGTCCTCCTACCTACATCTAAGACTGCAGAATGTCTATCCATCCAATCCATACCTAGAATGACTTCTTCATGCACTAATGGCATGACAAAGAAGTCCACAAGCAATACACGGGTCCCTACAGAAATGGGACAGTCACGGATCTCACGGGTACCTCTGACCCTACTACCATCGGGTAACCCTATACTAAAGGGTATCCCCTCAGTCGTATCTAGACTCAGACGCTCCACACAGGCATCATAAATAAAAGAGTGCGTAGCACCCGTATCAAACAAGACTCTAACAAGTAAACCATGGATCAGAATGGTACATGTAGTAGTCGGTGCAGCTGGCTCCTCTGCACTCCTCAGCTCAAAAACCCGACCATGTGGTCCTCTAGTATCAGTGGTGTTCCCACCACGACCTCTGCCTCTACTCGGCCCAAGAGTAGATTCCTGAGTCGTAGGGCGAACAGGGACTCTCTGTTGTCCCTGTGTCTGCTGCTGCTGAGGTGGCCTCAGCCCACCTCCCGCTACACTGGCAGGAGAAGAACCCTGCTGAGATGACGCTCCACCCTATCTACAGAAGACAGCTCTGTGGCCTCGTCCACCACAAGTGAAGCAAGTCACTATCTGCCTCGTACACTCTGGTCTGATATGTCCATATCCGTCACAATTAAAACACTGTCGTACCCTATTTGTAACTGGTGCAGATGAGGGATGACTCTGGCCTCGCCCTGAACCAGCAAGTCCACCGGTACCACTGGTCTACCCGGTACGTTGTCTCTTCTCAGACCCTCCGGTATGAGAAGCTCTCCTCTGTCCATCTCTTTCTCTCATAATCAGAAGCCCGGTCCTGATAATCCATCAAGGTCTCACAGTGAAACCTTGCCATGTAAGTCCGGGTAGTGTCCCTTAGTCGTCGGGAAAACAGATATACATGCTGATCTGCAGGAGGTGCAGCTGGACCCAACAATGTTAGCTCCTCCTGAAATCTCCTAATGGCCTCGGAGACTGGTACATCCTCAAACCCAGCCTCAACAAAATCTCGCAGTTTCTCCCTCCTCAACGAGGCAGGGAAGAAACGCTCTCTGATCATGGTCCTCATCTGCTCATAACTGGTAACCTGTACTCGTATAGACCTCCATCAGTCTCTGAATAGAGTTTGCACCAACTCGATCTGTCTGTCAGCAGGACCACCTAATAGACTCCAAAGCTTAGTCCACATGTTCAATCCAGAGCTCCACTGATGCGCCATTGGATGTCCCTCTTACGTTGACCATAGACGATGAGGACGAGGCTTTGAGGGTTCGCTCAGATGGACCGCTCACCAGCTCCCGAGCCAAGGCCATTGCCCGAGCCACCGGCTCCATCATCGCCCGCATCACTTGGACCCGTCGCCGGCATGCCGTGTCTCTACACCACAATGGCATAGGCTACCGGTCCCGTCCACGCCTTTTACTTTCGGAATATATTTTTGCATGTTTTCCTTTTATGTAATAAAAGGGATATTCCTTAAAGAATATTCCCTTTGATATTATCTTTTAGGGTTTTTCCCTTGTTGGGCTTTTTCTTTATGAATGTTTGTTTGGCCCATTGACCCATAGGTAGGCAAGACTCTCTATATAAGGGATATCTTGCCTCACTTATTTTCCATGTTCAATTTTACTAAGTTTTTGAGAAGATTTTCCTCTTACTTAGATTGGGCATCAAACCTCCCGTCTATCTCTCAAATTTCTTCCTTGGATCTCGTCTTTGATCCAAGAAATCCATATTCGAGGATTCTTCTTTAGAATCAACTTTCGATCTCCATCAAACGGTTTGTTCGATCTCTCTAGATCGAATCAACCCTTGTTTCTTCATCGCTTCCGCCCCTTTAGATCTGAATCGAAACAACGCCGCACAAAGAATCAAGGAGTAGTTGGAGCTTCGCTGGATCTAGATCCGGAAGTTATCCTTTGTTACCTCCAAGGACGCATCAAATTGGTATCAGAGCAAAATGATCAAAGCTAAGTTCTCTTTACTCTTGTTTTTGTGCGTTATTATCTTCAACCTATTTAGCCTTTTGTTCATGATGTTCTTCGTTTGTTCATGATGTTCTTCATTTGTTCTTCATGATCTTCATGTTGTTCATCATGTTCATTCATTTTTCCTGAAATTTTTTTTGATCAATTTGAAAAACAAAAAAAAGGAGATAAATGGTTTGCCATCAAACCAATTATCAAAACCGTCTTTTTCTTAAACCGACCCAATCCGACAATTTTTTTAATTAATTTCACCAAATTTCTTGGGGTATTTTTGTTAACGAAAATTCGGATATCTCGCATTTGATAAGAAAAGCAAAAAAACTCTTCATCAATACGGATTTGTGTTCAAAAAAAAATAAAAATACAAAAGTGTTTCTCAAAACGTTTCAAAGAAACAAAACACAAAAGTGAAAAGACGTCCGGCAAACCGGTCCATCCGAAAAATCGGATTTAACAAAACGGTCAAAGACCGAAAGCAAGCAAAGCTTGCCGACTGAACAATCCGTCCATCTTCCGCCTCTCCATTTTCTTACATACGTTTGCAAAATATCACTTGTTTATTTGTGTGTAATTGGTTCAATTTTGTTGGATTTGCCTTACTTGCCTAACCGCCAAACGGCCTTCCCCAAAGTATAACCCGATAACGCACTTGAACTTGAGTAAAGTTGACTTAACTTGTCACCTTGTTCATTTGATTGCTTGCAATTGTGTGTTGATTTGGAGCAATGACTAACGTTGAATTGGAAACTTCTCAGTATTCTGGTCCGCAAGAGTCCAATGAACCTTTGGCTCAAGAAAATGCTTCGTTGTCCCTCGAAAATGACTCCATAAGGCAAGATTTGGAAGCTTTGAAGACACAAAAAAAGTTTGATGCCTTGACCCGAGAAAACATTGCCTTGAAGCAAGAGTTGGAAGCTATTAAGGCTCTACGGCTTGCCCAACGTCCCACCCCAACAATTCCGATTGAGACCTTGGTCAATGCTTCCACATCCGATGCACAACGGAAAGACAAGGGAATTTTAGGAGCCGGACCATCAAACGGTCCCCGGCTTGCGTCCGTCATTGAATGCCAACGCCCCTTACCTCTTGACGGAAATGAGTCCCATGAAGAGGAAGAAGAATTCCCCGACCCGACTCAAGATGACTTTCTCATGGTCGATACGGAAAATCGGCACAAGCATTATGAGCCTCAACACCAACGGTATGTCCCTTCTCCACCTCCACCTAGTGTGCCCCGCACCGACCGTCGAGCCCGGGAAGAGCCCCGGTACCGTCCCGACTCGACCAACAATCATGGTCGTGAGAATGATCGTTCCGGACGCCGTCGCCAATGGTCAACCTGGCAACCGACGACCCTTGACTTCGATGTGTATGATGAGAAAAACGATTTCAACGAGTTCTCCGGTGATGAATCCGACTTGGAACGGGTGGCACATGACCGTCCATGGCACCCACCCATCATGGACCCTTATGAGAACCAAGACCGAGGTGAAGAATGGTTGCCTCCCCCAAACCCACCTAGGCATGAACCACCCGTTCAGGGGCGCCACCGGCATCAAGGCGGCCACCGGAGAGCCCGTGCCGATGATGCCTACATTCCACCGCCCCGCCCGGACCCCTACCGAGCTCGTAGGGAAGGTAAGGTTAAATTCCCTTTCTTTCATGGTGAATATGATCCGTGTGTTTTTCTTGATTGGGCGCAGGATATGAAACGAGCCTTAAAACATTGTCATTATGAGGATGAATATGAGAAAATCGAGGCGGCAACTCTTTACTTTGAAGGAGATGCCAAGTCTTGGTGGAACCGGTATGAGATCACCCGTGAAAGGCGAGGATGGGCACCAATTGCGACCTTTGAGCAATTGATCTATGTCATGACCAAGAAGTACGTGCCCGAGGACTTCAAGAATGATATGCGGTTGCAAATTGCCGAGTTCAAACAAGGCAACCTCACTCCGGTGGCTTACTTGGCCAAACTCGAGGACATGCACATTAAGGTCGGCGTCTCGGCCTCTCCCTCTGCCCTTCGCACCAAATTCATGAGTGGGCTTAATGCTTCCATTCGGCGCCCGCTTGAGATTGTGCCATATAAGGATTTGGGGGCATTGTGCCATGCCGCCATGAAGCTCTACAAGCAACAACTTGAGACGCTTCGGTATTCAAGGTATAATTATTCATCGAGTCAATATCCTCATTCTTCTAACACACGTACTCGAGATGTGCCTAGTTCTCCAGATGCCGACGCTTCCAAAGGAGCCCAACGGACGGGCCAATCCAATAGGCAAGCGGGTAATGAGAGGACATCAAACCGTGGGCCCACGGCCCCGGCGCCTCCCGCTAGAGGTCAACAAGGACCTTCACCGGCGGCTCGCCCAAGGGAGCCCGTGTGCTACAAGTGTAGCGGTTTTGGTCACGTGCAACGTGATTGTCCAAACACCAAACGGGTTTTGTTTGCCAACCCATCATATTTCGAGGACGAAGATGATCATCAAGATGGCGATATCATCATTGAGGATGACCAAGACGCCGACCCGCAATTTGGAATGGAACCATGTGACGACGAGCTTGCTTGCGCCCCAGCACAACCCGGTAAATTCGCTCTTATTTATCGTCGTATTTTGGCTATTAAAGAGTTTATCCCTATTGATCAACGCGAGAATCTCTTCCACTCTCGTTGCTTGGTCAATAATACGAGCCTTTCTCTCATTGTTGATGGGGGTTCTTGTTGCAATATTGTCAACGAACGAGTGGTAAAACACTTCAAGTTGCCTACAACCCCCCACCCAACACCTTACGGACTCCAATGGATTTCCGATAAGGCGTGTGACCCCGTCACACAACAAGCTTGGGTGACGTTTTCTATTGGCGCCTATGTTGATAAGGTCCTTTGTGATGTTATCAAGATGGACGCCACATATTTCCTATTAAGACGACCATGGCAATTCGATCGCCGAATATTTCATGATGGTTATCTTAACCGGTACATGTTCCAATATAATGGAAAACGGGTCACACTTTTGCCTATGACTCCGCACGAAATTTTGGTTGACTATGCGGAACGGAAGAGGCAACAATCTATAGATGAGTCTGCTAAGGCGCCGGCAAAATCGGACCCTCCTCGGAGTCCCGATGTTGTAGGTGCTAGTACTTCCAAATCCCGGAACACCGCCCCTCTTGTCCAAGCTACCGAGTCCAAAGGTAGTAAAGGCTGCATCGTTCCTACGAGCGCACCTTTGCCATCTTCGGACCCCGTAATTCAAGGACGGTGTGAACCGAGGATACTCTTAGCTCGCCGGCATGATTTGCAACCGGTCATGGAAGGCAAGTTTCCATGTTTCTTGCTTGTTCCGTTTTGTTTATCTACCTCTCATGATCCGAGTAATGTGCCACACGAGGTGTCTTTGTTGTTGTCCGAATTTCAGGATATTATGCCCAAAGACCTACCACCCGGCTTGCCACAATCCGAGGGATTGAACACCAAATTGACTTTGTGCCCGGTGCTTCTTTGCCAAACCGTGCCACGTACCGAGCAAGTCCGGAAGAGACGAAGGAGCTACAACGTCAAGTGCAAGAGCTCCTAGACCGGGGACATGTGCGTGAATCCTTATCACCATGTGCCGTCCCGGTCATATTAGTACCAAAGAAAGACGGATCATGGCGGATGTGTGTTGATTGTCGTGCCATCAACCAAATCACCGTCAAATACCGCCACCCGATCCCGCGCCTTGATGACATGTTGGATGAGCTCCACGGCGCCACCATTTTCTCCAAAATTGATCTCCGGAGCGGTTACCACCAAATCCGGATGGCCGAAGGTGACGAGTGGAAGACGGCGTTCAAGACGAAGTATGGACTATATGAATGGCTTGTCATGCCATTTGGCCTCTCCAACGCCCCATCCACCTTCATGCGCCTCATGAACCATGTCTTGCGCCGATTCTTCGGTATATTTGTCGTTGTTTATTTCGATGATATTTTGGTGTTTAGTACGTCTTTGGAAGATCACATCGGGCACCTTCGCCAAGTGCTCGAGTGCCTTAGACAAGAGCAATTGTATGTCAACTTTGAAAAATGCGTCTTTTGCTCGGACACCACTATCTTTCTTGGCTATGTCGTGTCTAAGGACGGACTACGAGTAGACGAATCCAAAGTTCGTGCTATTCGGGAGTGGCCTACTATACTCCTACTACGGTCACCATGGTCCGAGCCTTCCTCGGCGTAGCGGGCTTCTACCGACGCTTTGTCAAGGACTTTAGCACGGTAGCGGCACCGCTCCATGAGCTTACTACCAAGGGTGTCACGTTTGAGTGGCGTGATATCAATGCTCGAGCATTTGATGCGCTCAAAGACCGCCTTTGTAATGCACCATTACTCCACCTCTTAAACTTTTCGAAAACTTTCGAGGTGGAGTGTAATGCATCAAATGTGGGCATTGGAGGCGTTCTCTTACAAGAGACTCATCCAATTGCCTACTTTAGTGAAAAACTTTCCGGTCCTTCGCTCAACTACCCTACATATGACAAGGAACTATATGCTTTAGTTCGTTGTCTTAAGACATGGCAACATTACTGTAACACCCCGAATCCGTAGGACTCGAGGCGCTACTGGGCTAGGATCTCACAATGGATCCTGACCCTAGCCTGACAACAACTTCACTGAATCTTACAACAAGGCACCAATAGATTAAAACAAAACATGGAAACCGATATATATATACATGTCAAAAGGATGATACAGAGTACTGCTGAGTACAAAGTCAAACTGAAATCCGTACAATAATGATAAACCCAAAATCCCACAAATACGCCAAGTGTACGGAACCTTCAGCAGATCACCCCTCTGGATTACTCTGCAGCTCTCCTAACCTGCAAAGGATCTACAACACGGTATAAAACCGTTAGCTAACTATACACATATATAAGAAGATACTAGAGCACAAACACACAACAATAATATTAACACATCATCATGATCTCACGCATTTACCCGGTTTATTATCTTTAATAAGTTAAATCACTCAATCGTATAAATAGATGTATATGAAAATATGTGACACGAGGAATATAATCCCCGCCTCTGAGTACTCTAGCCAGCTGGAGTAGTATCAGCACACCTCCCGTGTACCCTATGGGAGTGGTGAGGGTCCTTCCTTTATACCAGATCTGGCCTGACTACAGAGAACCTCCCAAACTCCACTACGGGATGAAAGGGAAAGGTTATCACGGCCACTACAATGGGCGGTCAGTATAACATAGGTCGGTGACCATAACAACACATGTTATAAAGCATATAACACACACACCACTCAAGCATACATCCAATATAAGGATCGTAGCTAAGTAAGTCCTATGGACTTACCTCAATCTCAAGAGTAACTCAAGTACGATCAACTCTCCGACTGGTCCACTTCAAACTGGAGGACAACACGGCCTATACAAGGCATACATATATATATATCAAACTCCTATCACACAAAGGGGTCACACCTAGACCCAAGGGATCCATAAGGATCATATCCAACTCGTAACCTCAAGGCCGTAACCGGCATATCTATATCATACTCATCATAAACCGATACCTAGCATGGTACTAGTTCCCTCATACTAGGAAAGGAAAGGAGCTACCCAACTATGGGTAGTCCCGGGACAAGACGCACCTACGTGATCAAGGGACGCAGGGGCGGAAGAGATCACCTGCAGGCGCGGCAGGAAGAAGCCGCAGGGGCGGTGACAAGGCTGCAGGCTAACGCAGGCACGGCGTAGGCGCTGGCGCAGGCGCGATGGCACGGTCTCCGCAGTGGCGGCGGTTTCCAGGCGCGGGGGCGACGACAGTGCAAAATGCAATCTCGCGGCTCCTCCTTAGCTCTTCACGTGATCAAATCACGTCTTCACTCCATCACAAACACACATATGCCACAATATACACATTCCATCAACATCCTATGTCCAAACATCTAATCCTAAGCTAAACAAATGGAATCCAAGAAGAAAGAAGAGAAGAGGAAGAAGGAAGCTTACCACAACTGTGGTCCTAGGCTGCAGGGAAGATCAACACACACCAAAGCTGGCTTCCAAGCTCAGCAACACACATCACTAGCATATCAACAACCACACAACACAACTTCCAAGCAAAACTTCAAGAGAAACTCAAGCAAGATCAAGGAAAGGGATGAATAAGCAAGAAGGATGTAGGAACTGAGGAAGAGAAGTGAAGATGAAACCCTTGATCAGCCAAGGGAAAGGAAGAAGTAAGGTAAAGGTAAAGCACGGGTCAAAGGGTCAACAAAAACGGCTGCAACCGCAGGGGCGGTTCACTGGGCCGCGGGAGCGGGAACCCGTAGGGGTGGCCATCATGCCCGCGGGTGCGGCAAGGACAATCTCGGCCAAAGGAAATCTCGGCTAAGGACGGAACTCGGTCCGAAAGACTAAGGCATTTACAATTACTTGTGGCCGAAGGAGTTCGTGATTCATTCGGATCATGCGGCTCTTTCTTATCTCAAGAGTCAAACAAATCTAAGTCGGCGCCATGCTAGTTGGGTAGAGTTTTTAGAGACCTTCCCTTATGTCATTCGGTA
Organism: Fagopyrum tataricum; assembly: GCA_002319775.1. NCBI lineage: Eukaryota > Viridiplantae > Streptophyta > Magnoliopsida > Caryophyllales > Polygonaceae > Fagopyrum > Fagopyrum tataricum. The sequence goes on along the minus strand of CM008284.1, from coordinate 19,085,233 downwards.
TAAGAAAGGCAAGGAGAATGTGGTAGCCGATGCCCTTTCTCGCCGGTATGCCCTTCTTGTGTATATGGACGCCAAAATACATGGCTTTGCTCTTATCAAAGAGTTATATGCCACGGATCTTGACTTCAAGGACATATGGGCACAATGCCTCGACCTCCGAGAGCACGAGTCTTTCTTTATTAACGATGACTATCTTTTCCTAGCGGAAAAACTTTGCATTCCGCGCTCATCTATACGCCATTTGTTGATCAAGGAAGCTCATGAGGGCCGTGGTCACTTTGGTGCTACCAAGACCCTTTCCTCTCTCCAAGAGCATTTCTTTTGGCCCCGGATGCGTATGCATGTGACACGGTTTTGCAAGGGTTGCATCACATGTCATCATGCAGAGTTGCGCCAAGGTCCGGATGGAATGTATTCTCCTTTGCCTATACCAATGGGACCTTGGGAGGATCTATCCATGGACTTTGTGGTCGGGTTGCCTATGTCAGTACGAGGCAAAGACTCCATTTTTGTGGTAGTCGATCGCTTCTCCAAAATGGCTCATTTCATTGCATGTAAGAGCACCCAAAATGCTAGTGAAGTTGCCACCTTGTTCTTTGACAATGTGGTGCGCTTACATGGGATACCCCGTTCTATCGTTAGTGATCGGGACGTGAAATTCGTGAATCACTTTTGGAGAATGCTATGGGGGAAACTTGGAACCAACTTGTTGTTTTCAAGTAGTTATCACCCCCAAACCGATGGTCAAACGGAGGTGACCAATCGGACTCTTGGTGCTCTACTTAGAGCCACCACTAGGACCAACCCACGTAGGTGGGAAGACTTACTTTCTATTGTGGAGTTTTCGTATAACAAGTCTAGACACACGGCAACTAAATTGTCTCCATTTGAAGTTGTCTACGGCCTTAACCCACAAACCCCGTTGGACTTCACTCCCCGCCCGCTCAAAGGCGGAGAAAACATTATCGCCGTAAATCGAGCCACCCAAATCATTGAGCTTCATGAGCGGACTAGGACACAACTTGAACGTCGTGCCGCCCAACTTGCCGGACAACAAAACAAGGGCCGCCGCGACGTCTCTTTTGAGTCCGGTGATCTTGTTTGGCTCCACCTAAGGAAGGAGCGTTTTCCAACTCGCCGCATGAGCAAGCTTTCGGACCGTGGTGATGGCCCATTCCGCATCTTAGCCCGCCATGGCCCGAATGCATACAAGTTAGAGCTTCTTGATTCCTACAGAGTACACCCGACGTTCAACGTCAAGGACCTTTCCCCTTATGTTGAGCCCCTCTTTGACGATGGTGAAACGGGGACGTTTCACAGCCAAGATGGGGGGACTGATGCGCCCTTGGATGTCCCTCTTACGTTGACAATAGACGATGAGGACGAGGCTTTGAGGGTTCGCTCAGATGGACCGCTCACCCGCTCCCAAGCCAAGGCCATTGCCCGAGCCACCGGCTCCATCATCGCCCGCATCACTTCATCACTTGGACCCGTCACCGGCATGCCGTGTCTCTACACCACTATGGCATAGGCTACCGGTCCCGTCCACGCCTTTTACTTTCGGACTATATTTTTGCATGTTTTCCTTTTATGTAATAAAAGGGATATTCCTTATAGAATATTCCCTTTGATATTATCTTTTAGGGTTTTTTCCTTGTTGAGCTTTTTCGTTATGAATGTTTGTTTGACCCGTTGGCCCATAGGTAGGCAAGACTCTCTATATAAGGGATATCTTGCCTCACTTATTTTCCATGTTCAATTTTACTAAGTTTTTGAGAAAATTTTCCTCTTACTTAGCTTGGGCATCAAACCTCCCGTCTATCTCTCAAATTTCTTCCGTGGATCTCGTCTTTGATCAAAGAAATCCATATTCGAGGATTTTTCTTTATAATCAACTTTCGATCTCCATCAAACGGTTTATTCGATCTCTCTAGATCGAATCAACCCTTGTTTTTTCATCGCTTCTGCCCCTTTGGATCTGAATCGAAACAACGCCGCACAAAGAATCAAGGAGTAGTTGGAGCATTGCTGGATCTAGATTCGGAAGTTATCCATGGTTACCTCCAAGGACGCATCATCCACCTCTAACCCCACCTTTCCAAAGAAAGGGGTACACCCATTTGGTGAAATGCCTTCAACCAAGTGTCTGGTCTAGGCCCTCTATGCTCCTCTGTAGCTCGAGCAATCACAACAACAGGTGCCGGTGCAGCAGGCACTTGAGTAACTGTACGGGATCTCCCAGCGGATCCCTCTTGTGCTGGCAGATCAGGGGCATGTCTACCTGCCTTGGCAGCCTCTTCCACACGTCTGATATACTCGCGAAAGGCTGGTCCCTCCATGGAGACACGATCAGAGTCATCTGACTGGACTCTCTAGGATCCCTGTCTCTTAGCTGCACCGTTCCTAGTCTCAGGAACGACACTCTCAGCAACATCCTCGTGAACCTTCTCCGCTGCACGTGGATCAACAGCGGGAGTCCTACCCCGTCCTCTACCTAGAGGGGGTCTAACTCTACCTCGTCCAGCTGCAGGTAAGGCTTTAGTCTGAACCATCTGCAGAGGACGTAAACCTAACTTAGAAGGCTATATATATGTCATATGTATAGATATATATCAAATCAACCACAATTGAATATCTATATATCTATACTGTCGAGATCTTCAGAGGGGCGATGGCTCCCTACACGATATCCCAAAACATTTGTACTCATTTCAAAACCAAAACCTTTTGAAAAGTCAGACCCCTTTCGGGTTCCGTTTATTTATCTATTCGACCTTTATCGCAGATTACAAGTACCATTGTTGTCAACCTGGGCTCTGATACCAACTTTGTAACACCCCAAATCCGTAGGACTCGAGGTGCTACCGGGCTAGGATCTCACAATGGATCCTGACCCTAGCCTGACAACAAGTTCATTGAATCTTACAACAAGACACATATAGATTAAATACAAAACATCAAACTGATATATATATAAATAAATAAATAAATAAATAAATAAATATATATATATATATATATATATATATATATATATATATATATATATATATATATATATAAAACATAACTGTACAACAAAAGATACCATAAACCCCGATAACGACCCAGTGTACGGAGCCCTCAGCGGATCACCCACTTTGGACCACTCTGCAGCTCTCCTAACCTGCAAAGGATCTACAATACGGTATAAAACCGTAAGCTAACCATACACATATATAAGAAGATGCAAGAGCACAAACACACCTCAGGAATAATAAACACCTCATCATGCTATACACATTTACTCGGTTAATTATCTTTATAACGTCCAGTCACTCAAGCGTATATATATATATATATATATATATATATATATATATATATATATATATATATATATATATATATATATGTGTGTGTGTGTGTGTGTGTGTGTGTGTGTGTGTGTGTGTTACACGAGGAATATAACCCTCGCCTCTCGGGAATGGTACCAGCTGTAGTGGTGATCCGGTCCCACCTCCCGTGTACCTTAAGGGAGTGGAACAGGTGGCCTGCCCACTGAGCCAGACTGGCCTGCCCGTAGAGAACCTCCAGACTCCCAGCGGGATGAAAGGACAAGTTGTCACGGCCCTACAATGGGCAGTCACTAAACCATAGGTAGGTAATTATATCAATGCATGCTATCAATCATATAACACACACACCACTCTTGCACACATCCAATATATGGATGGTAGCTAAGTAAGTCCTATGGACTTACCTCAAACTCAGAAGTAGTCTCACTACTATCACTCTCAACCTGGTCCACTCCAATCTGGAAGAAAACACTGCCTAGTAACAAGGCATAACAACATATCAAACTCATATCCAACACAGGGGTCACACCTAGACCCAAGGGATCCATAAGGATCGTATCCTAACTCATAAACCTCACAACCATAACCGGCATAAACGATATCATACTCGTCATCATTCTAGCCTCATACACGTACCTAGCATGCTACTAACCCGCTCATACTAGGAAAGGAAAGGATCTACCCAACTCTAGGTAGACCCGGGACAAGACGCACCTGCGTGACAAGAGAGACGCAGGGGCGGAGCAAGGCAACCCGCAGGCGCGACAAGGCTCAGCCGCAGGCGCGGTAACAGTGGCCGCAGGCAACGCAGGCACGGCGCAGGCGCTGTGACACGGCTTCCGCAGGGGCGGCGGCTTCCAGGCGCGGGGGCAGCGACAGTGCAGAAAGTGACCCCGCGATTCCTCTTTGGCTCTTCACGTGATCAATTCACGTCTTCTCCATTCCAAAGTCACACACATACATATACATATATATTACAACATCAATCTACATTCAAATCATCTAATCCTAAGTTAGGAAATGGAATCAAGGAAGAAGAAAGAAAGAAGAAGTAAGAATAGAGCTTACCACTGCTATGGTCTAGGCAAGGGAAGATCACAACCAACCTCACTAGCTTCCAAGCTCAGCAACCAAGCACAACATCAACCTCTACCAAAGCCACACAAAACCACTCTTCCAAACTCTAAGGAAAACCAACTCAAGATCAAGGTGAAGAAGGGAGAAGCAAGAAGGACGTGAGAAGCTGATGAAAGAAGTGAAGAAGAAACCCTTGCTCAGCAAGGAAAGGAAGAGGTAAGGAAGAAAGTAAAGCACGAGTCAACCGGTCAACAAAACCGGCTGCAGCCGCAAGAAACCGCAGGGGCGGAACAACAGACAAGCCGCAGGGGCGGCCTCACGGACCCGCGGGGGCAGCTAAGGCCAAAACTGGCTCCCAAAGACTAAGGCTCTTACAATAATTATAGAAAATTACCCAAAGTTATAATTGCAAGGAATGATCCAAAATTTTAAAACTCCATAATTTGCCCCAAAAAGATAGTTTGGGTATGTAAAGTCGGACAACTAACATTGATGAGTGAGTGAAGTTAGGTACGTGAAGGTTGGGTACATGAAGGTTGAGTATGTTAAGGTTGGGTACGTGAAGGTTGGGTATTAACATATTAGTATTACGTTATTAGGTTAGGTTTTAACATATTGAGTATCAAATTTGGTTTAACACGGTATTACAGTTGAGTTCACACTTGGGTATTAAGATATTAGTATTATGTTGTAGTAGGTCGTGGGTGGCCTCGTTGCACATAAACAATAGGTGAGTATCGTCTCTACTGCTCGACAACTATCTAAGGTGGATTTTTGAAATTAATAGAGTTATAAAAAAATTCAAACTCCAAACACCTTATACCTTAGTTAACAATAACAATAAATTTTTTTAAAAAAATTGTCAACACACACATGTTTTAAACATGCGCGTGTGTTTACGTGCCAGCTTCAACGCAATCGCCATACGTTGAAGTTGGCGGCTTACCTTCAATGCAGTCGGCCTACTTTGGAAAAAAGCTTAACATGTTCTTCGCTGCTCGAAGAACAACTTGAGTACATTTTCAAAAATTCCGAATTTGCAAGATACCCTATTCTGGTTCTAACCTAAACTAAGTTCTCGATTCTTATTCCAATTCCCTCTAAAACGATAAATATTAAATAACGATAAAAAATGCAAAATGCAAAAGATAACATACCTCGAGTGCGGTCAAATGGAGTTTTTGGTAAGGACGTTTTGGAGGATCCATCAAATAGCGGGATTTTGGTTTTTTTCTATGATCGAAATGAGAGATTTTCCATTTTTTTGTATGTTTGGAAACGAAAAATGAAGGATAGCGGCGGCAGAGAGCATCTTCGTGCTTTGTAGAGTTTCAACGCCAACACAGTCGCCCTGCGTTGACGTTGATACGACTCAACACGGTCGGCCTGCGTTGACGTTGAAAATGTTTAACGCAGTCGCACTGCGTTAAACATTGCGTTTTGTAAATTTAAATCGGCGCCTTCAGCATCCCGGATTGATTATCATATATATATATATATGGGGGTATCACAGACTCACAATTGGCCAAACTAGTTATGCAAACCGGCGCCTTCATATTTCTAACCATAAAACATTAATTCTAGTTCCAGCTACCGATCCATACCCCTCATCGATCATTCCTCCAATTCCAACGTTTTCATTCCCATCCTTCACATATTTTTACCTTTCTTGCATCCGAAGCTTTAGTGTTGAAAAATCTAGGCAACCTCACGGCTAACCCCATATCAAACCCCTCTTTGTCTCTTTACACGTCTTAACTTCGAACACCGTAAAGTGATCGCAATCATGATTGATTTTTATGAGAAAGGAAGACAAATCTTACCACTTCATTCTTAGTTTGAAAACTAATCAAATACAGCACGCAATAGTGCATTGTTTTGCCATAATAATAGATACAACTATACAAGACAATATCAATATAAGAATGCAACAGTAAGGTCTTGTATTGAAATGGTAATGTATCAATTTACTAAACTTAAGAATGCAATAGTAATGTCATATAAAACAAAATTCAAAATGTAATAGTACGCAATTTCTCTTCAAAATATTATGAGTTAAGAGTACATGCGTCTTCTATCTATCTTGTTTACTGGTTAAGTCAATAGTTTAATTCATTCTTCATTAAAGTCCATTTGTGTTAGAATGTTTCGAATTCAGGAGGTCCAAAGTTGAGACGAGTGGGGAGGCAAAAATGTTTATCTAAAGTGATATAAGAATTAACGTTTCATTTTCGGGGGACAAGTAGGTGTGATAAACATAGACGAGAAGAAGATCAATTGGCGTGGAAGAAAGATTGAAAAATATACTTAATACTTATATATTTGGATCACTAACCTAAAAAGATTTAGAAAGTATGTACTTAATTCATTTTTAGGCAAATCAATAATTTAAGTTAAAATTTTATGTAAAATAAGTTGGATAATAGTTTTAAATATATCATGTTAATGAAGGCAATAGAAAAGGTAATACCGAAGGTAATAGAGAATCCCGACTCGTAAGAGACGCGTGTAATCATATTATCCGTAACCTATATTACTAAACTGGTATGTAAATGAAACTCGCCGGAAAAGGTAATACCAGTAAAGCCTTTTTGTCGTGCCGTTCAATAAACAGGGAATCGTGGAAAGAGAGGCTCATCATCGTCTTTAGAAGACGAAGGGTAATCCAAGTGCTGCGCCAATCAACTGAAGGTGTTGAATCCTCTATCGATTTGTCCAAACATGAACAACGCAGATGTCACCCAGCAGATCCAGCAGATGGTCCGCTTCATCCGCCAGGAAGCTGAAGAGAAGGCCAACGAGATCTCTGTCTCCGCTGAAGAAGTATCGATTCCTCTGTTCTCTGACTTTCTTTCTTCGATGATAATTCGCTGAGGAAGCGTTGGGAGTTGGTTTAATTTTGGAAAATAATGCTCATTTTATTTGGTGCATTTGTTAAATTTCTTAGGAGTTCAACATTGAGAAGTTGCAATTAGTGGAGGCGGAGAAGAAGAAGACCAGGCAGGAGTACGAGCGCAAACAGAAGCAAGTTCAAATCCGCAAGAAGATGTAACTTTCTCTACCTATTTCGCTTTAATTATGTTTTGCTTTTTTCCCTATCCGTTTAATTATGTTGTCCCGTTTTACGGCGATCAGTTTCAATTATAATTCAATTGTTTTCACTGTATAAAATCTTGCAATTTGGAATCCCCTACTATGCAATTCTGGATGGATATCAGTCCTAGTAATTGGAATTGGATCTTGTAATGCCGTATCTTATGTTATCTGGATTTAGTGGAATAGAGAGCGTCAAAGTGTAAATTATTCTGCCTGCAGAGATCTTTGATGATGTGCAGATTGAGTTAGGTCACTGCAATAAGTTTGATATATGTTTGCAGTGAGTACTCTATGCAGTTGAATGCATCTCGGATCAAGGTTCTCCAAGCTCAGGATGATTTGGTCAATTCGATGAGAGAGGCAGCATCTAAGGAACTCTTGCGTGTTTGCGGTGACCATCATCATTATAAGAAGCTTTTGAAAGATCTCATTGTTCAGGTATGATCAGTATTTCAACTAGTCTTTATGCTGCAGCAGGGGTCTGCTTCCTGAATCATGTTCTTCCCCCATTTCTGAATCCAAAATTTGGAAATATGTTTGATGATATACAGACTTAACTTTTGAGACTTGCGTACTAACCTTAATTCCCGTTAACAACAGAGTTTGCTTAGGTTGAAAGAACCTGCTGTTTTGTTGAGGTGTCGTGAATCTGATGTAGATTTGGTGGAGTCCGTGTTGCCTTCAGCCAAAGAGGAGTATGCACAAAAAGCCAATGTTCATGCACCTGAGATCATAGTCGACAATATCTACCTTCCACCTGCTCCTTCTCATCTCAACGGGCATGGACTTTCATGGTAAATATATCAGAAATGTGTGGGAATCATTTTGGCATTTTGCATCAGTTTTGATAGTGAGGTCATGAGGTTTACTTTTTTGCTTGTTTGTTTAGTGCTGGTGGGGTTGTCTTGGCTTCTCGAGATGGGAAAATTGTGTGTGAGAACACTCTTGATGCAAGGCTGGATGTTGCATTCCGTAAAAAGCTTCCCCAGGTAATTAAACGCTTGTGTTCTCCTATCTGCTGCCTGATACACGTTGAGGGTTAGCTAAATGTTGTTATATGATGATGAATTCTGTCTGATATAAGTATACAACCAGCAGAAAAATGGGGGAAGGTCACTTTCATGTATCGATAAGGTTACGACAAAACATATATGGTTATTCACTTATTCCCAGTACAAAGTGTATTCTCTCCTGACCAGACTCAGGAAAAGATTTCATGGAAGTCTAGAATGAGATCTTAGTTTGCTTAAACTGTTATTTAGAAACAACCCTATTAACTTAAGTAGAAAATATATAGGATTGTTAAACTTGAGCCCTGTCTGTAATTTCCCATCTTTTGAAGGTGTTCAGTCTTCTTGTTCCTTCAGTCACTGTGCAAGTTCTTTTCACCGGTACTCACACTATTAAAACCCCACTAGAAACAAGAATCTCACTCCTAGGACTGTAATGTAAGAATCTGACAACACCAAATTTTGAGGAATCCTCTGTTTTATATTCAATATTCAAGTAATTTCTTATAACTCTTAAGGCCATCACAACAATTATCTCTTAACCCGGTTTTATAACTCTCCTTTAAACTTTTTTCTCTTCATTTTAAAAAACCCATCTTAATTTTTCTCCACGACAGTGATTTCTTAACTTGGTTTTAACTTGATCTTTGTCCATCCATAATATATTTGCTTATTTATGTAATAAGACTATTTGTTTTTATTTTAAATTTTAATTGTTATAAAGTTGTATAAATAACCTTTTAAGCATGAAATTAAAATAAAATTACTACGATCAAATTTGAAAACATGGAAAAACAATAACAAAGTACATGTGAAATCAGGGTCCGAAACCCTGAAACACATGAAAACGAGTACATATGAAATCGTACTTAAAACTACTGATTTCTAACGTAGAGATGCCTGGAAGGGTTTCGCAGAGTATTGGTAGACAAAAGTAAATTATGAATGTTGGAAAGAAAATGTTAATATCATTTTTAAAATTGAAGAATTTTATTTAGTAAAAATAGTACTTAATTAAAATACAAAATTCATGCAGGTTGTTTAGCAAACAACCTCAACCCGGTACTGAAGCCCATTTCTAACCGTTGCTTAGAATTTTAAAATTCTTAGATTTACAATACTACTGCTGTGGTAGCCCTAATATTAGAAATTCAACAACTAAAACAAAGTAATTGGGAAACATGGAGAAAATGGAGAAGTTGAATAAAGAATCGAAAAAGAATTGTAAGAATTTGTAGCTTGGGTTTGTATCGCAACACACATCCATCTTTTTTTCCATCTTAGCTATTAGCGTAACTAGAAATCCTGGTGGTTGAAGATTTTTAACATCTATGAGTCATCATTTATTCAGTTATCGCATTGAGCTGCACATTTGATCCTTCTAAATTGCTCAAACAATTAGTGAAGACAATCCATGTTACTATGCTTATTTATGTAGTATATCATTTCAGAGTAGCCTTGGACAATTTGGGACTCGGGATACGGGACTGTTAAACTGGTTCAAATTGAGTTTTGCCTAGGTGGTATGCTAAGATGAATCATCTGAATGCCCAACAAGTAGAGCATGAATTCCCCACCGTTGGGTCTAGTTGTTGGCTTCATAGACTGCTCACAATTTTCGTTTTCATGATACAAACTACACATCTCTTTGCTTATTATCTGAACTTTGAAATGACATGTAAAATTCATGCTTCTTTCTGCAACAGATCCGCAAGCAGCTCTTTGGTGCAGCTGCTGCCTGATGTTGTATGAGGTTCAATGCATCCTATTTGACCTCCAATTCATCAGAGCTCATTGGTATTTAGGTATGACTTGCGGATCACAGTTAATCTGCTTGTTAAGAGTTCCCTTGTTCATTTCCATGCGTAGAGTACAAAATTAGAAAAGTTCATCTGCATTGGTTAACTTATAACATCTGTTGGGTTTAATTGCCTTGGTATCTGTTTGCTAAATAAGGCAAAGCTTCCTGTGAAAGCATTCCCTTCCAATAGAGTGGTGTTTTAATTAGCATTTACTATGCATGGTTGTCAAACTTATTGCATTCTCTAACAGGAAAAACACGAAAAATTACCTATTTGGTTTTATTTGTTTAACTAGACAAGTTGTACAGCATATTATGTTGCGTAGGGCATAGCTGAACGCCTCTGAACAGTTTTGTGTTAGTAACCTTAGTTTTCTTTTCTGAGCGACTTTTTGTGGAATTAGGACTTTGTTTTGGATTCGGCAAAACCAATTCCTGTGGTTGGTATAGCAAAAGGACCCATTCCTAATTCCCCTAAATTCTCCATGAGTATATCCCTTTCCGATTCGATTCCTATCTTATCAAATGACGATTGAGTTATCTGATATTTGTCATTATAGTGAACCTTGTGAAACCTTACACCAAACTTGTCATCTATTGTTTGTCATGATTTGCATGTCTACCCCCCCTATTTTACGTACATTGCCAGCATGAAATATCATTTTCTTGAATACTTCTCACCAACCCCTTGATAGTACCCGCATATTTATTTTAATTTCATGGGTTATCTACATTGAATTTTTCCATTGTTCTTCCTTGTTAGTATCGGCATACTTATTTATATAAACTTTAATCGTACAATTTTTCGCTAAGTTGCGTCTAGTTTTTATAGTCGTGTTTGCTAGTTAGATTGTGAAAAACTAATTATAGTTGAAAAAATAATCGAAAGAGTAGCCGAAGTTGAAGCACAAACTATCAACAATGTTTTTCATTATTCAATTTATGGTTTACGATTAACCTTGAAATTTTAATACACTTGCAAAAAAAAAAATTATTTTGTACATTGCCAGTATAGTGGCAGTATGTAACGTTATTTATAAAAAAAAGAAAAGAAAAGACTTTTAGGCTTTAGGTCTGAAAAAGTTTCAAATTAAAATTGGATACCAGAAGTTCTATTTTCATGTTTAGTGTATAGTTGAGTTGTCGAAATCGTAGACTATAAATGTAATGTACAAATGTGGTTCTGATCTCTTTTATTGAATTTGCAGTAAGAATTTAGATTTTGGTCCATATACCCACTTGTTATTTGGTTTTACTTACCTACTTTACATCACAATTTTGGTTAATGTGAAGTCTTGTTACATGGCAATCAAACGATAACTCACCCTTATAAACGCACATACCAATTCAATGCATTTGATCATTCATCCTTAAAACTTCTCTTCTGGTCACCTCTCGATCATTCATCCACAAAAACACGATGAGTACGAGAACGAGAGTTAGCCTCATTCTCATCCTCAACCTCTTTTCACTCGCAATCTCTCCTGTCTTAGCCACACAAAAAGCCACGATGTATCGCCGTGAGCCATGTAAGAGATTGACATTCTACTTTCACGACATTCTCTACAACGGCCAAAACGCCAAAAATGCAACCTCAACAATCATAGGTGCACCGGCATGGGGAAACAAGACTAAGTTGGCGGGCCAAAGTCACTTTGGTGATTTGATTGTGTTTGATGATCCGATCACACTCGACGACAACTTGCATTCAACTCCGGTTGGAAGAGCTCAAGGAATGTACTTCTACGACGTCAAGGAGACTTTTACCGCTTGGCTGACTTTTTCTTTCGTGTTCAACTCGACTAGTCATAAGGGTACCTTGAACTTCGCCGGAGCTGATCCATTGATGAACAAAACTAGAGATGTTTCAGTGATCGGAGGGACTGGGGATTTCTTCATGGCTAGAGGAGTTGCTACCTTGGTGACTGATGCTTTTGAAGGGGAAGTTTATTTTCGACTTCGCACGGATGTGAAGCTTTATGAGTGTTGGTATTAAATTTGGAGAAGAAGATACATCATTAAACTTCTCTGATTGTCTTATATTTCTTTTTCGTTCGTGGATCCAATCCTATAAGAATTTTGTTTGCCTTACTATTGGATTTTAAATGTGTTAGTCATAATGTGATATTTTGATGTATGCCTTGTAAGTTCTAAGAATTTGCGTGCCTTACTATTGGAGAAGAAGATACATCATTAACCTTCGATTCGTTGTTCGACTAACACCAAAATCTCGGAACTAGGTTCCCTATGAATTTATGCTTCTTCTTGCATTTGTTGATTCCAATCTATGCAGCAGTGGGCTTCCAGAGTTATTTGTTGTTTATGCCACATTTTGTACTTAGAAAGACGACAACTGTTAATTTATGTTTTTATATCCGTCGGGTCTAAGACATAGAGGGTTTTGCACGCCAAAGTATGTGGACCTACACACAAATATTCGGTTCTATCCTAAAACTAATTGGAAATAGAAGAGTAGCCCTAGTATTTATATATTAGGTTTACAGGTTTAGTATTGTCGATATGGAACACATTTTCACGCTGAACAACAACGTCGTGCTACTTTTTGCAGGTTTGATTTAATCTCTCTTGCAATCTAAGGGTCTTGGGTGTAATTTGTCATTGAGAAAACTGGAAAAGACGACAGGGTGGAAAATGCATGATATTCATTAGTACATGCTTCATTTGCATTTTTAACACAGAGATGGCTCTAGTTTTATTTAATTTGCAGCTTCTTCACCTACATTTGGATATTATTTGCGTTGTTAGGTTACATCTAATTTCTCTTTGCAGGTTGCTAGATTCCTGATGGAGATTGTTTTTCAGTGGGAACAGTAATAAGGTCTTGATAGCACAATCCTTCTGCAAAATGATTAATATATATCTTTGTTCTTCGACTACATCCTTTTCTTTTGGTTTTAATTACACTAAAATTCACCAAATTTAGTTTCAAATGTCATTTGCCAAGAACATTATATTATGATGCATAATGGTTGTTCTACGTGAAGACCTGGTTCTCAAGAGAATGAATCAGCACCTGAATTCATATTTAGGTTACTAATTTCATGAATTATAGATTGTGCTTAGCATCTCTTGTATGAATCGAAAAAATATTTTTAAAATTCAAGAAGAATGAATGGAAATGATTAGTGAATTTACTGATAAATTGATTTAGTTTATTCTAACATTGGTTAATTGGAATTGAGTAAATGAGTGAATAGTTGAAATTAGGTAGATGGAATTTGGATAATCGAGCTGGATAATTAAAATCGGTTATGTAATATCCAGTAAGTAACACTAGATATGTTAAACCGGGTATGTAAAATCGGATAAGTCAAACTGGGTACGTAAAATTGGGTGTGTAAAATTAAGTATGTAAAATCGGTTAAGTAAAACCAGGTAAGTAACATTGAGTATGTATATTGGGTATGTCAAATTGAGTATGTAAATCGGTTACGTAAAACCAGGTAAGTAACATTGGGTATGTAAATCGGGTAGGTAACATTGGGTATGTAAAACGGGTAAGTAACATTGAATATGTAAAATCGGGTAACTAATAGGGGTATGGGGTAACCGAAGTTGAATGATCGAAGTTGTATAATGGATATACAACGTTGGATACGTAAGTGAAGTTGGGTATTGAAAGTTTCGATGTAAATAAGTAGTATGGGTTCAATTTATCTAATACTTATAATCAAACATGTAATAGAATCATTCATTTACAAAAAGAAATCGCATAATTTGTACAATATAAACAATAAGGTGCATACTTGGTACACACTACTAAAAAAATACATACTAACCAAATTCACCCCACTTTATACTGAATTTTATTACTTTAATTTCAATAAGTGAAAAGTAATACCCAATTATTATACTTGAAATTCAATAGACAAAAAAATAATACCCAAAACATATTCATGAAAGCTAATACCCGAAACATATACACATTTTATTTATCCGATTTTAGTTAGGCTTTTAAAGTAGGCTCCCTTCATCACACATTTAATTACCCGAAATCGGATATCCAATTTTAAATATTTATTTCAATAAGGTGATGTTTTTTAACTAACCTACTTGAATTATGAAATTGAAAAACTAACCACCAAATTTTCATGTTTTGGTTTCTAACCACTTAATTAAATATTTTTTTTACGGGTTGAAAAAATTATGAAAAAATGTACTTGTTGACATTCCATATTACACTTGTTGACTATACATTTTACACTTGTTGACAACCCAGATAAATTATGAAAATTTACTTATTGATAGTCCATTTTACCCTTGTGGACAATCCATTTTACCGTTGTTGACAATCCATTTTACATTTGCACTATTAACTTGTTGACAATCCAAAATTTTGAAAAATTGAAAAAAAAATGTTAATACACAATATTAATACATAATGTTAATACACAATATAACTACACAATTTTAATACACAATTTCTTAATTACACAAGCCTAATCAACCCAATTGAGTTACACAAGCCCAATCGAGTTACCCAAGGTCAATCGAGTTACACAAGCCCAATCAATTACACAAGCCAATTGAGTTACACAAGCCCAAAAATTCCGTCGTTTACACAAGGTCGAGTTACACAAGTCCAAACCCAATCGAGTTCCACAAGCCCAAAAGTATAGGTACCCTTTTGTAATTTGTAATGTTGAGACATTTTCTGTATTATAAATCCAATCGAGTTACACAAGCTCAATCGTTTCTTTTTAAAACATATTAGTGAGTGAAGTGGCCTAGTTTGTTTTCATCTATATACTTTACTAAAAGAGTCGTCATAACGTGACGACCTCATAAATAATCTCGGATTAAATATTTTTACTAAATCAATAATTAAACCAAAAAATCTTTTCAAACTAATTTACATCAACAAATCTTTTTGATATTTCATATTTTAAATTTTAACGAGAGATTTTTCAAATTTCAGATTGCCAAACTTCTTCCGTACAATCTATTTTTTTAAAAAAACATTTAAACCAATATTTTTTATAATTAAAATGATATCTAAATTTTACATCAACAAATCTTTTTGATATTTTAGATTTCAAAATTTAACTATACGAGAGATTTTTGAAAATTTAGATTGATAAGCTTCTTTGATACGTTAGAAGCTTATTTTATTTTATTTTCAACATACATCAACAAATATATTTTGTCAACCGCTAAACTTCTTCCGGACGTAACAATCTAAACTTACACAAGAAGCAATACCTTGATTTCAAAGATACCTAACTTCTCACATTATTTCCACTATATATACAGATCATGTTTCATCGTCTTACATAAGTTCCAATTCTCATATAAATTTACAAATGTGTACATCTTTCATCCAGTTTCAATTCTCCTATATTGATCATGTTTCGTCATCTTTTTTAAAATTCCGACGTTTTGAAGATATTTTCCATGTTACAATTACTCTACTAACAAAATTACTCTACTAACTCTACTAACAAAAATGTGATTTAAGAATAAAACACAAAATTACTCTACTAACTCTACTAAAAAAATGTGATTTAAGAATAAAACTAGAAGGTTATAGATGAAAAGAAGTGAAATTCAATGTTGATTTCTCTTCTTGACCGCTCGAAGCCAAATCCCGACCGACATCGATCGTCACCAACGGCTTCATTTGCCGCTGCATGCGAGAAACAGATTTCAGCCGCTCGAAGTCCACAAAGCCAGATTCTGGCTGCTTGAAGGACACACGAAGCCAAATTGTAAAACCGTCTTTTCTTTTTTCTCTATCTTCCATTAACTATAATTAATCAACAACATGTCCAAGGAAAGAGGCTTAGTTTATATCCCATGTATAATTTTTTTGTACACCAGTTAAGGCAATAATTAAAACTTTAGGTAGGCTGAATTTATCTTAGACTTTAACTAATTTTATTGTGAAAAACAAACGGAAAAAATTATATTTTTATGTCAAGGAATATGATATCACATAAAGTCACTGTTTTCCAACATTCTTCCGAAGCCTTATGAAATGACTAAATACTAAAGCTAATCGATCATCTCCGGTAGTCCGGTCCTCCGGAAAAATGGGTGTGTACGAACATAGGCGAAGGCCGGTCCGTAAACCCATCCGTGTCGAATCCGGGCTCCACTTTAGATCCATTGGGCCGAAATGCCCGCCAATTTGGATTTAGAAAATAAATAATATATATTAGATATAATATTAATATTAATTATAATTACAAAATATTTAATATAATTTCATAATTACATAAAATATCTTTTATATATATATATATATATATATTTTTCCTAAAAAATCTTATATCAAAAACAATTATTTAATGTTTTTTAGAGTAAACTACACAAAACCACCCTTAATAATCACTCATTAGCAATAAACCACTCTTTATAAATTTTTTAGCATAAAACCACCCTTAATACTAATCTATTTGCGATAAACCACCTCTTATAACTTTTTTGGCACAAAACCACCCTTAATTTTTAAACATTTGCAATTAACCACCCATAATAATAAAAATTACACCAAAGAATTCAAATTGAATAATAAATAAGGTAGATTTTCATCATCAATAATATATCACAAGTAGTTTAAATAAGTCTTAGAATTTATAATGGAAAATTAATCAAAAAAAATATAATTATTTTCCATGTACCAAAAATAATCCAAAATTTATAATTACTAACTCGTACATAAACTATCGCTTGGTAAACTAACAAAAAAACCTTAAACCTACATATATTTTTTATCCGGATTGTTTTGTGGTAGTTTTTTTCAAAAAACTACCACAAATGCATGGTAAGGGTGATTTTGTGTAGTTTACTCTATTTTTTAGGATTGGACTTTCCTTATCACCGCAGTGAGAAGGAAAGTCCAATCCTAAAAATATAAACAAATGCGTGGTATCATGGTTTGTCATAATGCACCTTTTGTCTCTCAATTGTTCTTCGCAGAAGACAGTTTGTTGTTTGCATGGATGATTGGTGCTTCCATGGCTCCCACCAAACGAAATAGCTCTGTCTCCCTACTTTTTTTTTTTTTTTTTTTTTTTTTGATTTTTTTCCATCTCGTTTTAAATATTATGTATTTGCTTTCTTGAAGGAGCGGATTTGAAAGAACGTTTAGGGTTGGAAGGAGAAATTGATTTCACGTGTCAGTAAAGACACTTTGATCAAAGCATCCCAACCTATACCATGAACGTCTATCGTCTTCCTGATAGTTTGCTAAATGATATTAACATGCTTCTCGCCAAATTCTGGTAGGGTTTCTCTGATTCTACCGGAAAATATATTGGCAATTTTGGGGTGATCTTTGCCTCCCCAAAAATCAAGGCGCGCGGTTGTAAGAGCTTTAGTCTTTCGGACCGAGATTTGACTTTAGCCGAG
Source organism: Fagopyrum tataricum (assembly GCA_002319775.1). Lineage (NCBI taxonomy): Eukaryota > Viridiplantae > Streptophyta > Magnoliopsida > Caryophyllales > Polygonaceae > Fagopyrum > Fagopyrum tataricum. The sequence goes on along the minus strand of CM008284.1, from coordinate 19,067,537 downwards.
TTTGGCTTTGGCCGAGATTTGGCCTAACTGTCCCCGCGGGCTTGGGTTCCGCCCCTGCGCCTCAGGGAACCGCCCCTGCGGTTTCCGGCGGCTGCAGCCGGCTTTGTTTACCCTTTGACCCGTGCTTTATCTTTCCTCCTCTTATTCTTTTCCTTAGCTGATCAAGGGCTTCTTCATCACTTCATTCCCAGCCTTCCTACGTCCTTCTTGCTTCCTCCTTCATCTCCTTGATCTTGTTCATGTTTTCCCTTGGGTTTGGAAGAGATTTTGTGTTGTGGCCTTGCTGAGGTTGATGATGTGCTTAGTTGCTGAGCTTGTGATGCCAGCTGAGATAGTGGTTGTGATCTTGTCTTGCCTGGACCAACAGTAGAGGTGAACTTCTTGCTTCTCCTTCCTTTCCTTCTTTCTTGTTCTTCCTTCCTTAGCTTAGGATTAGATGTTTTGATCATAGATTGATGTTGGAATGTGTATGTATATGTGTGTGTGTGGTTTTGGATGAGAGAAGACGTGATTTGATCACGTGAAGAGTGAAAGAAGAACCGCGGGATCATCTTTTGCACTGTCACCGCCCCCGCGGTCCAGCGAAGCCGCCCCTGCGGAAGCCTTGCCACCGCACCCGCGGCCGGAATCTGCCGCCCCGCGGCCACTGTCCCAACGCCAGCGCCAGCGCCTGCGCTTGCCTGCGGCCCTGTCACCGCGCCTGCGGCCGAGCCTTGCCGCGCCTGCAGTTTGCCTGTTCCGCCCCTGCGTCTTTCCGTCACGCAGGTGCGTTTTGTCTCGGGTCTACCTAGAGTTAGGTAGATCCTTTCCTTTCCTAGTATGAGCGGTTTAGTAGCATGCTAGGTATGTGTTTGAGGTTAGAATGGTGTTGAGTACGTTATCATTTATGCCGGTTAGGGCTTTGAGGTTTATGAGTTAGGTTATGATCCTTATGGATCCTTTGGGTCTAGGTGTGACCCCTGTGTTGGATATGAGTTTGATATATGGTTATGCCTTGTTACTAGGCAGTGTTGATCTCCAGAGTTGGAGCCGATCGGGTTTGAGACTTCCGAGGTTGAGGTAAGTCCATAGGACTTACTTAGCTACCATCCATATATTGGATGTGTGCATGAGTGGTGTGTGCGTTATTATGTTTGAGTGTATGAGTTGTGATGATTACCTACCTATGGTTTAGTGACTTCCCATTGTAGGGCCGTGACAACTTGTCCTTTCATCCTGTTGGGAGTCTGGAGGTTCTCTACGGGCAGGCCAGTCTAACTCAGTGGGCCGGCCACCTGCACCACTCCCATAGGGTACACGGGAGGTGGGACCGGATCCCCACTCTAGCTGGCACCATCCCCGAGAGGTGTTATATTCCTCGTGTCACATATATTCATATTGATATATATATATATAACGGTTTTATACCGTGTTGTAGATCCTTTGCAGGTTAGGAGAGCTACAAAGTGATCCAGAGGGGTGATCTGCTGAGGGCTCCGTACATTGGGTCGTCCTCGTGGGATATGGGATCTTTTGATCATGTATATATATATATATATATATATATATATATATATATATATATATATATATATATATATATATATATATATATATTATGTTTTGTTTGTACTCAGCAGTACTTTGTATAAACCTTTTGAAACGTTTATAACAGTTTGATGTTTTGTATTTAATCTATTGGTGCCTTGTTGTAAGATTCAGTGAACTTGTTGTCAGGCTAGGGTCAGGATCCATTGTGAGATCCTAGCCTAGTAGCACCTCGAGTCCTACGAATTTGGAGTGTTACAAAGTTGGTATCAGAGCCCAGGTTGACAACAATGGCACTAGTAATCTGCAATAAATTTTGAATAGATAAATAAACAGAACCCGAAAAGGGGTCTGTCTTTTCAAAAGGTTTTGGTTTTGAAATGAGTACAAAATATTTTGGGATATCATGTACGTTAGCCATCGCCCCTCTGAAGATCTCAACAGTATATATATAGATATTCTGTTGTGATTGATTTGATATATACATACGGCATATATATAGCCTTCTGAGTTAGGTTTACGTCCTCTGCAGATGGTTCAGACTAGAGCCTTACCTGCAGCTGGACGAGGTAGAGGTAGACCCCCTCTAGGTAGAGGACGGGGTAGGACTTCCGCTGTTGATCCACCTGCAGCGGAAGAGGTTCACGAGGACGTTGCTGAGAGTGTCGTTCCTGAGACTGAAACGGTGTAGCTGGGAGACAGGGTCCACAGCGAGTCCAGTCAGTTGACTCGGATTATGTCTCCATGGGAGGACCTGAGTTCCGTGAGTATATTCGGCGAGTGGAGGAGGCTGCTAGAGCAGGTAGACCTATCCCAGATCTGCCAGCACATGAGGGACCATCTGAGAGGTCCCACAGGTTACTCAGGTGCCAGCTGCACCGGCACCTGTTGCTGAGATTGCTCGAGCTACAGAGGAGCATAGAGGGCCTAGACCAGACACTTGGTTGAAGGCATTTCACCAGATGGGTGTACCCCCTTTCTCTGGGAAGGTGGGGCTCGAGGTTGAGTTGTGGATTGGACATGTGGACTCAGCTCTGGAGTCCATTAGATGTCCAGCAGACAGACAGATAGAGTTGGTGCAGACTCTGTTCAGAGACTTAGCACAACACTAGTGGAGTTCTGTACGAGCACAGGTTGACAGTTATGATCAGATGCGGACCATGATCAAAGAGCGTTTCTGCCTTGCCTCACTGAGGAGGGAGAAACTACGGGATTTTGTGGAGGCTGGGTTTGAGGATGTACCAGTCTCCGAGTCTATCAGGAGGTTCCAGGAGGAGCTGGCATTGCTAGGACCAGCTGCAACTTCTGCAGATCAGCACGTATATCTGTTTTCCCGACGACTGAGGGATGCCACCCGGGCCTATATGCCAGGATTTCATTGTGAGTCCTTGATGGACTATCAAGATAGAGCCGCCGACTATGAGCGAGAGCGGGCTAGTCAGAGGAGAGCTTCTCAGACCGGAGGGTCTGAGAAGAGACAACGTACTGGGCAGACCAGTAGGGCTGCTAGTGTAGGGCGAGGCCAGAGTCGCCAGAGTCATCCCTCATCTACACCGGCTACAGATAGGGTACAACAGTGTTTCAACTGTGATGAGTATGGACATATCAGACCAGAGTGTACGAGGCAGATAGTGACTTGCTTCACTTGTGGTGGACGAGGCCACAGAGCTATCTTCTGTAGACAGGGTGGAGCGGCATCTCAGTAGGGTTCTTCTCCTTCCAGTGTAGCGGGAGGTGGGAAGAGGCCACCTCAGCAGCAGACTCAGAGACAATAGAGAGTCCCAGATCGCCCTACGACTCAAGGATCTGCTCCTGGGCCGAGTAGAGGCAGAGGTCGTGGTGGGAGCATCACTGACACCCGAGGGCCACAGGGCCGAGTTTTTGAGTTGAGGAGTGCAGAGGAGCCAGCTGCACCGACTGCTACAGGTACCATTCTGATTCATGGTTTACATGTTAGAGTCTTGTTTGATACGGGTGCTACGCATTCTTTTATATCTGATGCATGTGTAGAGCGTCTGGATTTAGATACGGTTGAGGGGATACCCTTTAGTATAGGGTTACCCGATGGTAGTAGGGTCAGACGTACCCATGAGATTCGTGACTGTCCCATTTCTGTAGGGACCCGTGTGTTACCAGTTGACTTCTTTGTCATGCCATTAGAGCATGAAGAAGTCATACTAGGTATGGATTGGATGGATAGACATTCTGCCGTATTAGATGTAGGTAGGAGGACTGTTACCCTCTCTACCGAGTTAGGACAGGTAGAGGTTTTCCGAGGTTGGGACCTTGGAAAGTCAGGTATGGTTATCAGTGCGATACGGGCAACTAGGCTGATTGCACGGGGTTGTGAGGCCTTCTGGTGTTATTCCATGAAGGAGGGGGAGAGTCCAGCTTTAGAGGATATTCCAGTGGTCTGTGAGTTCACAGATGTGTTTGTTGAGCCGTCCAGTTTGCCGCCTCAGAGGAGTGTGGACTTCGGTATCGAGTTAGAGCCTGGTACGAGACCGATCTCGAAGGCCCCATACCGGATGACGCCTATTGAGATGCTGGAGCTGAAGAAGCAACTCGAGGAGTTGGCTGAGAAGGGCTTCATTCTCCCTAGCGTGTCCCCATGGGGAGCATCTGTCCTCTTCGTACGGAAGAAGGATGGATCGTTGAGGCTGTGTATAGATTACAGAGAGCTGAACAAGGTGACCATTAAGAACAAGTATCCATTTCCGCGTATTGATGACTTATTGGATCAGCTTCAGGGAGCGACAGTATTTTCCAGGATTGACCTGCGCTCAGGATATCACCAACTGAAGGTGAGAGAGCAGGATGTGCACATGACAGCGTTCCGGACCAGATATGGCCACTACGAGTTTGTAGTGATGCCATTTGGGCTTACGAATGCCCTAGCCGTCTTTATGGAGTTGATGAACAGTATCTTCATCGGCTTCCTGGATTAGTTTGTGGTGGTATTCATAGATGATATTCTGGTATATTCTCGTAGCAAAGAGGAGCATGCAGGACAGCTGAGGACTATATTGCAGGTTTTACGAGATAGAGAACTTTATGCTAAGTTCTCTAAGTGTGAGTTCCGGATGCCAGAGGTAGCATTCCTGGGTCATGTTGTATCAGCTGAAGGGATCAAGGTGGATCCGGCCAAGATTGAGGCAGTAGCAGCTTGGACTACACCGACGAACGTCAAGGAAGTACGTAGCTTCCTTGGCCTAGCCGGTTATTACAGACGCTTTGTGGAGGGATTTTCTGTGATTGCCTATCCACTGACGAGTCTACTGAGGAAGACTACCAGATTTGTGTGGTCTGATCAGTGTATGCAGAGTTTTGAGGAGCTGAAGAGACGTCTGACTTCTGCTCCTATTTTGGCACAGCCAGAGGGTACAGAGGATTTCGTGGTTTATAGTGATGCATCCAAGCTAGGCTTGGGATGTGTGTTGATGCAGAGAGACTTGATCTGGTTAGAGTTTGACATCCAGTTTCCTGATGAGGATGCCCGGCTGAATACTTTAGAGGTTCTACCTGATCTGTTGGGTGAGATCCAACAGAAGCAGGAGACCTGCCCGACACTGCTGAGGATACGAGATAGGATGTCTCGGGATGAGGCACCATAGTTCCTGCTAGGAGCACATGGAGTTTTGAAATGCCGCGGTCGCGTCTGTGTACCTGTTGACACAGAGTTGAGACAGAGGATTTTACAGGAGGCTCACTGTACACCTTACTCTGTACATCCAGGTACGAGTAAGATGTATGAGGATTTGAGACGTCTATATTGGTGGGGAGGGCTGAAGCCCGATGTGGCCAGATTTGTGGCACAGTGTGCGACCTGCCAGCAGGTCAAGATAGAGCATTGCAGACCTAGAGGTGAGCTCCATCCACTTCCTGTTCCACAGAGGAAGTGAGAGGACGTCACCATGGATTTTGTGACTGGACTGAGGCTGAGCCAGAGTTTGATGCTATCTGGGTCGTTGTGGACAGATTGACGAAGACGACACGTTTCATTCCTATTCGGGAGACGTGGCCGGTGAGCAGATTAGCTGAGGAGTACACTAGGCAGATAGTGAGACTCCATGGTGTACCGAGGATGATCATCTCTGACAGAGATGGATGATTTACCTCGAGGTTCTGGCAGCAGATTCAGACTGCACTGGGGACGAGTTTACACTTTACGACTGCGTTTCATCCTCAAACAGATGGTAAGTTAGAAAGGACCATTCAGACTCTGGAGGATATGCTGCGAGCTTGTGTGTTGGACTGGGGACAAGTGTGGACGGATCACCTCCCACTAGTTGAGTTCTCGTACAACAACAGCTGGCATGCATCTATTGGGATGGCCCCCTATGAAGCACTGTATGGGCAGAGATGTCGTACACCGTTATGCTGGGATGGAGCCTAGTACGGCTAGTGGTTTGACACCTGATCAGATTCAGGATGATGTGGCTCGAGTAGCACTGATTAGAGAGTGGATGCTGACTGCCCAGAGCCGTCAGAAGTCGTATGCAGATAAGAGGCGTAGACCTCTAGAGTTCAGAGTTGGAGCCCATGTGTGGCTGAGAGTGTCTCCGACACGAGGTGTTAGACGTTTTGGCATTAAGGGGAAGCTGAGTCCCCGATATGTCGGACCGTTCGAGATTCTGGATCGGGTTGGGAATGCAGCATACAGATTGGCATTGCCTCCGAGATTAGAGGGTGTTCACCCTGTGTTTCACGTGTCTCAGCTGAGGGAGTATATACCAGATCCGAGACATATCGTGAGTTATGATGATTTGGTGGTTGAGCCGGACCACACTTTTGTTGAGCACCCGATTGTAGTCCTAGAACGAGGTATGAGACGCCTGCGTTCGAAGGACAGTCCTATGCTGAGGATACAGTGGTCGAGACGAGGACCCGATGAGGCTACATGGGAGACTGAGGATAGTATTCAGAGGAACTATCCAGAGTTTTACGCCGAGATAGATGTACCAGTAGGATCGACGAGTAGATTTTAGTACTATCTTGGTGAGTGTTATGCTTATGTGCTTATATGCCATGATGTGTTTATTTTCGTGCTAGCTATGATCTTATTAGATCGTGTTTTGCTAGTGCGATTGTTTATAGCTAGAGATGGCTCTTTCCTCCATGCTATTGTGATACTGTTAGGATTCAGCTGGAGATGTTATTCCTCCATGCTATTTTGATGGACATAGTTTTGCTGGAGATATTTTCCTCCATGCCCGTAATTTGTTGATGTTTTGGCTAGAGATGTTTTTCCTCTATGCCTTGGATAGTATAGTGATCGTATGGCTGGAGATGACGAGTTCCTCCATGCCAGTGCTTGAGGTTATATAGTGATATAGGTTGATACCATATGTGCGGAGATGTGATTCCTTCGGTAGAGAGAGTTATACCTCGACTTCTGAGTTCGAGTGGTTTCAGGACTGTACAAGTTTCAGGACGAAACTTGTTTTAGGGGGGGGGGGGTGAGGTGTAAGAGCCTTAGTCTTTCGGACCGAGATTTGACTTTAGCCGAGTTTGGCTTTGGCCGAGATTTGACCTAGCCGCCCCCGCGTGCTTGGGTGCCGCCCCTGCGGCTCAGGGAACCGCCCCTACGGTTTCCGGCGGCTGCAACCGGCTTTCTTGACCCTTTGACCCGTGCTTTTCTCTTTCCTCCTCTTATTCTTTTCCTTAGTTGATCAAGGGCTTCTTCATCACTTCATTCCCAACCTTCCTACGTCCTTCTTGCTTCCTCCTTCATCTCCTTGATCTTGTTCTTGTTTTCCCTTGGGTTTGGAAGAGATTTTCTGTTGTGGCCTTGCTGAGGTTGATGATGTGCTTAGTTGTTGAGCTTGTGATGCCAGCTGAGATAGTGGTTGTGATCTTGTATTGCCTTGACCAGCTGTAGAGGTGAGCTTCTTGCTTCTCCTTCCTTTCCTTCTTTCTTGTTCTTTCTTCCTTAGCTTAGGATTAGATGTTTTGATCATAGATTGATGTTGGAATGTGTATGTATATGTGTGTGTGTGGTTTTGGATGAGAGAAGACGTGATTTGATCACGTGAAGAGTGAAAGAAGAACCGCGGGATCATCTTCTGCATTGTCACCGCCCCCGCGGTCCAGCGAAGCCGCCCCTGTGGAAGACTTGCCACCGCACCCGCGGCCGGAATCTGCCGCCCCCGCGGCCACTGTCCCAGCGCTAGCGCCAGCGCCTGTGCTTGCCTGCGGCCCTGTCAACGCGCCTGCGGCCGAGCCTTGCCGCGCCCGCGGTTTGCATGTTCCGCCCCTGCGTCTTTCCGTCACGCAGATGCGTCTTGTCCCGAGTCTACCTAGAGTTTGGTAGATCCTTTCCTTTCCTAGTATGAGCGGTTTAGTAGCATGCTAGGTATGTGTATGAGGTTAGAATGATGTTGAGTACGTTATCGTTTATGCCGGTTAGGGCTTTGAGGTTTATGAGTTAGTTTATGATCCTTATGGATCCTTTAGGTCTAGGTGTGACCCCTGTGTTGGATATGAGTTTGATATATGGTTATGCCTTGTTGCTAGGAAGTGTTGATCTCCAGAGTTGGAGCCGATCGGGTTTGAGACTTCCGAGGTTGAGGTAAGTCCATAGGACGGACTTAGCTACCATCCATATATTGGATGTGTGCATGAGTGGTGTGTGCGTTATTATGTTTGAGTGTATGAGTTATGATGATTACCTACCTATGGTTTAGTGACTGCCCATTGTAGGGCCGTGACAACTTGTCCTTTCATCCCGCTGGGAGTTTGGAGGTTCTCTACGGGCAGGCCAGTCTAGCTAAACAAAGGTTGATATATGTTTTCTAACCCTTGTTCTCTCCTTTATAGTATCTTGCAAGCCCGTGATTGTTGGAGTTCCGACTTTCTCGTATCCTTTCAAGGGATATGTCCAAGTTACTCCTGAAGTTGTATATGGGGCGCGAAGTCGTTGTTAATCCATGGGCTGGCATGGCGGGTAGGTCCCGGGAGTAAAATCCAGTTAACTGAGAAATGGATTCAAACATCTTCTAGGACTTTTGAGTCTCCTACCTTCTTGCTCCCTGCTGTGAATGATAATATCATAATTAACTAGTTGATTGACCATGATCTCGGTACTTGAGATGTGCATGCTTTGAGGTCTCTATTCCTCGTGGCGGAGCCAGGGATAGGCATCACTGGGTTGTTGCCCATCCCAGCCCACAAAAATATTTTCAGTCCAAATATCATTTGGACTAATAATGATACTTTTTTAACTCATATTTTGCCAGCCCATCTCAAATAATTCTTCCGTAACTATATAAAAGTATTTCAAATCCTACCTACAAAAGTAAGTAAGGCTAATGACTACTTCTGGAGTCTTTTGCAGCCTTACATCTAGTTATCATCATATGTAATAGTATTTTAATGTACAAAAATAATTTTTATATGATAAATATTTTGGACTTGCTGCTAGTTATTTATATATATAAATATATATATATATATGCGCATATATTATTATTTTATTTTTCAAGCGACTACTCTACTTAGTATTTAGTGTTGAAGGAGTACGGTTTACCATACATTTTTGTTTATCATACAAATATTTAAATATTTTAAAAAATTGATAGCTTTTTTTTTTTACATACTTATGGTTTTTGATAACATGAATTATCGACCTAATTTTATAGAGCATATAGTTAGTTTTTCCTTTTTTCGCATGCATGTTTTAGCCTTAAGTTGTGTTCTTTATACTTGTTTAATGCAACTTTGGGAGTATAGATGTCTACACACACTTTTGGTGTCTTTGTAGGTATTTTGGCGTGTTTTGGAGCTAAAACGATGCATTTGAGGATCAGGCCTCGGGATGGACGCTTAGGAGCGATCACGCAGGCACGGGAAAGGAGGAAAAGATGAGCCAAGACGAAACGCACGAGATTGGAGCAATCTCGGTCGAGATCCACATGATCTCGGCCGAGATCCGAGCCATCTCGGCCGAGATCCGAGAAATCTCGGCTGAGATCCGAGCCATCTCGGCCGAGATTCGAGCCAGCTCGACCGAGATCCCATATCAGAAGTTTCGGTCGAAGAATCTCGGTCCCCATCTCGGTCCCGATCTCGGCCGAGATGGAACAAATCTCGGCCGAGATTTTTCACATTTGACCGAGATTTCCGGCCGAGATTTCGTCAACGCTGGATCACGAAGCAAATCTCAGCCCCGACGTTCAAAAATCTCGGTCGGTGACCGAGATTTCCGACCGAGATTCCTGTTCGCCGATTTATTTTGTTATTTTTCGGATCTATTTTAGGGCAGCCCATTGCGGGATATAAAAGGAAAGCCCTAAATGATTTCCGGGGGTTCCCGTTTCATTCTAATTTCGAGCTCCTTTGGAGAGAGCTTTTTCCCCTTTTCTTCTCCCTTTGCCCTAAAGCATTGTTGGCCATTGTTGAACTTGATTGAGCTTGGAGGAACTTCGCGAATATTTGATATTTTGACGTTTTCCTAATCTTCTATCAATAAAGCTAAGTTTCTTCTTTAATCTCTATTTTAGTTCTTGTTTATGCATTCTCTCTTGAATTCCATTGAATTGCTTGGATTGATGATTGTTTCTTCCATGGAATTGATTGGATTGATGATTGCGTTTGAAATGTCATTGTTGGCTAAAATCTTGTGGATCCAAGGTGAATTGTGATTTGTTTATACCCGGACTATGATGGAATTGTGCTTATTGCTTGGTTTGAATAGCTTTGAAATCCTTTGGTTGGCTTGTTCTTGAACCTAGTTAGAATTCATCTAGCTAGTAACCTAGACCGGAATTGAGACCTACCCGGTAATGTTCCGCTTAGATACTTGAGTGTTCGACCATAGGTAATAGAGGTGAAAACCTCTATTGGGTTGAGTGTGCCTAGATTCTTTCCTAAGTAGAGTAATACCTGAGACTTACCTGGTAATGGTTTACCTTTCCCTTAGTTTGGAGTTTGGTTTGTTTAGAATTTCCTACCTCTCTACCTTGAGACTTACCCGGTAATAGGTAGTTGGTTTGGAACTAGATAGTCTTGAGACTTACCCGGTAATAGATTATCAGTTTAGAAACGTTCTTCCCTGAAGTTTGTAACTATAGATCTTAATTTTGAGAGATTTCCTGAGTCCGTACGTATAAACAATGACCTTGAATCCTTGGAATCCGCATTTTATTGATATACTTTCGTTTGTCTGTTTTACTTAGTTTTCGATCAAATCTGTTATTTGATTGTGAACTCTACAGAAACCCTTCAAAACCCCTTTGATCTTTCTTCCCTTTTTTTCCAACCTCGTTCTTTTATTTTGATTTACGCTAACTGTGATCACATTTGCATTCCAAACATTTAGTCCCTGTGATCGACCTTGGAATACTTACCCTAACTGTAATTGACTCATACACTGTGGGTTCGCTACAAATTGGGTGTTTATTTCTTGTTTATAAATTTAAAACATACCGTGTTTTTACTAACATGTGAGCTTTTATCATTATTGATAAAAGTTTATAGGAGCGTGAAAATAGCGAACAAAGTTTTTGGCGCCGTTGCCGGGGACTAAGTCATTTGTTTTGTTTTGTGATTTCTTTTAGTGTAAGTCTTTCTTTTACTTTTGATCTCGTTTCTGGTTTTGTTTTTGGAATTTTCAGGACTTTAGGTATCCTTCACAGTGTATGCAAAGAACTCGGGGTTTGAAAGAACTAGTTCCGTACGATCCCGAACCTGAAAGGACACTGCGAGAGAGACTAAGAGCCCGGAAAGCTTCTAAAATGGCTTAAATCAGAGATTATGAAGCTGAACTCAGAGATGCTTTAGAGCAACTAGAAGCTGAGAGACGGATTGCTAGAGAAAGAGAGCAAACTACAGAAAGGTAAATGGCTGCAATGAGAACTCAAATGGAAGAGATAGCCAGAGCCATGAACCAGAGGCAAGCTCCAGCTTCAGCTCCAATGCAGCAAGTAATTCCAGCACCACAATTAGCTCCAATTCCTCCTCGAGTTGAAGCTCCTCCACAAGCTCCACCTCCCGCTCCTCTCAGACCTGTCCTTCACCAGCCTTTTGTGGAAGTTCCACAAACACTTGGACAGAGGATGGATCCTACCCAAAGAGTTAACCGTCCTAGAGTTAACTTTGGAGATCCCGCAAATCATGAGCATGAGCTGCGACCGCAGGTGATACAGATGATTCGCCATAATCAGTTTGGTGGAACAGAAACATAATCTCCTCACCAACACATGAACAACTACGAGACTCTTATGGATGCGGTAAGTCCAGCTCGTATGGAAGGTAACAATCATAAGATAAGAGGTTTTTCTTTCTCTCTTAAGGATAAAGCTTTAGCTTGGTATCAAAGTATTCCATATGGGCAGATTAACACATGGGAGGAGATGGTGTCTGAATTCCTCACTATGTTTTTCCCACCCTACAAGACTACTGAACTTAGAGGGAAGATAAATGTTTTTGTGATGAAAGATAAGGAGAGTTTATATAAGTCTTGGGAGAGGTTCATTGACCTTACATTGGAATGTCCTCATCATGGGATCTCTAAGATTGAATTGCTAGAGATTTATTACAAGAGACTTGATGAAGATACTCAATTCAAATTGCAATCACTTTCTGGAGGTACTTTTATGGAAAAAACTGTGGATGAAGCTTGGGAATTCATTACGAAGCAAGCCAAGACTATTGAAAAGTATTCTCACAGGAAAGTTGAATTGGAGACAAATGATCACTACAAGAAGTGGATTGGAGACAAATGATCCACAACCAAAGGTTTTGGATAAAGGAAAGCAACCAATGGAAAAGGAGCCTAAGGAAAAAGAGAATGTCTACATCCCTCCTCCTCCATACAAGCCACCACTTCCTTTTCCTAAATCCCGTGCTAGAGCTCAATTGGACGAGCACTTTGGTAAGTTCCTTGACCTTTTAAATAAATTGCATATTAACATCCCTTTTGTTGATGCTATTTTAGGGATGCCTGCCTATGGAAAGTTCTTGAAGGAAATCCTCTCCAACAAGAGGAAGCTAGAGGAATATGGAGAAGTCAGAATGACCCGGAGATCTACTGACCTCATCCAAAGGAACAGTGGAAAGATGCCACTAAAATTGAGTGATCCCGGATCTTTCTGTATCCCAATCAAAGTTGGAGATGGAACGTACAAAGCACTTTGCGATCTTGGAGCTAGTGTAAGTATTATCCCACTCGTTTTATGTAGGAAGGTTGGACTTGGAGAACCAAATCCGGTAAAGATGACTCTTTGCATGGCAGACAAAACCACCACACGTCATGTGGGAATCATTGAGGATGTTCCAATCCAATTAGAGAAGTTCTTTATCCCTATTGACTTTGTTATTCTGGATATTCCTGCTAATTGTCCTGTTCCTATCATTTTAGGGAGACCTTTTCTTGCTACCTCTGGATGTTTAGTTGATTGTAGGGGGTGCTACCCTTACATTTATAATTGATGAGGAAGTTGTGCAATTTAAACTCCCTCCTTTGATTAAGGGACCCTTGTTTGAAGAGGATATGTACAACATCCTAGAGGATGATGAAGATGATTGTGAGATTATAAATTCAATTCTATGTTCTGACCCTCTTGAGCAGGTTTTGACCATGAGCATCATGACAACAGAGCCAAAAGATAAACTGTTTGAAGAAGTCCGATCTTTGAGTCTTCTCCCCATCAACGAGGAATCAAGATTCGAAGAACTGACAGTAAGCAGAGGGCATCTCGGCCGAGATCCAAGAAATCTCGGCCGAGATTTGGCAACAGAAAGTTTCAGTTTCAGAAGATCAGGGCATCTCGGCCGAGAACGAAAAATCTCGGCCGAGATTCACCTCAGCTCGGCCGAGATTCACACCAGCTCGGGCCGAGATCCTTCATCTCCACCAAGAAGAGTTGGCCGAGATTTCTGAAGAAGAACCGGAGCCTCCTAAGGTCGAGATGAAGCCTCTTCCGACACACCTAAGGTACGCCTTTCTTGGTTCTAACTCATCTTATCCCGTCATTGTTAGTGCTAGCTTGAATGAACTTGAACTTGAGAAATTATTGAAAGAGCTTAGGATGCATAGAAAAGCTTTGGGCTACACTATAGATGACCTCATAGGGATTAATCCTTCTATGTGCGTGCATAGGATCTTGTTAGATGATGGACATAGGCCTTCTAGAGAACCTCAAAGGAGATTGAATCCTAACATGAAAGAGGTAGTTAAGAAGGAGATCCTTAAGTTGCTTGATGTGGGAATTATATTCCCCATCTCAGATAGTAAGTGGGTTAGTCCGGTACATGTTGTACCTAAGAAAGGTGGGATGACTGTCATAACTAATGAAAAAAATGAGTTGATCCCAACTAGGACTGTGACAGGATGGAGGATGTGCATTGATTATATGAAGTTGAATCATGCTACTAGGAAAGATCACTTTCCTTTACCCTTCATTGACCAAATGTTAGAAAGACTAGCCCAACATTCTTACTTTTGCTACCCAGATGGGTATAGTGGTTTTTTCCAGATCCCCATCCATCCGGATGACCAAGAGAAAACCACTTTTACTTGTCCTTGGGGTACCTTTGCATATAGGAGAATGCCTTTCGGTTTATGTAATGCTCCTGCTACTTTCCAAAGATGCATGATGTCTATTTTTTCTGAATATATTGAAAACATCATGGAAGTCTTTATGGATGACTTTTCTGTTTAATGATCCTCTTTTGATGAATGTTTGGCTAACTTGTCTTTAGTCTTACAAAGATGTGAGAATTGTAATCTTGTTCTCAATTGGGAGAAATGCCATTTCATGGTTAGGGAAGGTATTGTGTTAGGTCATGATAACATGATTTATTGACCCGTTTTACTCATGCATTTAGTTAGATTTTCCCTTTCCGCATTCATGTTTTAGCCTTAGTTTGTGCCATTTATGCTTGTTTAGTGTTACTTTGCAAGAATAGATGTCTACACATGCTATTTGTGGCTTTGTAGGTGATTTGGCACATTTTGGAGCTAAAACGACGTATTTGAGGATCAAGCCTCAAAGTGGACGCATTGGAGCGAGCTACGTGCATGGGAAAGGCGAGAAATCGAGCTAAAGACGCGAGGAATCGAGCTAAAGGCGCGAAGGAACGAAGAAGACTGCGTCTCGGACTGATCTCGGTCAAACCAGACCGAGATGGTCCAAATCTCGGCCGAGATTTGGCCTAGCTCGGCCGAGATTCTCCCTGGCTCGGCCGAGATCGCCCTAGCTCGGCCGAGATTCACCTGGCTTGGCCGAGATGGCCCTAGCTCGGCCGAGATGGTTCGAGCTCGGCCGAGATTTCTCGATCTCGGCCGAGATTTCCGAAGTCTTGACGCGCTGAAGGTTCTGTTGCCAAATCTCGGTCCCGACTGGCCCGATCTCGGCCGAGATTTTCTGCCCGAGATTTCCTGTTCGGCGATTTTATTTTATTGATGGATCGGTTTTGGCCCAGCCCGTCCTTTGTAAGGTTGTTGCCTATAAAAGGGAAGCTCTAGATTATTTCTAAGGGTCCGATTTTAGTCTCTTTCTAGGGTTAGGTTACCCATAGGGGGGAGCCGCCTCCCTTCCCTTCTTCTTCTCCATTGTTCTTCATAGGTTAGCTTCAAGATTCATACTTTTACATTCACTTTTGTTTGGAAGACCTTGTTGGATTCGAGATTTGTCAAGATTGGAGTTTTCCATTTATTGAAGCTAAGTTCTTTTATTTCCTTTTGTTATTTCTTTATTTGTCTTTTGATATGATTGTTATTGGCTAGAACCTTGTGGTTCTAAGGTTGACAGGGATTTGTGTATGCATTGGATTATGATGGAATGTTGTGCTTTATGTTTTGGCTTTGACTTGCTAGAAATCCTAATGGTTGGCTTGTTCTTGAATCTAGTTAGAATCCTTCTAGCTAGTAACCTAAGTTGGAATTGAGACTTACCCGGTGATATTCCTTCATAGATACATGAGAGACTGATCTTAGGTAATAAAGGTTTATCCTTTATTGGTTGAATGTGCTTAGATTCCGTGCTAAGTAGGGTAATACCTGAGACTTACCCGGTAATGGTTTACCTTTCCCTTAGTTTGTAGTCTGGTTTGTTTAGAATTTCCTACCTCTCTACCTTGAGACTTACCCGGTAATAGGTAGTTGGTTTGGAACTAGATAGTCTTGAGACTTACCCGGTAATAGACCGTCAGCCTAGAAACGTTCATCCCTGTGGCTTTTCTACCATATATCTTTATGAGTCTTCCTGAATCTATATGTATAAACAGTGATCTTGAACCCTTGGAATCCATTTTCTTTCTTTTAACTTGATTATCTTTGTTTTCCCTTTTTGTTTGTTTGTTTTGACTTTCAATCAATAGTGACAATTGATTGTGAGTCCTTTAAAACCTTTTAAAAATCTTTTTGACTTATATCCCTTATCTTTTCCAACCTCCCTTCTATAATTGAGATCTATTCTATTTATAATCATTGCTGCATATTAATCCTCCCAGTCCCTGAGATCGACCCTGAAATACTTACCTTTACTGTGGTTGACCTATACACTGTGGGTTCGTTGCTATTTAGGGAATTATTTACGGGTTATAAATTTAAAACTATCCCTTCCTTGTTTTACTAACTTATAGGTCTTTATGATTATTGATAAAGGTTTATAGGGGTGTAAAATCAGCGAACAGGTCACTTGATATCTAACCGTGGAATTGAGGTTGATAAGGCCAAGATTGAGACTATTGAGAACCTACCTCCACAATCATCAGTCAAAGGGGTAAGGAGTTTTCTAGGACATGCCGGTTTTTACCGGATATTTATAAAAGATTTCTCTAAAATTGCTAAACCTTTGACAAACCTACTAATCAAGGATGTTCAGTTTGTTTTCTCGAAGGAATGCCTTGATGCTTTTTATAGGTTGAAGGAAGCTCTCATCACTGCTCCAATCATGCAACCTCCCGATTGGTCTCTTCCATTCGAGGTGATGTGTGATGCAAGCAACTTCGCAGTGGGAGCGGTGCTAGGACCGAAGAAGGACGGACTTACTCATGCTATTTACTATGCTAGCAAGATGCTTGATGGAGCCTAGCTGAATTATGCAACTACTGAAAAGGAGCTCCTAGCCGTCGTCTACGCATTTGAGAAGTTCCGTTCCTATCTTGTAGGAGCTAAGGTGATTGTGTACACGGATCATGTTGTGATTCGGTACCTTCTCACCAAGAAGGATGCAAAGCCACGTCTTATCCGGTGGATTCTTCTCCTTCAAGAATTTGATCTAGAGATTAGAGATAAGAAGGGGTCCGAAAACTCAGTAGTTGATCATCTTAGCAGATTACCTTCAGAACATATGGAAGGGGATGCCATCCCTATTGACGATGCATTTTCGGATGAGCATCTCCACATGATGGAGAAATATATCCTCCAAATTTCAGGTGAAAAGGAACCTTGGTTTGTTGACATTGTTAATTATTTAGTTTGTGGTGAAATTCCTCCAGGTTTATCTCCTTCCCAACGGAAGAAATTCTACAAGGATGTGAGACATTACTATTGGAATGAACCACTATTATTCAAGAGAGGACCGGAGGAATCCTTAGGAGATACATCCCAGACGACGAGATTGAGAGTGTCATCCGACATTGTCATTCATTGCCCTGTGGAGGACATGCTAGTGCTCACAAGACTAGTGCCAAGGTATTACAATCTGGATTCTTTTGGCCTAATCTTTTCAGAGATGTGAAGATATTCGTCACTGCTTGTGATTCATGACAAAGGACGGGCAACATATCTAGGAGGAATGAAATGCCCTTGAACAACATCCAAGAAGTTGAGATTTTTGATGTATGGGGTGTTGACTTCATGGGACATTTCCCATCCTCATGCGGGAACCTTTACATTCTTTTAGCGGTTGATTAGGTATCAAGATGGGTTGAAGCTATAGCTTCACCCACAAATGACGCTAAAGTTGTGATTAAATTTTTCAACCGAACTATCGTCCCTAGATTTGGCACACCACGTGTCATTATTAGTGATGGAGGGAAGCATTTCACAGCCAGAAACTTTGAGTCACTTTTGTCCAAGTATGGGGTAACTCACAAGGTTGCAACCCCATATCATCCCCAGACTAGTGGTCAAGTGGAACTCTCGAATAGAGAAATCAAGGGGATCTTAGAGAAGACAGTGTCTCGCTCAAGAAAAGATTGGGCAATGAAGCTTGATGATGCACTCTGGGCATATAGGACAGCATACAAGACTCCCATAGGTACTACTCCTTATCAACTTGTTTATGGGAAATCATGTCATTTACCTGTAGAGTTGGAGCATAGAGCGTATTGGGCCGTGAAATGGCTAAATTTTGATATAAAAGAAGCCGGAGAAAAGAGGTTGTTGGACATCAACGAGCTGGAGGAGATCCGGATGAATGCATATGAGAATGCACGGATCTACAAGGAAAGAACAAAGAAGTGGCATGACAAGCACATATTGCCAAAGAACTTCAAAGAAGATGATCTTGTTCTTCTCTTTAATTCTAGGCTCCGACTTTTTCCAGGAAAGTTAAGGTCACGATGGACGGGACCTTATGTTGTGAAGAAGATTTTCCCCCACGGAGCTGTCGAAGTATGGGGTGAAAACTCTGGTATTTTTAAAGTGAATGGACATAGGTTGAAGAGGTATACACCGGAACTTCCGGTGGAAAAACTCTCACCTATCCATCTCACTTGACGCTTTAAAGGAGTTAGGTCCGGCTAGAGACCTTAAACCAAGCGCTTCTCGGGAGGCAACCCGAGGTAAGAGTCTTTTCGTCTTTTTGTTTTTATTTTTGCTTTTTGCTTTTTGCTTTAGCGTTTTTGCGCGTTCTTGTTGTGTCTTTGCAGGACCTAGATGTCATGGTAAAGAGATACGAGAAACAACACTCGGAACGAGCTTAAGGCGAGGAAATTGCTATGAAAGACGAGAAACGAAGTAAGTCGAGGAAGAAACACGCCGGATGCCTTCTTCATTCTTACATTGTGAGTATTGTTTTTACTTCATATTTATTATTCACATTAGGGACAATGTGAGATTTAAGTATGGGGTAGGATGCTTGCAATACCTTTTAGCATGTTTCTTTTATTTGTACTGCATTTTATATGAAAATCCAAAAAATCAGAAAATTTCAAAAAAAAAAATTAATTTGTGCTTCTAGGATTGATATGACCTTAATGAGGAAATTGTGTATGTTTATTTGGCTATCGATGTTTATTTTGAGCTTTAATTGAATTAATGGCAATTATGGGATTTGAATGCCTTGTTTGTAATCTATATGATTTATTTGGATTACCTTGTTTAATTGGATTGATCTTGAAAAATTAAAGCTATATGATGAGTTCTTTTACATTGCACAGAAATGATTTAGGCAATTCGAATTCTTCTTCTTCTCTTCTTTACCATTTTCAGCACCTCAAACATTAAATTTATTTGCCCCTCATGACTCATCCGGGAATTAGGAAAGTGAAGTTTGAAGGTGTATGCTTAATTGTGAAAAGTGAATTATGTGCAATATGTGAAGAATTTGTTTGATTTGTGATATGTGAATTGAAAGCAAAAGCTTTCTATAGGTTTTGTTGGCTATGAAGATGAGTAACTCGGCACCATTCACATAATCGGGTGTTTGTGTCTTGCCAAAGTCGGATTAGTTTTAAAAATATTATCTAGAGTTGATTTGGTATGTGCACTTTGGTGTAAGGTACGTGAAGGAAACTGAACACCAAGGTTTCGGCTATTGTGCACCTATGCCTTTCACTCAAAAGAAAAAAAAATCATGAAAAGAAAGGATGTATGTCGAGAAAGAAGAAATAAAAGAAAAATGTTGTGTTGTCCTCTCTCCCGGATTTCCACCACATGACCTATACACATCCTACCTTTATCACGTTTATTGGCCTTTATTTGTTAAGTCCTATTGATCTTTGCATACATGTAATTGACTTCATGGCCTAAACTTGGATTTTTCATGAATTTTAGACATTGGTAGTTTAAATGATGATTTTGGATTCCTTGCAAGGTGTGATTATCCTATATCTTGCCTATCTTACTTGACCTTAATCGAAATATGTCTTTAGCCTTGTGACTACACTCTGAAAGTGATCATGAATAGAAGCACTACCAAAAAGAGTTTTTGTTTAGCTTAGATGATTCATGCTATCTTGCCTTGAATTTATTATTTGCTTGGGGACAAGCAAAGATAAGTACGGGGTATTTTGATAACATGAATTATCGACCTAATTTTATAGAGCATATAGTTAGTTTTCCCTTTTCCCGCATGCATGTTTTAGCCTTAAGTTGTGTTCTTTATACTTGTTTAATGCAACTTTGCGAGTATAGATGTCTACACACACTTTTGGTGTCTTTGTAGGTATTTTGGCGTGTTTTGGAGCTAAAACGATGCATTTGAGGATCAGGCCTCGGGATGGACGCTTAGGAGCGATCACGCAGGCACGGGAAAGGAGGAAAAGACGAGCCAAGACAAAACGCACGAGATTGGAGCAATCTCGGTCGAGATCCACATGATCTCGGATGGTTTTTTTATTAATAAATTCTTGAACCGTATAATTTCATATTATTTTGTCTTAAGTAATTGATAGGATTTTGTAGTGTGTTTAAATAGTTTAATAAATTGTAGTTTTATCATATAATGATTAGCAAATTTAACTACCAAATATTGTGTTATTTTCTTTAAATAAATAAAATAACTCTGATAAGTGATTTTTCTTAGTAAAATTAATATAGATTCAGTCATCGATAATTTTATCACGGCAAAATATGGTGGTGTTCAATTTGCTTTTTGACTTAATGTTACATATATATAGTTTTAAATTTCAAGTTTTGTCCATCCATAATTTTTTTTTGACTCCGCCCCTGAGTATTTGGTTAAACGATTTTCCACAAGCCATTTGTAATGTTGCGGATATCGATTTAATATTATTTTCTTTCCTTTCAAAAAAAAAATCCTAAAAATATAAACATGATATAACAATAATGTACGGAATGAATAGCAACAATAGCTAGCATGCAATATATAAGATCCTAAGTGTCATAACAAGATAGTGACATAGAGTAAGGAAATACATCATACAGTACCTACCAATTACCTCGTACTTAAGAAACCAATACTATAACTTCTCCATCGGCGGTGGTAGTAGTGACTCCGATGATGGGTCATAGACTTGCTAATGATCATGATTGAGATGGTAGTGAAGTGGTTAGTGACACCTTCGAGGAATGACCGGCACCAATCAAATATAGTGATTCGGCGGATTTAAGCACGTAGGGGGACCGTGCCCCTCCAATCAAGTATCGACTAGTGTATTAAAAAAAATAATAAAAAAAATAAAAAATAAAATCCCCTTCAAAACGACGTCGTTTTGATAAGGAGGAAAAAAACCTACCGTAGCTGCTCGCGCGCCTCTGCACGCCCGCCTCTTTCTCTCTCGTTTCTAGTTTCCACAAACCCTGAAGCACCATCACTCCATCAGCCAGCCTCTCACCTCTGCGGGCCGCGACTCTGCTCCTCGCCTCCTGCGACTTCAAACGGCATGCGCTCTCACGGTCTCACCTCGCCTTCTCTCTTGGCTCCTCGCGACCTCGCCTTCTCTCTCGGCTCCTCACGACCTCGCGACCTCGCCTAGTCGCCTTCTCTCTCGGCTCCTCACAGACGGCGTGCCGCTCTCGCCTCTCGGCTCCTCGCTGTAGGCTGCTCCGCTGCTCAAGCCTCAAGTGCTGCTCACTGCTATGCCGCTGTGGACCTGTGGTGATTTCTAAGTAAATCAACTAATCAAGGTATATTTACTTTCATTAGTTTTATATTAAATCAATTTGAGAAATTAATATTTGCTTAGTTGTATGTTTAATTGGTTGTATTTGTTGATTAGGTTTAATTTGTTGGTATTTGTTGGTTGAATTGAAAATTTATGTTAAACTTCTTGGTATTGGTATTTGTTAATTGAATTGAAAATTAGTGTTTGATTACTTGATTAGGTTTAATTTGATGATTGAATTTGATTGTTTTTGAAAGATTTGTAATTGTATTATTAGGATTACAATATGGACATGTTTTTTATTCGGAAGAAGGTATCAACTCCAAATGTTGAAGGCTCAAGTTCAATTCCTAGTGTGAATGATGGGGCATCAAATGAAAGTGATGTTAGAGATGATGTTGTTGGCAAAAAAAGAGCTCGAGTGAAAAGTTCTCGTGATTCAACTTGCGAATTTAGCATCATTAGTGATCCGGCATTGCGCAAATCAATTAGTGATTATGAGCCTCGGGTTAAAGATGTTGTGAAAAGGGAATATGTCGTTCAAGGTGCTTGTCAACCATTGTCACATGATTTGTTTTACTAAACTTTGTATTAATAATGAACTATTTTGTCTTTATTTCATTAAGCCGTCCAGTATCCCCTTCGAATATTTCCTGGCTCTGTCATTGATAGTGAACATTGATCTATGATGTGGCACGGTGACGTAGAGGTGGGTTGAGGGGTGTGGTGTGGTGTGGAATCGAGGAGGTAGGGTGGTGGGTGTGCTCGTAAGTGTCCTCCAAGGCTCCAACTAATCAAACATAAGATCGGTTAACAAAGGATACATATTTCGATATTTTTTTTTCCTTTACTCGTTTGTCCATATCGGATTTGGGCTGAGTCGGGATGCCAACTCTTGTCAGCCGGATTGAGTACCCTAGCATACATACATTTTTATTTATTATTTATTTATATTTCAACATATATATATATATATTAAAATTATTAGTATTACATAATATTATATATTATGCATTATATACATAATAATCTATATTATTTAATACTATTAAATGTAAATTATTTAATTATAAATAATGATATATCTAATATATAATATAATTAAATATATTATTTAGTTTTTATATTAATCTGGCCTTTTAAGCCCGGTCGGAATTTTAGTGTTGTCCGGATCTAACTCGGTCGTGTAAATGGATTAGGCTTTTCGATCCGGTCGAGTTTTCAACCATGTCCAAATCTGTCCGTTTTTCCGAACTGATCGACCCCAATTTGATCGGCTCTAATAAGAACCGACATATACTTAATCCAATGAAGATATTAAGATTATTTAAAATGATCTTTACTAATCACTCCTACTAAAATCAGCCTGATTTTCTCTTGCCCCTTTCTCTGCCCTTCCACCCTTCTAAAGCTTATCAATTGAATTTGGGCTTTGTTCACCGTCCTCCTATCAAAGCCTTTTATGCTCTTTTGTCTAACGCCTAACAAAGGCTTCTTCTAGCCGTCTAGGGGTGTCAATAGGTCGGATTTTGGACGGGAGCAACATATTCATCTCCATCTCCGTTTAGTATAATGTCCATACCCGTTCGGGTATTGAAAATTGTTCCCATCCCCGTCCCCGTCGGATATTCATCTCCGTCGGGGAATTTTGTTCCCGTTTAATTTTTTCCTTTTAAATTTTTATGGGTTTTCCCCGTAAACCTCTTCGTCTCAATCCCTATCCCCGTTTAACTTTCAAGAGTTTGATAAAAATATTAACCCGGATAATAAATGTGAAATTATGCCATAAAATACAAAAATGTTACTTTGTTTAATTATATAAATAAAAAAGGAAAAAAAACATAAGAGAACTCTATTTTTTTATAAAAAATATACAAATTTGTCAAAATAAAGGTATACCGTGTGTATATATATTAGGTTTCGTTCGTTCAAGTTTGATCAAGATCATAGTACAAACTAGAGTAAACTAAAATTAATTAAATATTACTAAAATTTAGATTATGATTTAAGATAAAGTGACATATTATTATATCATTTTGATTTTATAGTTTAGAATTTAGGTTGCAGCACCAAAATTTGTGTATGAGACTAATACACACGTAAAAAAATAAACACATGTAGTTTGTCATGCATTTGATCATCGTGATTTGACGTTTATGACGTATTCAGAAACTTCGCGAGAATGTTATCCCCATATGATCAAAAAACTAGATTAATATATGTTAACATTAGCATGTACATGATTTACGCATATAATATAGGTTTTAATTGAAATGTTATTATCATAATTTTCAAAATGTATTTTGTGTAAGTAGGAACGAGTATGATACTCTTAAGTCTTAAAGTACAAAAGTGTATATAGTTTATGATCACAAAGATAAATGTCAATTTATATTATATTAATATACATTTTAATTGAAATGTTGACATGACTTAGTTGGTTGTTTAGCACATCATCTTATCCAATTTGCCAAAAGTATAAGTATATTGTTTTTATATTAAGATTCGTTCGTTCAAGTGGGATCGAGACTCGTATTACAAACTAGTGTAAACTAAAATAATTATATCTTACTAACATTAGATTACAATCTCAAAATAAAGTGATATTATTTTACTAATTTAATTTCACGGTTTAGGATTTAGGTTGCACTTCAAAACACGTATTTGCATTGAGATAGTAAAACACATTAAAAAAAATGTAGTATGTTGTGTATGTGATCATCGTGATTTGACATTTAAGACGTATTTAAAAATTTTACAAGAGTGTTATCCTCATATAATCAAAAACCAAATTAATATAGGTTAACATTAGCGTAATTTAAACATATAATTAACAAATTAATAAATATTTAAACTTAAAATACATTTTTTGTAAGCAGTAATGAGTATGATATTAAAGTACAAAAGTGTATATAGTTTAAAATTTTTGTGAAAATCGGCAAATTTTGAATTAAACTTGTAACTATAATGAAAGTCTTATATAAATACAATTTGTTTATTTATATATCCCAACGGGGTCCTCATCGGGTTCCCCAAAGGAATAACCATCAGGGATCCCATCGAGTTCCCCAGCGGGTTTGGGTACGGATCGGGGAGCGGGGCGAATACCCCTATCTTCATCCCGTCCCCTTATCCAAAAGGGGAATCAAAATTTTCCCGTCCCCGTCACCATTTAAAATCCCCATCTCCGTCCCCGTAACGGGTAATACACATAAATTTTGGAAAATTCATATCCCATCTACACCCCTAAGCCATCTTTTGATAGGTTGTACTTTAGAAAAATATTGCTTCCATGAAATTTGAACGGATTTGCCGGGATATGTTCAACAATTTTTAATGTGTACAACAAACTGACTATGTTCAAGTTAAAAAAAAAAAACAATTTAGACAAAATAAGCTACACCCAAAATATTTTTAAGTAATTTTTCTTCTTTACTCCATCTAATTTAATATGAACTTCTAGATACAATTTCATTGTTACTATGGTGAATCGTTGTTTGTGCACTTAAAATTACGCAATTTATATGACAACTAGAATGATACACTGTTAGATATTAGCGTTAAAATATTGAGAGAACAAATTAATCAAAAATAAATAGGATTTGTCCAAAAAGGGCTAGCTTTTAGTCAAAATGAAAGGTTGAAGCAAGTACTCTATCCATATTGAATTTTCTTATCAATACTTTACAGGGAGATGCTGAGTATCTGAGGTGTCATGGTTTGCAAGAATTTGATCGAGTCATGCATCATCTGGAAGAAAATTAAAAGAAAAATCTACATAAAAACAATACCAAAGACATTGTACTATGATGTATATGAGAATTATGATGATTTCTGTACATAAGAACTCTTCCAAACATCTAATTAAACATGAAGGTCTTCATGTCGAAGAAAGGCAAAACAACAAAAATGAACTTAAACTTTATCATCAATTAATGAAGCATAAGATGTAATGTACTCGTTTTCTGTGTGAGATCAAAGTCCAAGAATATTGACGAACTTGTTGTTAGCAAATGTCAACCACCTTTGGATCACAAAGATCCATCTATGTACGAGAACTCATCCGGAAATCAAAACACTACTCATAGACAATTAATCGAACACTGATAACATGGTTTATCGACCTAGTTTAGTTGATCATATAGGTAGTTTTTTCCTTTCTGCATGCATGTTTTAGCCATAGTTTGTGTCTTTTATGCTTGTTTAGTGCTACTTTGCAAGTATGGATGTCTATACACGCTTTTGGTTACTTTGTAGGTATTTTGGCGTGTTTTGGAGCTAAAACGAAGCATTTGAGGACAAAGTCTCGGAGTGGACGCATAAGAGTTGTCATACGAGCATTAGAAAGGAGAAGACTACGCTTTTGGAGCAACCGAGACGAAGTCCCGAGATCGAAGATCATCTCGACTGAGATCCACATATCTCGGTCGTGTTAGAAGCTACTGCAGTAAAATCTTGGTCACTATCTCGGTCCACATCTCGGGTGACCAAACCGAGATCCCATGACGTTGAAGTACGAAGTCGAAATCTCGGCCCCGACGTCGACCAATCTCGGCCGAGATACAAACCGAGATATTTCTCTGAGCGTCGATATCTTATTTTATTTCGGACTCTTAGCCCAACCCACGTCTCTGGACGGGTTTTAGGATAAAAGTAGATTTCCAAAGTCCGAAAAAAGGACGCCCACCGAAGAGAAGAAAGAAGATTGTTTAGGTTTTGAAAACGGAAGTTCGATTGTTGAGAGGAAGTTCTCCTCCTTTGTTCTTTGTTTCATTTCGCCATTGTTAGTTAGTATAGTTAGAGGAAGATCCAGTGTTGGAATTTGTTGAAAGTTTGTTAGAGTTTGTTGGAGATATTGCAAGTGGAAGACAATTTGTTTTCCGTTTCAATAAAGATGGGTACTTTCTCCATTTTCTTTTCTTATTCAATTCATTTTCTTTCCTTTATCAAATCAAATTCAAGATTAGCCATGAACTTTAGTGGCTAGAACCCTTGTGTGGTTCCATTGTAGATAGAGATATGTTTATACCTTGGACTATGATAGATTGAATTGTTCTTATTTCTAGTTTGTGTAAATCGCTTTAAATCCTATGAAAAGGTTTGGTTTTTACAAGTTTAGACTCAATCTAAACCGCCTTAACCTAAGTAGAAATTGAGTCGTAACTGAGATATTCCTATTTAGATACAAAAGAGAACTTGTTCCTAGGTAATAAATGTTTAACCTTTATTGGATAGAATGTGCCATTATTCCTTCCTTTGAGGTAATAATTCATGAGACGTAACTGTAAATGGTTATTGTGTTTCCTTGATTGAAAGAATAAGGTTTATTTATATATTTCTCCCTCATTACCTTGAAAGCTATAGGTTTTAGGTTGCGGACCATTGTGTTCTTGAGACGTCACTGTAAAAGAGCATAGGTTAAGAAACATTCTTCCTAAGTGTTTCCATCTTTTATATGCCACGTGTGATTTCATATATCCTGAGTCCATCTGTATAAATGATGATCTTGAGTACCTGGAACTACATATTTCTCTCATTTGAACTTGATCTTTTCGTTTGTTTGCTTTCACTTTCAATCAACTCAGATAATTGATTGCGAGTCCACAAAACCCCCTCAAACCTTTTGATCCTTCTTCCCTTTCTTTTCCAATCTCCTTCTCATTCTAAATTTCTACTATTATAAATCATTCTCATTGTCATCTAACTTAGTCCCTGAGATCGACTCCGGAATACTTGCTCATTGTTGCATTCAATCCATACACCGTGGGTTCGTTGCATTGAGTAGATATCATGAAATTATAAATTTAAAGCAGGCTCGACGTTTTGTGCATCTTGTGGATTTCTATCATCTTTGATAAGAGTTTATAGGTGTGCAAAACCAACGAACAACCTTGAATACATCATCAATTTTGCAAGTTTTTCAAAAACTAAGCCATAAAGCTCAGCTTTGGGAATTACATTCCGAATAGGAAAAGAGAATTAGAGAAACATCAAGCTCACTCCGAAGTAGGCAAAACAATATAATCGACAAGCGTCGAACAAGAAATGTTTTCGTAGATCAATCATTTTTCTACAAAGCAGAATTTGCTACAACGAGCAAAAAAACACAAAATAACCTCTTGGTAAGCTCTTTGATTTGTCTTGCACTCGGAGTTGCATTGCTCTTTAACCTACTGATCAACAAGAAATCAGGAATTATTTAGAACATTTAGTGTCAAGTTATCAAATTGGTAGATCAATACTCAAATAAAATTCAGGACCCAAGTGGCATAAGAGATGATGAGACATATTTCTAATTCCTAAACACCTTGGACTTTCACCTTCCATAACAATCACCTTTAAAACATGTAATAGAGCATTTTAGGACTACCAAATATAATTTAGGTGGTGCATTACTTGTTGAGCAACCAAAAGTACAATCAAAATCAACATTGAGATTTTAATCTAAGGATACCTTGATCTTTATCGAACTCAATCTCCACTCAAAACATCACATATTCCTCACTAACTAACCATGGAGCCATCAAACAACAGAAAGTCCATTGCCGATATAACTCAACACTGAACTTCATCGCAATACTGTCTAGAGAATTGAACTTTCAAATCCTTCGCATTTCAAGAGAAAATGTCATTTAAGTGTTAAAGCACATAAAAAAAAGCAACGAAAACTCTTTGACAAAAATCTACGGCATAAATAAACTCAATCTTTACCTAAAATTAGCATATGAGTAATTGACAAATTGGAAACATGAAAACAAAAAAAATCGATTCACCCGAAGTATCGGTTATCAATCACACAAGGCAAAAGGGGCTTTCATTCTCAGTAGGACCTGGAAAAAAAAAAGAAGAATATGAGGGAAAAAAACGAAAGTCAGATACGAAAGGGGAATATTGATTCATTTCCCATTTCATCAACTCTTCGTATTTCTATTGGCAACAACCCCATAGATTTTATGTTGTTTGAGAGAAAAAAACGAAAGTCATATACGAAAGGAAAAACCAAAAATATATAATGATTTCAAAATAGGCTCCACAGAAGCCCTTATGATCTCAGACGCAAGCAGAGGGTGCACTTAAAGTGTAATGGAAAGTGAAAAGGACATCACAAAGTTTACCTCATCAACAAAGGGTCAAACTTTAGCCGTTGGAGAACGGGATGTCGACGGTAGGCAACTCTTCCCTAACATCAAGCGGCGGATGCTCTACAGTATCGACGGCTGTCACTTCTTTCGAATCTCCCTCTCCACCCAACTAGGGTTTTTGGCTACGAGATCATGTCTTCGACATTGAAGGATCATGGAGCCTGTGAGAAAGAAACGAAATCAATCAGTGATGGCTAATTCGAAATTGTATAAACCAAATTCTAGAAATCGAATATCAGATATCAATAAACAAAAATATGGAAACCTCAAAGAAATTTGTTGAGAACAACAATGAATAAGAATAAAGAGAGTAGAGGCGGCAATGAAGACCAAAAAGAAGAAAGAGAGCAGAGGCGGCAATGAAGAACAGAGGAACATGTGGAGGAAGAAGGGGAGAAGTCGATGTTGCGGTGGAGGCTATAGGAAGAACAACGATGTGCAGATACGTGTAACCTAACACTGGTGGTGGGTTTGACCCATAAGCCAACTAAACTAAAACAAATGGGACTGAACAAGAACTCCAAACGGGCTGACTAAAAGGTTGAGACCAACTGATGCAAGAGTGATTTCGGAATTGTACTGTTCTAAAGGAGAACTCTGCGTTATACTGTAGTAAGAAAATGATATAAATGAGGGTTATTTGATTAATTTATGGATCGTTAGTGTATTATTAGCTTGAATGCAAGTAGAATTTGTTTAATTTGCCATTGATAATTTCCTTTATTTATAACATTTTATTTGAATGTGGAAAATTGCTAATAAAATTATTAGGTATTGGTTAAGGTCCGGAGAGTTATTTCCGGTACGACATTAAGGAGAATTGTGTAACGTTGATCTTTTTATCCCACAATCTAGATTGATCCACGTTTTTAATGAATTCTGGGTAGCACGGTGATATTTTTGTATTATATAAAGTTCATGCGGTAATTTTGTCCTTTTAAAACTATTGTAAAAAATTTGAACCTTTTATTCCAGTTTTTTTTTTCTTCATTTCTTCTAGTTTAAATTGTTTGTTCTAATGGTTTATATTTTTGTTCAATTAGTGCAAACAGTTTGTTCAAATAGTTCTAATAATTTAACAAAAAAATTTTCGCTCAAAATTTTATATATTTTCGTTCAAACATGTTGAATTAATAGTATATGAATACCTCTTCTTTGACGAATCGAGATTTTTCGGTCTCTGTTGGTGGTAGTGTGGATGTTTCTTTCATCAATGCACTTCCGTCAATTGGAGATTTTTTGGTCTTTGTGTGCCATTGCGGAGTTCTTCGATCCGCCCATTAGCCTCTCTGAAGTAGTTTCTCACGCTGAATCACCTCCCGTGGGCTTGTTTCATTCTAAACGGTAGTTATTGACCACCTCTTGAACAACTATCACTTTTCCTCGTGTTTAATGAACAACCTCCTTTGGAGTTATGGAAAAATTGTTTTCTTCTGACCCATTTTTCCAAATACAAAGAATCCTAAATCTCTTTTGTGGTTTTTTGTTCATTGTTTCTAAACTAATCAAAACAAGTAATAGGTGGAACAATTATGTTTATTCAGGTTTTGATTTATATCCTACTCTATAATGTATAAACTCTCTGTTATCTTCTTGATGCAGGTTTCATACATGGCTCAACATCCTTTGGTGTGGCAGGTTTCATAAATGCCTAGAAGAACCCATGTAATCAATCAATTTTGTAGATACTTTTTTCTCCTTATTTAAATGGAAACATGTGTGCCGCCCCAGCGGGTTTTCTGCTCCCGCGGTCCAGTGAACCGCCCCCGCGGTTTCCTGCGGCTGCAGTCAGTTTTGTTGACCGGTTGACTCGTGCTTTACTCTTTTCCTTACTTCTTACCTTGCTGAGCAAGGGTTTAACTTTCATCTCCTTTCCCTTTCCAGCCCTACGTCCTTCTTGCTTCTTCTTCTTCTCTCCTTGATCTTGATCTTGATCTTCCTTGAGTTTGGAAGTGGTTGGTGTGTTGTTGTTGATGTTGATGATGTTGTGCATGTTTGCTGAGCTTGGAAGCCAGCTGAGGTGTTAGTGGTGATCAGCTCTTGGTTAGGCCACAACTGTGGTAAGGTCCATCCTTCTTCTTCTCTTCTTTCTTCCTTTGATTCTTTCCCCTTAGCTTAGGATTAGATGTTTGATCATAGATTAATGTTAGTATATGTATGTATATGCATGTGTATGATTTTGGATGAGAGAAGACGTGATTTGATCACGTGAAGAGCTGAAGAAGAGTCACGGGATCACGTTCTGCACCGTCGCCGCCCCCGCGCCTGGAAGCCGCCGCCCCTGCGGAAGTTGTGCCACAGTGCCCGCGCCGTGCCTGCGTTGCCTGCGGCCTTTGTCACCGCGCCTGCGGCTGAGTCCTGCCGCGCCTGCGGGTTGCCTGTTCCGCCCCTGCGTCTCTCGTGTCACGTAGGTGCGTCTTGTCCCGGGTCTACCTAGAGTTAGGTAGATCCTTTCCTTTCCTAGAATGAGCGGGTTAGTAGCATGTTAGGCTTATGTATGAGGTTAGAACGATGATGAGTACGTTATCGTTTATGCCGGTTATGGATTTGAGGTTTATGAGTTAGGTTATGATCCTTATGGATCCCTTGGGTCTAGGTGTGACCCTTTGATGGATATGAGTCTGATATATGTTATATGCCTTGGTATTAGGCAGTGTTGTCCTCCGGATTGGAGTGGACGTATCTGAGAGTATATCGTGGTTGAGTTTACTCCTGAGGTTGAGGTAAGTCCATAGGACTTACTTAACTACCATCCTTATATTGGATGTATGCATGAGTGGTGTTTGTTATATGCTTTATAGCATTCTATATGGTTCATTACCGACCTATATTATATTGACCGCCCATTGTAGTGGTTGTGATAACCTTTCCCTTTCATCCTGTAGTGGAGTTTGGGAGGTTCTCTGCAGTCAGGCCAGATCTGGTATACGGGATGGACCCTCACCACTCCCATAGGGTACACGGGAGGTGTGCCGATACTACTCCAGCTGGCTATAGCACCCAGAGGTGAGGATTATATTTCTCGTGTCACATATATTCATATACATCTATTTATACGATTGAGTGATTGGACTTATTAAAGATAATAAACCGGATAAATGTGTGAAAGCATGTTGATATGTTATAATTTCTGATGTGTGTTTGTGCTCTAGCATCTTCTTATATATGTGTATGGTTAGCTAACGGTTTTATACCGTGTTGTAGATCCTTTGCAGGTTAGGAGAGCTGCAGAGTGATCCAGAGGGGTGATCTGCTAAGGGTTCCGTA
This sequence comes from Fagopyrum tataricum, assembly GCA_002319775.1. Lineage (NCBI taxonomy): Eukaryota > Viridiplantae > Streptophyta > Magnoliopsida > Caryophyllales > Polygonaceae > Fagopyrum > Fagopyrum tataricum. The sequence continues at coordinate 19,035,861 of CM008284.1, read as the reverse complement.
CACTGGGGCGATATCGTGGGATATGGGTTATTTATGTTGTACGGATTTATGTTTTGACTTTGTACTCAGCAGTACTCTGTATTACCTTTTGATATGTATATATATATATACATCAGTTTTATGTTTTGTTTTAATCTATTTGTGCCTTGTTGTAAGATTCAGTGAACTTATTGTCAGGCTAGGGTCAGGATCCATTGTGAGATCCTAGCCCAGTAGCACTCCGAGTCCTACAGATTCAGGGTATTACAGTTTTTATTATTGTTGTTTGTTTGTCCTCTTGATGGTTGATTCCTTTTGCCGTCTTTTCGCGGCCTCTCGTTTCACCGTTTTTGAACATTGATCGAGTCTCTTATCTTGATTCTCAAAAAAAAAAATAGTATACGAATTTTGAACTTTTTATTGTAGCTTTTTCCTTTCTTCTTCTTTTTCTAGCGGACACTTTTTCCGTTCAAATTTTTTTGTAGGTTTGTTTAAATTATTTTTTCTGTTATTTTAGAATATATTGTACTAATAAGTCATAAAAAAATTTCAAAATTTCAAAATAATGCATGAACTAACATTACAAAATGTTTGAACTAATTGGAACACTCGATTCCTATAACATAAGTAAAAAATTTGGGTATCATTACTTCGAACATTGTGTATTATAGTTCAAACATTGTGTTTTATTAACATGACTACTGAATTTACAAAATAATGCGTGAACTAACCATAAAAAATATTAGATCTGATTGTGTATAATTTTGAACGAATTGAACAAAAACTATGAACTAAGATGATAAGTGTTACAGTTTTTTCATGACAATTAAAAAAATATTACCTCGTCCCCTTATTTATTAATAGATTTTTGAAAAGACAAAATTGCTTTCATATTTTATAAAAATTTCAAAATTATCACCGCACCTTTCCTAGTTCATTAAATGACGTCAATAATTATAAATCATTGGATCAAGTTAATCAACGATCCAGATTACTGCATTAGTTACTACCACCAAAACACTGCAAACAATCCCAATTTTTAATGAAGTACTTTAATCACGCTCTACATAATAATGACAATATTTTTAATTACATATGATTCTGTACGATGAATAAAAAAATTTCCTAAACAAGAAATTGACTAGAAACATGAGTACCAAAATATCGGGTCACGTCAGTAACACGAAATAAGAATTATTAAATATTAATCCTATCATCGTTAGATTACACGTTTGAAAAATTGAATTTTGCCATAACACGCAGCGTCGCAACACGTTAAGATTATTCCTATAAATTGTTTTCGTTTGGTGATCGACCGTCCCGATCGCAAAAACAAAAACGTGCAAAAACTCAAAACTAAAATACAAAAACATTTATTTGAAAATAGTTTTAAAGGTTTCTACATGTATCTCTTTGAAGTGAATCAAGTTTTACGTATGCCATATAATTTCAGGCATCATGCTATACAATATACACTTATTTTTTAAAAGGTTGTCTAGACATAACACAACTATCATAAAAAAATAAAATATTTTCAATCATGCATCAAATAGATGAAGTTAAAATAATGTTCTATGAAGTATTGCTATAACTCTTCGAATATAATGTGTATAATTAAAAAGATATTTATTATTAATTTTTTATATAAAATATAAGTAAAATGAAAATTTTGTTTGTAATATTTTGTAATTATTTAGCCTTTTGGTTTATAGACTTGAATGATGAATGAAAGTCTAAATATATTTGTAGTATGGGTTTTAGTTTTTTCGATTTGTTTTGGTTGACTGAACTTGGTATATTTAAAAAAGACAAGCAAATCGGGTCGGATCGGACCGAATATATATATATATATATATATTACCAAATTTTTTTTAAAAAAAATATGATATTGAATGTTTTAGTTTTTGCAAAAATATATTTTTAAATTTTATTTCGGATCCGGTCTCCAATCCAAAGTTTGAAAATTCCAATCTATCGGTTCGGACTGAATCACAACCCTATAAGCAAGTGATAAGTTTTTACATAGTCCTCGGAGATTCATGTGATTTTAACTTTATGCAATAAGAGTATGTAGTGATTGAACTTAATTAACTTTTTTACTTTGATAAAAACATTTTATTTATATTTAAAAAATTCGTTAAGTTTTCGGCCGGTTCACGGTTTAGGTTTACGTGTGACAAAATAAAAAAACCTAAACTGCCGGTTTGAACTAGCCAAAACTTTCAGTTTGAACCTAGCCAAACCGGCGGTTTAGAACATTTTTTTTTTTAAAACGTATCAAACTGGCCAAACCGTCGGTTTGAACCACCCAAACCGACGGTTTGGCCTCTCAGCGCAACAATCATTAGACCGTTACGCTGACCCGCCAACGGCTATTTTTGCCGTTGGAGATATTTTAAAAAAAAATTATACTACTTACCCTCTATTTCTAATTTCCTATAAATACAAAACCCCTTTTCCTCTAAATCTCACACCATCTACATCTATTCTCCTAATCTCTTATTCTCGAATTCTCATATTGCCGTATGTATATAACAACCCAAATTCTGAGAACTCGGGGTGTCACGGTGTAACACCCCATATCCGTAGGACTCGAGGTGCTACTGGGCTAAGATCTCACAATGGATACTGACCCTAGCCTAACAACAAGTTCACTGGATCTTACAACAAGGCATAGATAGATTAAAACAAAACATAAAACTGATATATATATATATATATATATATATATATATATATATATATATATATATATATATATATATATATATATATATATATATATATATCAAAAGGTAATATAGAGTAACCGCTGAGTACAAAATCAAAATATATATCCGTACATCATAAATATCCCATATCCAACGATAACGCCCCAGTGTACGAAGCCCTCAGCGGATCACCCCTCTGGATCACTTTGCAGCTCTCCAAACCTGCAAAGGATCTACAACACGGTATAAAACTTTTAGCTAACCATACACATATATATAGAGATGCAAGAGCACAAACACACATCAGGAATCATAACATATTATCATGTTTTCACACATTTACCCGGTTTATTATCTTTATAAAGTTCAATCACTCAAGCGTATATATATATATATATATATATATATATATATATATATATCAATATGAATATATGTGACACGAGGAATATAACCCTCGCCTCTCGGGAATGGTGCTAGTTGGAGTGGTGATCCGGTCCCACCTCCCGTGTACCCTATGGGAGTGGTGTAGGTGGCCGGCCCACTGAGCCAGACTGGCCTGCCCGTAGAGAACCTCCAGACTCCCAGCGAGATGAAAGGACAAGTTGTCACGGCCCTACAATGGGCAGTCACTAAACCATAGGTAGGTAATCATCACAACGCATGCTATCAATCATATAACACACACACCACTCATGCACACATCCAATATATGGATGGTAGCTAAGTAAGTCCTATGGACTTACCTCAACCTCAGAAGTAATCTCAACCCGATCAGCTCCAACTCTGGAGAACAACACTGCCTAATAACAAGGCATAACAATATATCAAACTCATATCCTTCAAAGCGTCACACCTAGACCAAAGGGATCCATAAGGATCGTATCCAACTTATAAACCTCAAAGCCCTAACCGGCATATCTCTATATCATACTCATCAACAATCTATCCTCATACACATACCTAGCATGCTACTAACCCGCTCATACTAGGAAAGGAGAGGATCATACTACTCTAGGTAGATCCTGTACAAGACGCACCTGCGGAATGGAAAGACGCAGGGGCGGAACAAGACAACCCGCAGGTGCGGAAAAGCTCGGCCGCAGGCGCGGTGACAGTGGCCGCAGGCAACGCAGGCACGGTGCAGGCGCTGTGACACGGCTCCCGCAGGGGCGGCGGCTTCCAGGCGCGGGGACAGTGCAAAATGTGATCCCGCGGTTCCTCTTCGGCTCTTCACGTGATTAAATCATGTCTTCTCTCATCCAAAATCAAGCACATACATAAACCAACATCAACATGCCTCTTCATACATCTAATCCTAAGCTAGAGAGGAAGAACAAGAACGAAAGAAAGGAAGGAGAAACAAGGAGCTCACCTCTATAGCTGGACTAGGCAAGGAAAAGCTCCACAACCACAACTCAGCTGGCTTCCAAGCTCAGCAACCATATCTACCATCATCAACATCAACAACAACACACAAAACTCTTTCAAACTCAAGGAAAACCAACTCAAGATCAAGAAGAAGAAAGGGAGAAGCAAGGAGGACGTAAGGAAGTTGGGAATGAAGTGAAGAAGAAACCCTTGCTCAACAAGGAAAGAAAGAGGTAAGGAAGAGAGTAAAGCACGAGTCAACCGGTCAACAAAACCGGCTGCAGCCGCAAGAAACCGCATGGGCGGTTCCCTGGCCGCAGGGGCGGAAGAACAGACGAGCCGCAGGGGCGGCCTCACGGACCCGCGGGGGCGGCCTCACGGACCCGCGGGGCGGCCTCACGGACCCGCGGGGGCGGCTAAGGCTAAAACTAGCTCCAAAGACTAAGGCTCTTACAACTCTCCCCCCTAAAAACAAGTTTCGTCCCGAAACTTGTAAAATCCTAAAGTCAGTCGGACTCACAAGCCGAGGTACAACTCTCTCTATAACCTCAAACACAAGCATGTAGGAAATCATCAACTCCAGCAACAAAACACTATCCAAGGCATAGAGAAAATCCATCTCTAGCCAATATTATAATCATATCACCAGGGCATAGAGGAAAAACATCTCTAGCCAAACCATAATCGCATCACAAGGCATAGAGGAAAACCATCTCTAGCCGTATCAACATCACATAACAGAAAGGCATGGAGGAAAAACATCTCCAGCAACACTATGTCCATTAATATAGCATGGAGGAATAACCATCTCCAGCTAACCCTAATCGTATCATAATAGCATGGAGGAAAGAGCCATCTCCAGCTATAAACAGTAATCATACTAGCACAACAAGATCTAATAAGATCATATATCACATCAAAGCTAGTATCAAAATAAACACATCATAGCATATAAGCACATAATACTCACCAAGATAGTACTAAGATCTACTCGTCGATCCTACAGGTACATCTATCTCGGCATAGAACTCTGGATAGTTCCTCTGGATATTATCCTCAGTCTCCCATGTAGCCTCATCAGGTCCTCGTCTCGACCACTGTATCCTCAGCATAGGAATGTCCTTTAAACGCAGGCATCTCATACCTCGTTCTAGGACTACAATCGGGTGCTCAACAAAAGTGTAGTCCGGCTCAACCACCAAATCATCATAGCTCACAATATGTCTCGGATTTGGTATATACTCCCTCAGTTGAGACACATGAAACACAGGGTGAACACCCTCTAATCTCGGAGGCAAAGCTAATCTGTATGCTGCGCTTCCAACCCGATCCAGAATCTCGAACGGTCCGACATATCGGGGGCTCAACTTCCCCTTAATGCCAAAACGTCTAACACCTCGTGTCGGAGACACTCTCAGCCACACATGGGCTCCTACTCTGAACTATAGAGGTCTACGCCTCCTATCTGCATAACACTTCTGACGGTTTTGTGCAGTCAACATCCTCTCTCTAATCAGTGCTACTCGAGCCACATCATCCTGAATCTGATCAGGTGTCAAACCACTAACACTGCTCTGCTCATCCCCGCATAACGGAGTAAGACATCTCTGTCCATACAGTGCCTCATAAGGGGTCATCCCAATCGATGCATGCCAGCTGTTATTGTACGAGAACTCAATAAGTGGGAGATGATCTGTCCACACTTGTCCCCAATCCAACACACAAGCTCGCAGCATATCCTCCAGTGTCTTAATGGTCCTCTCTGACTGACTATCTGTCTGAGGATGAAACGCAGTAGTAAAGTGCAAACTCGTCCCTAGGGTAGTCTGAATCTGCTTCCAGAATCTCGAGGTAAATCGCCCATCTCTGTCTGAGACGATCGTCCTCGGTACACCATGGAGTCTCACTATCTGCCTAGTGTACTCCTCTGCTAATCTACTCACCGGCCACGTTTCCCGTATAGGGATGAAACGTGACGTCTTCGTCAATATGTCCACGATAACCCAGATAGCATCAAAACTCCGGCTCGATCTCAGCCCAGTCACAAAGTCCATGGTGACGTCCTCCCACTTCCTCTGTGGAACAGGAAGTGGATGGAGCTCACCTTCAGGTATGCAATGCTCTATCTTGACCTGTTGGCAGGTCGCACGCTGTGCCACAAATCTGGCCACATCGGGCTTCAGCCCTCCCCACTAATATGAACGTCTCACATCCTGGTACATCTTACTCGTACCTGGGTGTACAGAGTAAGGAGTATAGTGAGCCTTCTGTAATATCCTCTGGCGCAACTCTGCATCAGTGGGTACACAGACGCGACCGCGGCGTCTCAATACTCCATATGCTCCTAAAAGAAATTGTGGTGCCTCATCCCGAGACATCCTCTCTCTGATCCTCACTAAGGTCGGTCAGGTTTCCTGCTTCTGTTGAATCTCGCTCAACAGATTAGGAAGAACCATTAAAGTACTCAACCGGGCATCCTCATCAGGAAACTAGATGTCCAACTCTAACCAGATCAGGTCTCTCTGTAACGGAGACTGTACTGTCAATCTCGCAATCGCCTGCTCTCGAGGCATCTTTCTGCTCAGGGCGTCGGCGACCACGTTCGCCTTCCCCGGATGATACAGAATCTCCAGATCAAAGTCCTTGATCAGCTCAAGCCACCTACGCTGGCAGTTATTCAATTCCCGTTGCGTGAATATGTACTTCGGACTCTTATGGTCTGTGAAGATCTTACATGTAGCACCATACAGGTAATGTCTCCAGATCTTCAGGGCATGAACTACCGCTGCCAACTCCAAATCATGAGTCGGGTAGTTCTCCTCATACGTCTTTAGCTGTCGAGACACATAAGCAATCACTCTGCCTCGCTGCATCAATACACATCCCAAGCCTAGCTTGGATGCATCATTGTAAACCTCAAAATCCTCTATACCCTCTGGCTGTGCCAAAATAGGAGCAGAAGTCAGACGTCTCTTCAGCTCCTCAAAACTCTACATACAGTGATCAGACCATACAAATTTGGTAGTTTTCCTCCGTAGACTCGTCAGTGGACGGGCAATCACAAAAAATCCCTCCACAAAGCGTCTGTAATAACCGGCTAGGCCAAGGAAGCTACGTACTTCCTTGACGTTCGTCGGTGTACTCCAAGCTACTACTGCTTCAATCTTGGCCGGATCCACCTTGATTCCTTCAGCTGATACAACATGACCCATGAATACTACCTCTGGCATCCAGAACTCGCACTTAGAGAACTTAGCATAAAGTTCTCTATCCCGTAAAACCTGCAACACAGTCCTCAGCTGCCTTGCATGCTCCTCTCTACTACGAGAGTATACTAGAATGTCATCTATGAAGACCACCACAAACTGATCTAGGAAGTCGATGAAGATGTTGTTCATCAACTCCATAAAGACTGCTGGGGCATTCGTAAGGCCAAATGGCATCACTACAAACTCGTAGTGTCCATATCTGGTCCGGAATGCTGTCCTGTGCACATCCTGCTCTCTCACCCTCAGCTGGTGATACCCTGAACGCATGTCAATCTTGGAAAACACAGTCGCTCCCTGAAGCTGATCTAACAAATCATCAATACGAGTCAATGGATACTTGTTCTTGATGGCCACCTTGTTCAGCTCTCTGTAATCAATGCATAATCTCAACGATCCGTCCTTCTTCCGTACGAAGAGGACAGGTGCTCCCCATGGGGACACGCTAGGGAGGATGAAGCCCTTCTCAGCTAGCTCCTCAAGTTTCTTCTTCAGCTCCAGCATCTCGACAGGCGCCATCCGGTATGGGGCCTTCGAGATAGGTCTCGTACCAGACTCTAAATCAATGCCAAAATCCACACTCCTCTAAGGCGGCAAACTGAACGGCTCAGCAAACACATCTGTAAACTCACAGACCACTAGGATATCCTCTAATGCTGGACTCTCCCCCTCCTTCATGGCATAACACCAGAAGGCCTCACAACCCTGTGCAATCAGTCTAGTTGCCCGGATAGCACTGATAACCATGCTTGACTTTCCAAGGTCCCAACCTCGGAAAAACCTCTATCTGACCTAGCTCGGTAGAGAGAGTAACAATCCTTCTACCTACATCTAAGATTGTCTGATGCCTATCCATCCAATCCATACCTAAAATGACTTCTTCATGCTCTAATGGCATGACAAAGAAGTCCACAAGTAATACACGGGTCCCTACAGAAAGGGGAGAGTCACGAATCTCACGGGTACCTCTGACCCTACTACCATTGGGTAACCCTATACTAAAGGGTATCCCCTCAATCGTATCTAGACTCAGATGATCCACACAAGCATCAGAAATAAAAGAATGCGTAGCTCCAGTATCAAATAAGACTTTAAACGGTAAACCATGAATCAAAATGGTACCTGTAGCAATCAGTGCAGTTGGCTCCTCTGCACTCCTCAGCTCAAAAACTCGACCATGTGGTCCTCTAGTGTCAGTGGTGCTCCCACCACGACCTCTGCCTCTACTCGGCCCAAGAGCAGATCTGTGGGTCGTAGGGCGATCTGGGACTCTCTGTTGTCCCTGTGTCTGTTGCTGTTGAGGTGGCCTCTGCCCACCTCCCGCTACACTGGCAGGAGAAGAACCCTGCTTAGATGATGCTCCACCCTGTCTACAGAAGACAACTCTATGTCCTCGTCCGCCACAAGTGAAGCAAGTCACTATGTGCCTCGTACACTCTGGTCGGATATGTCCATTCCCACCACAGTTGAAACACTATCGTACCCTATATGTAGCCGATACCACTGGTCTGCCCGGTACGCTGTCTCTTCTCAGACCCTCCGGTCTGAGAAGTTCTCCTCTGAGTAGCCCGCTCCCTCTCATAATCAGAAGCTTTGTCCTGGTAGTCCATCAAGGACTCACAGTGAAACCCTGCCATGTAGGCTCTAGTAGTATCCCTCAGTCGTCAGGAAAAGAGATAAACATGTTGATCTGTAGGAGGTGCAACTGAACCCAATAAAGCCAGCTCCTCCTAGAATCTCCTGATAGCCTCTGAGACTGGTACATCCTCAAATCCAGCCTCAGCAAAATCTCGCAGTTTCTCCTTCCTCAATGAGGCAGGGCAGAAACGCTCTCGGATCATGGTCCTCATCTGATCATAACTGGTAACTTGACTCCGTACTAATCTCAACCAATGTTGTGCCAAATCCCTGAACAGAGTCTGCACCAACTCAATGTGTCTATCTGCTAGACATCGAATAGACTCCAAAGCTGAGTCTACATGCCCGATCCACAACTCTACCTCTAGTCCCACCTTTCCAGTGAAAGGGGGTACACCCATCTGGTGAAATGCCTTCAACCAAGTGTCTGGTCTAGGCCCTTTATACTCCTCCTGAACCTGAGGAATCTCAGCAGCATGTGCCTGTGCAACTGACACCTGAATCACTCCATGGGATCTCTCAGATGGTCCCTCCCGTGCTGGCAGATCAGGAATATGTCTACCTGCCCTGGCAGCCTCCTCAACTCGCCTAATATACTCGCGGAAGGCTGGTCCCTCCATGAAGACACGATCAGAGTCATCTGAATGGACTCTCTGGGATCCTTGTCTCTCAGCTGCACTGTTCCCAATCTAAGGAACAACACTCTCAGCAACGTCCTCGTGAACCTCCTCCGTTGCACATGTACCACCAGCGGGAAACCTATCCCGTCCTCTACCTGGAGGGGGTCTACCTCTACCTCGTCCAGCTGCAGGTAAGGCTCTAGTCTGAACCATTTGCAGAGGACGTAAACCTAACTTAGAAGGCTATATATATGCCATATGTATAGATATATATCAAATCAGTCACAACAGAATATCTATATATATATATATACTGTCGAGATCTTTAGAGGGGTGATGGCTTCACGTACACGCTATCCTAAAACATTTGTACTCATTTCAAAACCAAAACATTTTGAAAAGTCAAACCCCTTTCAAGTTCTGTTTATTTATCTATTCGACCTTTATCGCAGAATGCAAGTGCCATTGTTGTTAACCTAAGCTCTGATACCAACTTTGTAACACCCCGAATCCGTTGGACTCGAGGTGCTACTGGGCTAGGATCTCACAATGGATCCTGACCCTAGCCTCACAACAAGTTCACTGGATCTTACAACAAGGCACAGATAGATTAAAACAAAACATAAAACTGATATATATATATATATATATATATATACATATCAAAAGGTAATACAGAGTAACCGCTGAGTACAAAATCAAAATATATATCCGTACATCATAAATATCCCATATCCCACGATAACGCCCCAATGTACGGAGCCCTCAGCGGATCACCCCTTTAGATCACTCTGCAGCTCTCCAAACCTGCAAAGGATCTACAACACGGTATAAAACCTTTAGCTAACCATACACATATATATAGAGATGCAAGAGCACAAACACACATCAGGAATCATAACACATCATCATGCTTTCACACATTTACCCGGTTTATTATCTTTATAAAGTCCAATCACTCAAGCGTATATATATATCAATATGAATATATGTGACACGAGGATTATAACCCTCGCCTCTCGGGAATGATGCCAGCTGGAGTGGTGATCCGGTCCCACCTCCCGTGTACCCTATGGGAGTGGTGCAGGTGGCCGGCCCACTGAGCTAGACAGGCCTGCCCGTAGAGAACCTCCAGACTTCTAGCGGGATGAAAAGACAAGTTGTCACGGTCCTACAATGGGTAGTCATTAAACCATAGGTAGGTAATCATCACAACGCATGTTATCAATCATATAACACACACACCACTCATGCACACATCCAATATATGGATGGTAGCTAAGTAAGTCCTATGGACTTACCTCAACCTCAGAAGTAATCTCAACTCGATCAGCTCCAACTCTGGAGAACAACACTGCCTTATAACAAGGCATAACAATATATCAAACTCATATCCATCAAAGGGTCACACCTAGACCCAAGGGATCCATAAGGATCGTATTCAACTTATAAACCTCAAAGTCCTAACCGGCATATCTCTATATCATACTCATCATCAATCTATCCTCATACACATACCTAGCATGCTACTAACCCGCTCATACTAGGAAAGGAGAGGATCATACTACTCTAGGTAGATCTTGTGCAAGACGCACCTGCGGAATGTAAAGACGCAGGGGTGGAACAAGACAACCCGCAGGCGCGGCAAAGCTCGGCCGCAGGCGCGGTGACAGTGGCCGCAGGCAACGCAGGCACGGTGCAAGCGCTGTGACACGGCTCCCGCAGGGGCGGCGGCTTCCAGGCGCGGGGGCGGCGACAGTGCAGAATGTGATCCCGCGGTTCCTTTTCGGCTCTTAACGTGATCAAATCACGTCTTTTCTCATCCAAAATCAAGCACATACATATACATACATAAACCAACATCAACATGCTTCTTTATACATCTAATCCTAAGCTAGAGAGGAAGAACAAGAAAGAAAGAAAGGAAGGAGAAACAAGGAGCTCACCTCTACTGCTGGACTAGGCAAGGAAAAGCTCCACAACCACAACTCAACTGGCTTCCAAGCTCAGCAACCACATCTACCATCATCAACATTAACAACAACACACAACTCTCTTCCAAACTCAAGGAAAACCAACTCAAGATCAAGAAGAAGAAAGGGAGAAGCAATGAGGACGTAAGGAAGCTGGGAATGAAGTGAAGAAGAAACCCTTGCTCAGCAAGGAAAGAAAGAGGTAAGGAAGAGAGTAAAGCACGAGTCAACCGGTCAACAAAACCGGCTGCAGCCACAAGAAACCGCCGGGGCGGTTCCCTGAGCCGCAGGGGCGGAAGAACAGACGAGCCGCAGGGGCGGCCTCACGGACCCGCGGGGCGGCTAAGGCCAAAATTGGCTCCAAAGACTAAGGCTCTTACAACGGGTTAGGACCTCACAATATCACGGAATCTTCCACAAGGCACAACATAGTAAAACCGAATAAAATCCGAAAACATGCAAGAGATCATAAAGTGCGGAAAAGAAAGTCAGTCATCACTACATGTACTAGAACCCAAAGGAAAGAACGAGTCCAGTTTCATGAAAATAAATAAAACTCATCGTCCCGACTGCCTCGTACAGGAACCTGGCTGACCACCGACTCCGGATCACTCAACGGTTGTCCTAACCTTTTGTGCGTCTAACATAAGACGGTATAAAACCGTTAGCTAACTAATCCAAGTATTAGAACGTATACTAAAACACAATCACATATAAAAACGGAAAGTAAACACATCAACATGCTGCACTCAAAACGTTTTATTATATTTGGTTAAGATGATTCACTTCTATTAGTTCAACTTATTTTTTAGCACGAGAATCTCCCGAAACTCGCCCCCGTACATATACCAACCGGAGTGGATCTGATGCGCCTCCCCGTATTCCGGAATGGCCTGGTAGCAGGGATCCTCCCAAATCCTAGGCAGAGAATGAGCAGTACGTGATTCTACGACCCGTTATACATACACTTGGGTCTAATAAAAGGTAACGTCGTCCTAGTCAAGTTATAACTACTAAACACTCAACAAACACCACTTTAGCAATAATACATACTAATACAAAGAATAGTTGGCTAAGTAAGTCATACGACTTACCTGTACTGGTCCGAAGTCCACTAACGAAAAAAAGAAGAAGAAGTCGAATAAAGAAATAAAGGAGGCGGGCACTCCTCCTATTTTGAATGAATTATTTCATATTTATATTTTAGCTTGACGACTAGTTCATATTTATATTTGAAGTATTAATTGGACTTCATTTTTCTTAAATAAAATTTAAAAATAACAAATATTTACATTATAAACCTACACATGTATCATTATGATATGATTTCACGTTTTATTACTGAATATATAATTAAAAAATATATATTAAAAATCTTTCATTCCAACGTTATATATACACAAAATATTGTGAATGAATTATTTCAAATTCTTATTTCATTCCTATTCATGATTTCAGCCTAGCTCATTCTTACCAAACCAGCCACAAATACTATAGGAATATGTTAATTGGGTTAATCAAAATAATATATTATTAGTGGGTTTTCTCATCCCGTGTTTAACGGCATCAATTAAAAATCTTCGTTTGATAATAAAATAAATGAAATTAGTTGGATAAATAAATTTAGAATGTTTTGTTATAAACTAGGGTTTACTATCGTTAATTAGGTAGAGTTGTGTTTTACAAGTTTGTCCAGATCGATGTTTTGAAAAGGAAGGGATCGAGCTGGACCAGATTGGATTGGGAGGGTGAACCCGGTTCATTTATGAGTAACTACGTGGACTGGTGGATTAGGTCATCTGTTTTATCGGCTTTCTGTCATGCTCTTACTATAAATGAATGAGCATGGTGGTCTTCTTAGCATTATCGAAGTAGACATCCCAAAGAGAAGACAAATTTGATATTAAGATGTGGAAGCTGAAGGTGGCTGAAGGGGGCAACCTGTTGGCGACTGTGAGTAACTACGTGGGGCGTCAGCACTGGGAGTTCGACCCCGATGCTGGAACCCCGGAGGAGAGGGCGGAGGTCGAGAGGCTCCGCCGAGAGTACACCGCCAATCGCTTCCGCCAAAAGCAAAGCTCCGATGCCCTTATGCGTATGCAGGTATGCATGTTTGTGTGTATATATATGCGAATTACCGGACTTCCAATAACAGTATAAATGAATCACGGTGGTTATATTATATATGTAGATGAGGAAGGAGAACGGGCCAAGGAAGCCGATTCCGGCGCCGGTGAAGGTGGAAGGGCTGGAAGAGGTAACGGAGGAAGCGGTGGAGACGACGATGAAAAGAGCGTTGGATTACTTGTGCAGTATCCAAGCCCACGACGGACACTGGCCATCTGAGAATGCTGGCCCTTTGTATTTCATGCCACCTCTCGTAAGTTTTCTTATTCTTCTTCAATTTACTCACTTTGTAACCCTTGTCAATAACTTTTATAAATAAATAAAAAAAACTGATCAATAACTTTAACTTCATCATTAAATAATAAACTAGTTGGGCTCTTATTGACAAAATATATTTTATTTAGATTCTCAATAGTAATAAAACTTATTCCAATAGTATTGGGTATCGGAATTTCGTGTAAATTGCGCAATTCTTGTTTATTGTATCATTTCCTTGAAAAAATAAATCGTTGGACTAAAAAAGGGAATGAAGAAAGCTAGTCGATAAGACTAATTTCTCGTCATCAATTCAGTATTTTTAATAGAATGCAAAAAAGGCACCGGCAAGCGTCAAAACCTCGTCCAACTTATTTCACGTGAGTTAGCCTATCCAAATTTATGACGACCATGATCTTGCCTTGTACGTTAGACCTCTGGGACTTAAGACTTTCATTACGACCTGGACGATGATGATGATACTTTGTCCAATTATACAAGCCAATAGAAAAGCACGACATTAAGTATAATCGAGCCATATATTTGTATTTTAGAGGACACGAGAATGAATATATCCCTCAATTAAAACAAATAACTAACTTAGGGCTATTCTGAATGGCTTTTTTATGTAAATTATTGGCCGGATTTATAAAACAAATAACTAACTTTGAGTCATTTATTTAAATAACTACCTTCTATAATATAATATATATATATATATATATATATATATATATATATATATATATATATATATATATATATATATGTGTGTGTGTGTGTGAGAGACATTTGAGACGACAAGTTTTTGTGATCACATGTGTATAGGTGATGGCATTATATGTTACTAAAGGGTTGAGTACCATTCTCCCCTCTGAACATCAAAGAGAGATCAAACGTTACATCTATAATCATCAGGTACCTACCTCCTATCTACATTTTTTGTAATTGATTATAAAATGATTATTAATTTGTATTAATTTGTGATGATATACCCACTAATATGTGAGCTTAATTTTTTATATATAAATATAAAATAAATATATTTCATTGTGAAGATACATATTTCTACGTCACCACATATGATACGTTTTATCATTCTATAAACAATATAAACCAAACAACAGGTTTCAGGTTTTATTTATTTCAACTTCATACCAACCACTAGAATTCAAGATGACTCATTTCAATTTTTAATTCTAGTCCGATTTCTGATTCTAATTAACAGATTCCTAAAATATACCAAATGAGCCTAAGTATTAAAACTAAATTTATGAGTTTCTTGGTGCTGCCTCATTCATAAATTTTGCAAATCACAACTAACCAAATGGATGATGATTGTACATTGGTAGAATGAAGATGGAGGTTGGGGACTTCACATAGAAGGAGACAGCACCATGTTCTGTTCGGTTCTTAGCTACCTTACACTGAGGCTATTGGGTGACGACGTTGAAAACGACGACGTATCAAGGGGTCGAAAGTGGATCCTCGATCACGGCGGTGCAATCGGCATCGTCTCTTGGGGAAAGTTTTGGCTTGCGGTAAAACCTTTCTAACCGTTCACCGTTAGTGATACACAATACACTATTCCGGTCTGGACTGGACCGTAAATTTGATGTTGACCGTCTACAAAGTCTTACAATGAAACTAATACGATTTGGTTATGTGTTTATAATATGAAGGTACTTGGAGTTTATGAGTGGGATGGTTGTAATCCGCTGCCACCGGAGTTGTGGTTGTTACCGAAAATATCACCGATTCATCCTGGTAATATATTTTTGGGTGGAATATCATTGAAATGAAATAAAATTTGATTGATTTAAGATGAAGAAATAAAAACTTTGAATACATGCAGAAAAAATGATGTGCTATTGCCGTTTGGTATACATGCCAATGTCATACCTATATGGGAAGAGATTTGTAGGAGAAATAAATCCCTTAATTCAACAACTTCGACAAGAGATCTATTTGCAACCCTATCATCAAATCAATTGGAACCGTGCCAGAAACACTTTCGCTAAGGTATAAATTTGATTGTTTCTCCTTTCAAAAAAAAATATATAAATCAATTGTTTCATTTAATAGTATATTTTTAATATAGGAACCAAAATTATAGTAGGGAGTAAGAATATTTCGTAGACACACGATCTTATATAATAAACGATCCAAATTAAATATAAAATACATACATGATATATGCCGGGCATCTTAGGTTGTTTTTTCTTGTCACTTGTAACGATTATTAGTCTCGATTTATTTTATTAATAGGTAACGATCTTTAGTCTAACCGATTATTAACTTGCAACGAGCATGCATTATAACATTACATAGTAAGGATCATTACAAAATTTAACGAGCCTCCCTTAAACTGAACAATAATAAGGAGCGCTATAATAGATTAATATCCATGCTCAATCTTATAACAAGCGTGCATTACAATTGTATAATATGTGAACTTTTATAGTAGTTAGAAGGATGAACAACACAACTGTTCCTTAAAAAGTTGAGAAACCTAATTGTTTTTAGGTCTTTATGATTGTCGAAAACCAAACCCTAATCTATATCATGAAATTTATTTATTTAGGAGGATCTCTATTTCCCTCATCCATTAATCCAAGATATGATTTGGGGATTTTTGCACCATGTTGGAGAGCCAATTCTTAAGGTTTGGCCCTTTTCAAAACTAAGAGAGAAGGCATTGAAAGCAGCCATGGAGCACATCCATTATGAAGACATTAATAGTAGATATATTACTATTGGGTGTGTTGAGAAGGTATCATTTCATATTTTTCTCTATTATATAATATGTACATACTCATTCCGCAAAATGTGGGCAGCAAAACTTTATAAAACATTAAAGTATGAAGGAGTTGTTATGTCATTCTTCAAAATGGTATAGTAAAGCTTTCATTATTCTGTGTATTTTTCTTATTTCAAATAGGTTTAGAGCTAATTTGGAGGAACGAAATAATGAAAAATGTAACTATGATATATTACAACTTTTCATTTTTTATGCATTTTTTTTTATTTGCATGTGAATGGCATTAACTACAAACTAATGAAAAATGTAACTATGATCTACGGTTTTTTGAAGTTTAATAATGGAACATTACATGACACATATATCTTTCTTAAATATATCAGAAAATATGATATTTTTGAAACTTATTGTGACATGTAAAATATGATAATATCCAGGTGTTATGCTTACTAGCATGTTGGGTTGAGGATCCAAATTCTGAGGCCTACAAGCTTCATCTTGCAAGAGTACCTGACTACTTTTGGATGGCAGAAGATGGAATGATGATGGAGGTAAATATTAAAGTTTATAAATTATATTTTGTATAGTGTCATAACAATAACAATGTTAGGTGAAAGGTGAGAACTTTTAAAAAACGCTAAATTTGAACAATTTAATGTTGATGATTTCGCTTCTGTCTGACGTAATTGCGTTTGTGCATAATCATGTGTTTTGTATTTGCATATATAGATTGTGTACTATGACTTTCCCGTATTTTTTTGAACAACGAAACAACATGAAATAAACAAGTAAATGCAAACATAAAGTGTATGATCATGCACAAGGATAAAGAAAATAAACTCGTATTGTTGCGATGTATGTTTCAACCAATAACATAATAGAAATACATGTATTACTGATACGAGAAATCTCAAATGTAACAGAGTATTGGGAGTCAAACTTGGGATACAACGCTTGCTATCCAAGCAATTATGGCAACCCCATTCACCCAAGAATATGGACAAAATCTTTACAAAGCACACGATTTCGTCAAAGCTTCACAGGTACGCACTAATTTTAAAAATTCTAAAATCATGACCTAATATTTGATTCTCAACAACTTTTAAATAGATCAATTTTTGAAACATAATTACAGATTAGGGAAAACACATCTGGAAATTTTGAGAAAATGGATCGACATAGATGTAAAGGTGCATGGACCTTCTCTACACGTGATCATGGTTGGCAAGTAACAGACGTTACAGGAGAAACGCTCAAGGTACTTTAAATTCGTATAAGATTGGATTTATAGTGGAAAGGTATCAAGTTAAAGGTAGATATTATTAACAATTATTATATTAAATAATAATTATTTAAATACAATGTGTATTTGTTCAAATATATTCAAAATTGTTCAACTATATGATAAATGATCAATCGTTTAATTGTTTAACTAAACTTTTTTTTTTCCAACTATACGAACAATAGTTAACTATGTTCAATAATGTTAAAACAATTTGGATAAATCTTAATCATCATTAATTTGATTCAATAGTTGAGAGTTCTTTCCACTTCTAATCCTAAACTTTCTTCTCATATGATCCAAATTACACTCATTCATATATATATATATATATATATATATATATATATATATATATATATATATAGGTGTGGAGACTTTATAGATTTATAGAGATGAGCGAGGATAAATTTGTTTTTCTTAAAACTGTCTTCTTTTTTTTTCTTCTTTTTTTACGTTAGTTTATTTTATTTTGGTATTGCTGTTTAATTTTTTAGATTATAAATAAAAATATGCGTTATTTTTAAAATAAGAGTTTATTTTAAAAAGAAGGGGAAAAAAACGGTTAGTGATTAAAAACTGAAATATGTAATACGGAGTACAAAAAAACGTATAAAGTTTATCCTCACATCCTCTCTACGAGGAGCCTCTTCACCCGAACCAACCCTTTTATATATATATATATATATATATATATATATATATATATATTACTTTGTAACATTATTATTTATAATGTTCTTCACAAGTTGGAACATCTCATTTCACAGGTTGTGTTCTCCTATTCACGCATGTCTAAAGAACTTGTTGGGGATCCATTGAATACTGAAGAAATCTATGATGCTATCGATTTTCTTCTTACATATCAGGTAATTTGTTTTATTAAATGGTCTGGAAATCGCTTGCATTGATATTTCATCTTTTGAACAATTACTTCAATAAATATATAAAATAGTTCTTTTCCGAGTCCGAATACAAAAGTAAGTTATTCATTTCTTGTTATATGTTGGTTTGCTTATGCCCGTGGAGCTACTCTTATATATAAATGTTATATTCAAGTGTTAGAGATGAACATCTCATTATGTTGTAAATTATGAACCGTATTTTATTTGTTGGATAGAGATTTAGTGTCCGTTTGGTTGGATCGATGAAATGAAAACGGAATGAAATCGGTTAAAGGAAATGAATTAAATAGAAAATGATTAGATTATTTTCATGTGTAAAAAAGTCTATAAACAAAAATAGTTTTTGATTGATTCAAAATCATTCCGTTACCAGAAATGATTCTTAGCGATACCAAACGAACTCTTATTTGATTCTAGAGTCTCAGATAGAGCGTTGTGCGATACCCGTGCGAAACCTATATGTTATTAAAATATGACATATACCGTATTATAACTTTTGTCTCCTAGATGGGCAAGGAGGGGATTCAAGATCAATCAAAACTTATGGTAAACAATGAAATTGGAGGTCTTGTATTATAAATGAAATATTTTTTGGTAAATATTAAGCATGTGTTCATGACACACGTTAACCGGAGATTTTATTTTTCCGACATTGACTATAAAGCCATTATAAAGGATGGCTGATTTTGCAAATACCTTTAAAAATAATCCCGTGTTGATATTGGGTGCTTTAAAGTAAGGTAGATTATATGAGATTATTTTAAAGATTATTGCAAAGAGATTAAATATAGGGATTATTCTATTCATTTTTTTCACTCACTTGATTATTATTGGAGATTATTATTATAATATTATAATCACCCAAATAATCTACCTGACCATTATATTAATCTTAGGATTTTTTAATGTAAGTCTTAAAATATATGTTAATTACGTATTTTAATATACATCAATTATTAAATAATAAATCTGTGATTTAAAATAATCATACACATATAAATTGTTCAAAAATATGTTATAAAGTGTTTTATGTATAAAAATAATTTTATTTTCTAATACGTATCTCTTATAATAGTGTTTCGTGTATATTTTATAGTGTGATAATGGCGGGTTTACCGCATGGGAACCTAGGAAGGCATTTCGTTGGGTTGAGGTAACTTTTTACAAGCTCTAAATATTTCTTTTGTTTTTCCTAGTCGATTTCCATTTTATCATTTCATGTTATTTTTAATAAACTTGTGTACATTTTTTATTTCTAGAAATTCAACCCTACAGAATTCATGGACGATGTCTTGATTGAGAATGAGTAAGTTGTAATATATTTTATTTCTACTATATTTTTCTTGTTGATAAAAAATGATCTTCTATTCATTTATGTAAATATAGGCATGTCGAGTGCACCTCGTCTATTGTTCAATGTCTGACACAATTCAAAAAGTTACACCCGGAATATCGAACCAAAGAGATAGAGACTCGCATTAAAATGGCACTTAAGTACATTCTCGATGATCAAAACCCAGATGGTTCATGGTATGATTTTGTTATGATCAATATATGTGAGTAGGAATCCTAGCCTATTGTCACTTTGTTTAGAACGAAATCCCATAAACTCGTAAATATGACAGGACTGGAAATTGGTCCATATGTTATACTTATGGAACATGGTTTGCGGTAGAAGCCTTGATAGCATGCGGCATGAACTATAACAACAGCGATGCGCTGCGTAAGGCTTGTAGGTTTTTGTTGTCGAAGCAATTGCCCGATGGAGGTTGGGGAGAGAGTTACTTATCATGTTCAAACAAGGTATATTTTCAAAAAATAAATACAAATAGTAAATTTCTTAAAATAAATTCATGCTAATAATTTGCATACATATGTATATATGTATAAACAGATATATACAAATATAGAAGGAAAAAGATCAAATTTGGTTCAAACTTCTTGGGCGATATTGGCCCTCATTAAAGCAGGACAGGTTTATATTTCAACTCCTAAAACTATAATTATATGTTTATTGATACTTATAGATTTATAATTATTTTAATGTATTATATTGTTGAGTAGGCTGGAATTGATCCAACACCCATAAAGAAGGGTATCAAGTTATTGATTAATTCACAAATAGAAGAAGACGGCGATTTTCCACAACAGGTGACCTTTCACTTTTACCTACCATTTTCACACCATTGTAATAACTAGTATCAATTTTATATTTCTTTAAAACTGGTTTATATTAAATCATTTTACATACAACGTATACACTATACAAAAATGAGTCCACAATAAAATAATTCCATACAAAGATTGGAGATTAACTTAAAAAAGGAAAATACCGGAAACAACCCCTTCAATAGGACAATTTACAACTAATTACCCGTGAAATTCAAAATTACCGAAAATCACAATTTACAACTGCTCCTCAACATAATACACCCGCACTACACTTCCGTCTTATTTCTCATTAAAGGTCCTCACTTTTGAAAATAATACTAATATCTTACATTGAACCTTATATTTTTTTAATTCTTGAATCCATTTTTTTTCAAACCAAACCCCCCAAACTTATGACCAAGTTAATTGGGAATTCATCATTCTTATACTTAAAAATTTTAGGTTCAATGATAAATTCGTTGGATGGATTAAGGAGTGTATCTCTACAGTGTCCTTCTCTGTCCTCGTGAATAATAGACCAACAAAACAATTCTTTCCTGAGAAAGGTTTTAAGACAAGGTGACCCCTTATCTCCTTACCTTTTTATTTTGAGAGCAGAAATTCTTACACAAATGCTCCAAGACGATTGCAACAAGTACGATAACCATATTGGCTTATCGGTCTGCAGACAAGCAACACCTATCCCCTTCTTATTTTTTGCTGATGATATGATCATTTTTGCTAAAGCAAATGTAGGCTCTTGTCTAAGGGTAAAACAAATCTTGGAAATGTACTGCTCTATTTCTGGACAAAAAATTAATTTCCAGAAATTGGCTTTCCAAACAACAAGAAATACCAGCGATAGTAATATCAACAAATTAAAAAATGCGCTAAATATGTGTCACACCACATCCCTTGATAAATATCTTGGATGCCCAATCATAAATGGAAGAGTGACAAAAGAAACTTTTGGTGAAACTAACCTTAAAGCAAAACAACAACTTCTAAAATGGAAAGCAAACTCGCTCTCACAAGAAGGTAGGAACACACTTATAAAACACAGCCTCGCAACCAAACCAACCTTCACAATGCAAAGCTTTATGTTTCCAAGCCATAACTTGGAGGAGCTTGATAAAACTTACAAAAAATTCTTTTGGAATAAAGGAGACCAACACAGGCCCATCATTAGTTGGGACACAATCTGTAAATCAAAAAAGAACGGAGGCCTAGGATTAAGAAAATCCGTAATCACAAATAAAGCGCTACAAATGAAACTCTTGTGGAAAATTTTAGCAGATCCAAACAATATTTGGGTTAAAATTATCAACGAAAAGTACTTAAAAATAAGAACATCCTCCATTACCAATTGAAAGGTGGTGCTTCATGGCAATGGAACAATCTTATGAAACTTAAATCCGAGTTCAAAAATGGTATCATTTGGCAGATCGGAAATGGGAAAACTATCAATTTTTGGCACGATAGTTGGGTATGTGAGACACCACTAATAAAAATGGTCCAAAATACCAACCAAATTGATACAAGTATTAAAGTCAACCACTTCATGAATAACTCTAAAAATTGGGATAGCAACAAAATTGATAACGAGCTACAAAATATCATAAACCCGAATATTAGGAGAATGATTAAGGAAATAATCATTCCCAAAAACGAGATCCAAGATAGACTTTATTGGAGATGTAGCAAAAATGGATGGTTTTCTACAAAATCGGCTTCTAATATGATTGAAGAAGAATCAAATACCCAACCAATCTATTTTTGTGAATGAATTTGGAAATTAGATACCCAACCCAAAATTAAAAACTTTATTTGGAAAATTTCAATTAACGGTCTGCCGACAAAAACAAAACTTGATGAAAGAAAGATTGCAGTCACAAGGAACTGTGAACTTTGCAACCATCACCTTGAGGACTTGTCTCACCTACTCTTTGAATGTCCTCGCACTAAACAAATTATTGCTAAAATCGATAGGACAATTCTCACCGAACTTAACAACATTAACCGCCAAAACAAAAAAGCTCATATCATCCTACAAGATATTAAAAACAAAATAGGAACAAACAAATTTACATGTCTCACAACTGTATGGTGGAGTATCTGGTTCTTCATGAACAAAGTTATCTTTAATAATGAACCTATGGGCCATGATAATAAAGTAATTACTTTCATTAAAAACCAAATTCTGAACTGAAAAACAAACATAATTGATGAGGACGATTATAACATAAAACAAAAACCAAAAAGTTATAACTCAAACAAAAGGAAAAAACACAATATTAAATGGGATAAGCCAAAACCCGGCTTCTTTAAACTTAACTTTGATGGTTCAAAACTCGACTCGGAAATCACATCTATTGGATATGTAATTCGGAATAACAATGGTGATGTTATTAGCCTCGACGCAAAAAAATTTTTTAATTCGGTTTTAAAAGTTGAAGCCTATGCCCTCAAAAGCGGACTACAAGAGGCGATTAGACTACATATTAAAAAGATCGAAATCGAAGTTGTGCGTAATCAAGGCACTCCAAGGTCTGTGGAGCTGTCCGTGGGAGGTCGCTATGATTATATCCGACTTCATACTAGATCTTCGTTTCTTTGACGAGGTCCGTATTAGACATATTTTCAGAGAAATAAACTATGTTGATGACCGATTGACCCATCTGGGAAACTCGACCCCCAACAACAATTTTTCTGAAGACCCCGAACTTTGTGTTCTCATCCGCAAGGATGCTTTAGGTTTGACTACATCGAGGAGATTGTAACACCCCAAATCCGTAGGACTCGAGGTGCTACTGGGCTAGGATCTCACAATGGATCCTGACCCTAGCTTGACAACAAGTTCACTGAATCTTACAACAAGGCACAAATAGATTAAATACAAAACAAGAAACTTATATATATATATATATATATATATATATCAAAAGGTAATACAAAAGTACCGCTGAGTACAAATAAAACAACATTGTACAACAAAAAGATCCCATATCCCCGATAACGCCCCAGTGTACGGAGCCCTTAGCGGATCACCCACTCTGGATCACTCTACAGCTCTCCTATCCTGCAAAGGATCTACAACATGGTATAAAACCGTTAGCTAACCATACACATATATAAGAGATGCAGAGCACATACACACATCAAAGAATACTAAACACGTCAACATGCTATCACACATTTACCCGGTTAATTATCTTTATAAAGTCCAGCAATCAACTCGTATAGATATATCCATATAAACATATGTGACACGAGGAATATATAATCCTCGCCTTTGGGTCCAATAGCTAGCTGAAATGGTGTCTAGAACACCTCCCTGTGTACCCTAAGGGAATGGAGAGTGCCCAAACCGTTTACTAGGTCTGGCCTGCCTACAGAGAACCTCCCAGACTCCCGACAGGATGAAAGGGCAAGTTATCACGGCCCTACGATGGGCAAGCAATATACCATAGATCGGTAATAAACCATAACGCATGATATCAAACATATACCACACACCACTCATGCATACATCCAATATAGGGATGGAAACTAATTACCTCAACCTCGTAGTCGTCTCAACTCGATCAACCCTCAAACCCGGTCCACTCCACTCTGGAGGATAACACTGCCTAGCAACAAGGCATAACGAAACATACTCATCAACCATCTATCCTCAACATATACCTAGCATGTTACTACCGCTCATACTAGGAAAGGAAATGATCTACCTAACTCTAGGTAGACCCGGGACAAGACGCACTTGTGTGATACAAGAGACGTAGGGGCGGAACAAGGCAACCCACAGGTGTAGTAAGATTCAGCCGCAGGCGCGGTGACAAAGGCCGCAGGCACGGCGCGGGCGCTGCGGCACGGCTTCCGCAGGGGCGGCGGCTTCCAGGCGCGGGGGCGGCGTCTGTGCAGAACGTGATCCCGCGACACTTCTTCAGCTCTTCACGTGATCAAATCACGTCTTCTTCATTCCAGATTAACACACATACATATACATACACATTCCAACATCACTCTATGATCAATACATCTAATCCTAAGCTAAGGAAGGAAGAACAAGAAAGAAAGAAAGAAAGGAAGGAGAAGCAAGAAGCTCACCTCTACTGCTGTGATCACCCAAGGAAAGAAAAAACACACTCTCAGCTGGCATCACAGGCTCAACAAACATACACCAAAGCAACCTCAGCAAAGCCACACCACAACTCTCTTGCAAACTTCAAGAGAACTCACACACAAGATCAAGGAGAAGAAAGGGTAAGCAAGGAGGACGTAGGAAGGCTGGGAATGAAGTGATGAAGAAGCCCTTGATCAGCTAAGGAAAAGAATAAGAGGAGGAAAGAGTAAAGCACGGGTCAAAGGGTCAACAAAGCCGGTTGCAGCCGCCGGAAACCGCAGGGGCGGTTCCCCGAGCCGCAGGGGCGGCACCCAAGCCCGCGGGGGCGGCTAGGCCAAATCTCGGCCAAAGTCAAACTCGGCTAAAGTCAAATCTCGGTCCGAAAGACTAAGGCTCTTACAGAGATAGTCTAATCTAACCGCTTTCCTTTTTTTAAAAAAAAAAAAACCCGAACTAAACCTTTCTTCTTGAACCTATTTTCTTCTTGACCAATAATTCATTCTAGAAATTCTTGAATCCATTTACTCTTTCCCTTGGAATTTCCCCTCTCAACCACATCTCTACTCTCCAATAACACCTAAAACCATAATTTCTCCTGCAATTTTCCTAATGTCTTATCAAAAATATAGTTGATCTTTTGTTCAATAATGTAGGACATAATATCCCGTATGCTAATCACTTAGTCTTTCTTAATTAAAATAAGTGTAGATGCTCGAAAACCACCAACATTCCTTCCTTAAAAATAAATAAATTTGCAGTCAGTTATAACCATTCAAATGTTGTATTTACATGATTAATAGTCAACCTTATTTGGGTTTCTCTACAAAAGTATGCTTCACCGACATAATTAATAGTCAGTCTAATTCATGTTATTTGGTGATTGGCAGGAAATGTTGGGAGTATTTTATAAGACCTGTGCTTTGAATTACGCCGCCTATCGAAATGTTTTTCCATTATTGGCACTCGGGGAGTATCGTAAAAGTGTTTAGTTGACTTGACCTTGGATTCATATCAATATTAGTCTGAAATATTTGTTTATATATATATATGAATATTATAGAAATTCTGTAGTATCTTGTAATTATCATAAAATCATAAAGCTTGTATATTTAGCCTGCGTTTAGTATGAGACAGAGATTTGTGGTTGGGTTTATTTAATAATCTCCTACATGCAAGGTGTTTAGTGTTAAATTTTGGGTTTTTGTGGTTAGTGTTTTGGAATTTCATAACAACCAAATTAACATTTCCTCCCACTAAGATTATAGAGATTTCTGAAATCTCTGTCCACAACAACAACCGCAACCACAACTGCAACCACATATCTGTTTTTATTAAACACACCCTTGTAATGTAAAGGGTTGTTTGGATATCAACTTGTTGAACCTATTTATAATAGGTTATGCTTTGATTCTTTTATTTACAAAAGAAGATTAAAAATTTTAAAAAATAATTTTATTTCCGGTTATTTGACAAATCTAGTAGTCTAAGGGGACTGCTAGCCCGCTAGATGGAAAATGAGAGAGTCATCGAGATGTAGAAGTTCTTTAAACCAATCAATGAAGAACTTTATTCCGAATGAGGTTTTCAACGCCGGAGATATATCTACACGGGTAATAAGAGACAACTGACCAAGGGTGGTCATAACATTGGTCCTGACCATAGGGACACCATTCGAAGACTGAAATACCCTTGGACATAATCCTGAAAAGTCAAAAGTATAGGGACACCATCTAGAATTTCCCTTTACTCTAACTAATTTATAACCACTGTCCTGCACGGATATTTGTTATTTTTTTAAAAAGTTGTGTATATTAATTATATAAATAAAATACGAGAACAATTCAGTTACGGAGGGCGCTACACTAAAGCATTATGGAGTAATATAGGCTGTTGAATCACTTGATCTAATGAGCTACATTCATCCACGTCATTTAGTGATTTAAGAAAGGTGCGGTGCTAATTTGAAATTTTTAAAAGGTATGACGAAAAATCTGTCTTTTTGAAAATATGTTTTTTTAAAGGGGGACGTGGTGACATTTTTGTAATTTTCATGAGAAAACTATAAAATAAGTTTTATCTTAGTTCAATCTATATACCTTACTAAAGCAGTCTACATTAACACTGACATAGTGCGTTGTGGGAGCAGTATTTCAAAATAGAGCTCTCACAATAAACGCCACCAAATCTTTTTTTTATTATTTTTGTATCATTGGTTCTTTCCACAAAATCTTTTTTTTTCAAATCTATTTCAGTCATATATAGATTGACAAAAAACGTGTGAAAATCTCACACCTTATTTAAATAGTGTTTAATTTGAATTCAAATAATGTTTAATTTGTAATTGATTTAACCATCAAATCTTTTAATTTTATATCACACAATTTTTTGGAACGATTTCACGTTACTTTTCTTGAACGTTGCTATCCCACATCGATTATAAATGTTGATAGGTTGAGAACATGTATAAATAGAGGATTTGAAGATTAAACAAATCATACATTTCTTGGTACTCTTTGGACTGTGTTGAAGTTTCATTTTTTTTAATAACGGATTAATATCCTTTATATGGGTCATTGATATACTATTTTGTGTATCGTTGACCTACTGTTTTGTGGGTCTTAAAATTTTGTTATCCCACATTTGATAGTTTGAGAATTTGTATAAATAGAGGGTTTAAAAAAGTATAAATTTTATTCATAACAGTTTAATATCCGTTATATGGGTCGTTTACCTACCGTTTTGCGGGTCTTTAAATATTTTCATCGATTTCCTATCCTTGTTATATGGGTTGTTGACCTACTGTTTTGTGTTTTGAGCGATTTTCCTATCCCGTTATATGGGTCGTTGACCTACTGTTTTGTGTCATCATATGGGTCATTGACCTACTGTTTTGTGGGTCGTTCACCTACTATTTTGTGTGTCGTTGAACTACTGTATTGTGGTCATTAAATACATCGATTATACGTAAGAATGACATTTTGATAGCTTGTATAAATAGAGTGTTTGAAGATTAAACAAATCATACTTATTTCTTGACATTTTGTCTAAGTTCAATTATAATTTTACTAATAGATTAATTAGTTATATGGTCATATTCTTGTTAAAATAATGTTTTTTGGATTAATATTCAATATATAATACATAAACAATACAATATAACTTTTTTTAAACAAAACCCGCACAAGGTGCGGACAATGAGCTAGTTCGTTCAAAAGTGTACACTATCAGTTCATAATTATAGCTATGGTTAATTTTAGAAAACCACCCGTTAAATAGGCCGATTTACACAAAATCGCCCGTTAAACCCTTAATTGTCTACGCACACCCAAAAAAAGTGTTCTTGTAATTAACAAAAGACCACTCAACCCCTGTAAACGATAATATCTTCAGTTGTATCTAAGATTGCATATCTTTCATTAGAGATATTTTAGGAGATTGTTAGTTCATCAAATCTCTGCGATTCATGTATATATATATTTGCTACGCACACTGAATAAAAAGTATCAGTTTTTTTGAGTGTTTATATGGTATCAGATTCTTTCGATCCATTACTCCAACTCAACACACAGGTCCATCGCTGAACATACATCCACACTTGCAAATCCCCATGAACCCACAAAACCATTCACAATCGTTATTCTTACACATATCATCAAGCTTACCCCCAACAACTACATCACATGGAAGCAGGCTATCTTAGCCACGCTAGAGGGATATGACCTTGATGGCTATATTCTCAGTTCCATCGAGATTCCTTCGAGAACTCAACCAAACTCAACTACAAAAAATCTTGCATACAAGACATACAACAAACAAGATCGTCTGATCTATGGCTCACCCTTGGACATACTGTCCAATGAAGTTGCTAGTTTTGTTGCTGGAGCAAAAACGTCTCATGACGTATGGGAAACTCTTCGTCTCACATATGGGAATCCATCCAGAGGCCATGTGAAACAGATTAAGGAGAGACTTCGCAGAATGACAAAAGGCAATGAAACAGTGTCTGTCTATATGCAAAACATCAGGAAAGCTACGAATCTCTTGGCCTCCCTTGAATCACCGGTTACATCTGAAGACATAACAAATTATGTCTTGAAAGGTCTCAATGAGCCCTATTTACCAGTAGTACATGCCATCAATGCCAGAGATTCAGCCATTTCTTTCGAGGAACTTCATGAAAAACTAATTAATCATGAACTTTCCTTGAAAAATCATCACACGGAGGCTGGAGGTGTAATGACTGCGTTCAACGTGCAAACAAGGACTTCGAAAAACACATGTAAGTCATCTAACTCCAATGCTTATTCGCAGTTCACTCAAAGCCAAACACAACCCCACCGGCAGGGCCAACCTCAGTACCAAACACCATATACCAATCCAAATCAAACCCAACCTTATCAACCAAAACCCTTCAAAGGTCGGTGTCAATGGTGTAGACAGGTTGGTCACGTTTTGGCTCAGTGTCAGACTTACAAGACTCTACATCCAAATATTGAAGTTCCATCTTCAGCACGGTTTCCTTCAATGCCACATAATCAAACAAATGTTGCAACTACTCAACCATCTACCTCACCATGGCTACTAGATAGTGGAGCGTCTCATCACGTGACTAATGACTTGAACAATCTTGCTATGCATTATCCGTACAATGGACCAGATGAAATGACGGTGGAAAATGGTAAGAAGCTTCTCATTACACACATAGGTTCTACTGACATTGATTCTAGTGATGTTAATGTTTCCTTGTCCAATGTCCTATGTGTTCCAAAAATATCCAAGAACATTGTTTCCGTATCCAAATTCAAATCTGAGTCTCTATACAATGTCATTTTCAATTCTGATATTTTCCTTGTGCATGACACTAACTCAAACAAAACAATCCTTAGGGGACCATGTATTGAGGGAGTGTATGTTTGGCCACAAAAACATCCTACGGTTAATACAATTGTCCGAGTCAAGTCCTCAGTCCATGCATCACAAGCTAGGGCATCCCTCCACAGAAGTTTTCAAGTTTTTAAATAAGAGTGTCAACCTAGGATGTTCTTTCTATTCTCCAAGCCATTATACTTCATGCAATTTGAATAAGACACACAAGCTTTCGTTTCATACATCATCTATTCAATCAACTACACCTCTTGAGGTCATCTATAGTGATGTGTGGAGTTCCCCAGTCACTTCTTTTGATGGATATAAATACTATGTTATCTTTGTAGATCACTACACTAGGTACACATGGTTATATCCGCTAAAATTAAAATTGGAAACAAAAGCTATTTTCATAAGGTTCAAGTCGTTCGTGGAGAACTTTTTCAAACACAAAATCAAAGTATTTCACTCCGACAATGGAGGAGAATACATTGCCCTAAGAACCTTCCTAGGTGATCACGGAATCACACATTTGACATCTCCTCCTCATACACCCGAACACAATGGGTTAGCTGAAAGGAAACATAGGCATATTGTCAAACTGGACTCTCACTTCTTACATACTCGTCCATGCCTTTGGACCATTGGCCTATTGCTATGATCATGTCAACCTATCTTATCAATAGGTTACCATCTCCCACTCATGGCTATACTAATCCGTACCAAAATCTCACTCACAACAAACCCAACTATTCCAAGCTGAAGAACTTTGGTTGCTTGTGTTTTCCATGGTTAAAACCCTACAGAAAACACAAACTTGAACCTAAATCTATACCATGTGTTTTTATTGGTTATTCGGCCACACAAATTGCTTACCAATGTCTTGACCCTGCAACAAAGAAGGTTTTTACATCTAGACATGTACGTTTTATAGAGGATGAATTTCCATATCAGAATATGCCCTCTAAATCATGCGAAGACTCAGAGATCTCATCTGAATGGGCCCACTTTGACCTACCGGTTATCAAAACTACGTACGAACCTTCATCGACAGCAGAACCCAATCCCAATGATAATGACATTGTTCAGACATCGTCCCTGGTATCATCAGGTACTTCCTCTCCAGCTTCACGCTCACTTCCACTCGTTACAGTATCCAATTCACCACTACAACCAACCCTTGCACCTCCCACTGCTCAACCTGTAGAAACTGGACATGTCCTTCCACCACCCTCAGGAGTAGTTATAAGGTCCAAAAATAATGTTAGAAAGCCAATTCAGAAACTTAACCTACATGCAACAGTCATACATCCTCAACCATTGGAACCAAAATCCATAACCCAAGCCCTAAAGATCCCTGAGTGGCGTGCGGCTATGCATTGTGAATATGATGCTCTTTGTTTGAACAGGACTTGGGAGCTCGTACCAGCAACGTCACATGAAAATGTGGTTGGATGCAAGTGGATATATAGGATAAAATATACCCTTGATGGAAAAGTTGACAGGTTCAAAGCAAGGCTTGTGGCTAAGAGATTCACTCAAAGACTGGGTTGTGATTACACGGAGACATTCAGCCCAGTTATCAAGCCCGTAACAGTACGGGTAGTCCTTGTTCTTGCTATCTCAAATGGTTGGCCATTACGTCAAATGGACATCAATAATGCTTTTCTTCAAGGCAAGCTCTATGAGGATGTATATATGGAACAACCTCCAGATTTCATTGATAAGAACTATCCTGATCATGTTTGCAAATTGAAGAAAGCAATTTATGTCTTGAAACAAGCCCCTAGACCTTGGTACAATGAGTTACGAATGTTTCTATTGAGCTTAGGTTTTGTTAACTCCGTCGCAGATGCCTCTTTATTTGTGTATGCAGATGGTGCAAGTATGCTCTACTTGTCTATGTAGATGACATAATAGTCACTGGTAGTTCCCCGAGACTTGAGGAATTTGTTACACTGTTGGCTACGAGGTTCTCTCATAAAGATCTAGGCAATCTGTCATTCTTTCTAGGAGTTGAAGTAATGCCAATTAAGGATGGTGTATTTCTCTCACAGAGAAAGTACATCTCTAACCTACTAGCTATAGCCGGCATGAGTGATGCAAAAGCTGTCTCTACTCCACTATCACCGAGTGATATTCTTCAACGAGATTCTAGAACAACATTGCCCACTCCGTCTAACTACAGAAGATTGGTAGGAAGCCTTCAGTATCTATATCTGACAAGGCCTAATGTGGGTTTTTGTAAGAGCCTTAGTCTTTAGGAGCCAAACCCGAGGTTAGCCGCCCCTGCGGGTCCATGGAGCCGCCCCTGCGGCTGAGCATGTGTTCCGCCCCTGCGGCTGAGCATGTGTTCCGCCCCTGCGGCTGAGCATGTGTTCCGCCCCTGCGGCCAAGGAGCCCACCCCTACGGTTTCCTGCGGCTGCAGCCGACATTGTTGACTGTTGGACCATGCTTTACTCTTCTTATTTTCCCTTTTAACCTTCTCCTTTTCTTAGGGAGCAAGGGTTCTTCACTTCTCCAGCCATCCTTACGTTCCTCTTTCCCCTCTTTCTTCTCCTTTGAGCTTGTTCTTGATTTTCCTTAAGTTTGTAAGACAATTTGTTGTGTGGTCTTGATGATGATGATGTTGTGTGTTGTTGCTGAGCTTGGGAGCCAGCTGATGGTGTTGGGTTGATCACTTCCTTGCTTAGGCCACAACAGTGGTGAGTTTCTCTTCTTCTTTCTTTGTTCTTTCTTACTTCCTTTGATTCCTTTCATTCTTCCTTAGCTTAGGATTGGATCTCCTAGGATACATATTGATGTTTGTATGTATATGTATGTGTATGAATGTGGTTGTTGAATGTTAAAGAATTGAAATCATCGTGTGAAGAGTGGAAGAGAAGTCGGGAATCACGTTCTGCACTGTCGCCGCCCCCGCGCCAGTGAGCCGCCGCCCTTGCGTGACTGTGTCACCGCACCCGCGCCCCAGCGCCGCCGCCCCTGCGGCCACGGTCACCGCCCCTGCGTGGGAGTGTTTCCGCGCCTACGTCTGCCGTTGCTTCGCCCCTGCGTCCCTCTTGTCACGCAGGTGCGTCTTGTACAGGATCTACCTAGAGTAGTGTAGATCCTTTCCTTTCCTAGTATGAGCGGGTTAGTAGCATGCTAGGTATGTGTATGAGGATAGGATGATGATTATGATATCGAGATGTGCCGGTTATAGCTTTGAGGTTTAGTAGATTATCGAGGTTTATAAGTTGGATATGATCCTTATGGATCCCTTGGGTCTAGGTGTGACCCCTTTGATTGATAGGAGATGCAATATCTCTTTATGCACGCCTTGTTATTAGGCAGTGTTGTCCTCCGGATTTGGAGTTGATCGTGTTGAGAGTATTCCGAGGTTGAGGTAAGTCCGTAGGACTTACTTAGCTACCATCCTTATATTGGATGTTTGCATGAGTGGTGTTTGTTATATGCTTTATAGCATGCGATATTGATTATTACCAACCTATGTTTAGTGACCGCCATTTTAGTGGCCGTGACAACTTGCCCTTTCATCCCGCAGAGGAGTCTGGGAGGTTCTCTGTAGTCAGGCCAGATCTGGTATACGGGACGGGCACTTACCACTCCTTATGGTATACAACAAGGTGCTCCTATACCACTCCAGCTGGCCATAGAACTTAGAGGCGAGGATTATATATTCCTCGTGTCACCTATGTTCATATACATATATTTATACGATTTCAGTGTTAGACTTTATAAAGATAATTAACCGGGTAAATGTGTGACAACATGATTATGTGTTTATGATTCCCTGACTTGTGTTTGTGCTTATGCATTATCTTATATATGTATGGTGTAAGAGCCTTAGTCTTTTGGACCGAGTTTGCCTTAGCCGAGATTTAGCTTTGGCCGAGATCAACCTTAGCCGCCCCCGCGGGCTTGTGTGCCGCCCCAGCGGGTTCCCGCTCCTGCGGCCCAGTGAACCGCCCCCGTAGTTTCCTGCGGCTGTAGCTGGTTTTGTTGACCGGTTGACTCGTGTTTTACACTCTTCCTTACTTCTTTCGTCTTACCTTACTGAGCAAGGTTTCCATTTCACTTCTCATTCCAAATCCAGCTTTTCACGTCCTCCTTGCTTCTCCTTCCTCCATCTTGATCTTGTTCTTGGTTTGTCTTAGAGTTTGGAAGAGAGTTTGTGGTGTGGCCTTGCTAAGGTTGATGTGTGCTTGTGTTGCTGAGCTTGAGAGCTAGCTGTGGAAGTGGTTGATCCTTCCTTGCAGCCTAGGACCACAAGTGTTGTATGTCTTCTTGCTTCTTCTTTCTTTCTTCTTCCTTGATTCATTTGCTTAGCTTAGGACTAGATGTATGTGGATGTAGTTTGATGTTGGTATATGTATGTATATGGTTGTGTATGACTTTGGAATGGAGAAGACGTGATTTGATCACGGGAAGAGCCGAGGAAGAGTCACGGGTTCACATTCTGCATTGTCGCCGCCCCCGCTCCTGGAAGCCGCCGCCCCTGCGGAAGTCGTGTTGCAGCGCCTGCGCCGTGCCTGCGTCGTGCCTGTGCCGTGCTTGTGTTGCCTGTGGCCTTTGTCATCGCGCCCGCGGCTGAGTCCTGCCGCGCCTGCGGGTTACCTTGCTCCGCCCCTGCGTCTCTTGTGTCACGCAGATGCGTCTTGTCCCGGGACTACCTAGAGTTAGGTAGATCCTTTCCTTTCCTAGTATGAGCGATAGTAGCATGCTAGGTATATGTTGAGGGTAGATTGTTGATGAGTATGTTTCGTTATGCCTTGTTGCTAGGCAGTGTTATCCTCTAGATTGGAGTGGACCGTGTTTGAGGGTTGATCGAGTTGAGACGACTTCGAGGTTGAGGTAAGTCCATAGGACTTACTTAGTTGTCATCCCTATATTGGATGTGTGCATGAGTGGTGTGTGGTATATGCTTGATAGCATGTGTTATGGATTATTACCGATCTATGGTATATTGCTTGCCCATTGTAGGGCCGTGATAACTTGCCCTTTCATCCCGCCGGGAGTCTGGGAGGTTCTCTGTAGGCAGGCCAGACTTGGTAAACGGTTTGGGCACTCTCCATTCCCTTAGGGTACATGGGGAGGTGTTCCAGGCACCATTCCAACTGGCTATTGGACCCAGAGGCGAGGATTATATATTCCTCGTGTCACATATGTTTATATTGATATATATATATATATATATATATATATATATATATATATATATATATATATATATATATATATATATATATATATATACGAATTGAGTGTTGGACTTTATAAAGATAATGAACCGGGTAAATGTGTGATAGCATGTTGACGTGTTTAGTATTCTTTAATGTGTGTATGTGCTCTGCATCTTTTATATATGTGTATGGATAGCTAACGGTTTTATACCGTGTTGTGGATCCTTTGCAGGGTAGGAGAGCTGTAGAGTGATCCAGAGTGGGTGATCCGCTGAGGGCTCCGTACATTGGGGTGTTATCGGGGATATGAGACCTTTTTGTTGTACAATTTTGTTTTATTTGTACTCAACGGTACTTTTTTATTACCTTTTGATATATATATATATATATATATATATATATATATATATATTTTTTTTTATTTTTTTTATATATTTTTTTTTTTTTTTTTTTATATTTTTTTTTTTTTTTTTTTTTATATATTTATTTTTTTTATTATATTTTTTATATATATATATATATATATATATATATATATATATATATATATATATATATATATATGTATATATATATCAGTTTCATGTTTTGTATTTAATTTATTTGTGCCTTGTTGTAAGATTCAGTGAACTTGTTGTCAGGCTAGGGTCAGGATCCATTGTGAGATCCTAGCCCAGTAGCACCTCGAGTCCTACGGATTTGGGGTTTTACAAAGTTGGTATCAGAGACAGGTTGGCAACAATGGCACTAGTAATCTGCGATAAAAGGTCGAATTGATAAATAAACAGAACCCGAAAAGGGGTATGACTTTTCAAAAGGTTTTGGTTTTGAAATGAGTACAAATGTTTTGGGATACCGTGTACGTGAGCCATCGTCCCTCTGAAGAACTCGACAGTATAGATATATATAGATAGTTTGTTGTGATTGATTTGATATATATCTATACATATGGCATATATATAGCCTTTTAAGATAGGTTTACGTCTTCTGCAGATGGTTCAGACTAGAGCCTTACCTGCAGCTAGACGAGGTAGAGGTAGACCCCCTCTAGGTAGAGGACGGGGTAGGACTCCTGCTGGCGGTTCACATGCAGCGGGAGAGATTCACGAGGAGGTTGCTGAGAGCGTCGTTCCTGAGACTGGGAACGGTGCAGCTGAGAGACAGGGGGCACAAAGAGCCCAGTCTGGTGATTATGATCGTGTCTCCATGGGGGATCAGAGTTCCGTGCTTATATCAGACGAGTTGAGGAGGCTGCCAGAGCCGGTAGACGTGCCCCAGATTTACAGGCACAGGAGGGACCATCTGAGAGGTCCCATGGAGTGACTCAGGTGCCAGCTGCACCGGCACCTGTTGCTGAGGCTGTTAGAGCTACAAAGGAGCATAGAGGGCCTAGACCAGACACTTGGTTGAAGGCTTTTCATCTGATGGGTGTACCCCTTTCACTGGGAAGGTGGGGTTAGAGGTTGAGCTTTGGATTGGACATGTGGACTCGGCTCTGGAGTCCATTAGATGTCCAGTGGACAAACAGATCGAGTTGGTGCAGACTTTATTCCGGGATCTGGCACAACATTGGTGGAGGTCTGTACGGGGTCAGGTTAGTAGTTATGATCAGATGAAGACCCTGATTAGAGAGCGTTTTTGCCCTGCCTCACTGAGGAGGGAGAAACTGCGGGATTTTTTGGAGGTTGGGTTTGAGAATGTACCAGTCTCCGAGGCTATTAGGGGGTTCCAGGAGGAGCTGGCTTTGCTGGGTCCAGTTGCACCTCCTGCAGATCAGCATGTATATCTGTTTTCCCGACGGCTGAGGGATGCTACCCGGACTTATATGGCAGGTTTTCACTGTGAGACCTTGGTTGATTATCAGGACCGGGCTTCTGATTATGAGAGAGAGAGAGCTAGCCAGAGGAGAGCTTCTCAGACCGGAGGGTCTGAGAAGAGACAGCGGACTGGGCAGACCAGTGGTACTGGTGGAGCTGTTGGTTCAGGGCGAGGCTAGAGTCGCCAGAGTCATCCTTCATCTGCACCGGGTGCAGATAAGGGAGTACAGTGCTTCAACTGCAGTGAGTATGGGCATATGAGATCAGAGTGTACGAGGCAGCCGGTGACCCGCTTCACTTGTGGCAGATCTGGTCACAGAGCTACCTTCTGTAGACGAGGTAGAGCTTCATCACAGCAGGATTCTTCTCCTGCTAGTGTAGCAGGAGGTGGACAGAGGTCACCTCAGCGGCATCAGATGCAGGGATAGCAGAGAGTCCCAGATCGCCCTACGACTCAAGGATCTGCTCTTGGGCCGAGTAGAGGCAGAGGTCGTGGTGGGAGCACCACTGACACCCGAGGCCCACAGGGTCGAGTTTTTTAGTTGAGGAGTGCAGAGGAGCAAGCTGCACCGACTGTTACAGGTACCATTCTGATTCATGGTTTACCAGTTAGAGTCTTATTTGATATTGGTGCTATGCATTCTTTTATTTCTGATGCCTGTGTAGAGCGTCTGAGTCTAGATACGGTTGAGGGGATTCCCTTTATTATAGGGTTACCCGATGGTGGTAGGGTCAGAGGTACCCGTGAGATTCATTGTTGTCCCATTTATGTAGGGACTCGTGTGTTACTAGTTGACTTCTTTGTCATGCCGTTAGAGCATGAGGAAGTCATTCTAGGTATGGATTGGATGGATAGACATTCTGCAGTCTTAGATGTAGGTAGGAGGATTGTTACCCTCTCTACCGAGTTAGGTCAGATAGAGGTTTTCCGAGGTTGGGACCTTGGAAAGACAGGCACGATTATTAGTGCGGTACGGGCAGCTTGATTGATTGCACAGGGTTGTGATGCCTTCTGGTGTTATGCCATGAAGGAGGGGGAGAGTCCAACATTAGAGGATATCCCTNCACATACGCCACCCCCGTGCCTGGAAGCCGCCGCCCCTGCGGAAGCCGTGCCGCAGCGCCCGCGCCGTGCCTGCGGCCTTTGTCACCGCGCTCGCGGCTGAGTCCTACCGCGCCTGTGGGTTGCCTTGTTCCGCCCCTGCGTCTCTTGTGTCACGCAGGTGCGTCTTGTCCCGGGTCTACCTAAAGTTAGGTAGATCCTTTCCTTTCCTAGTATGAGTGGTAGTAGCATGCTAGGTATATGTTGAGGATAGATGGTTGATGAGTATGTTTCGTTATGCCTTGTTGCTAGGCAGTGTTATCCTCCAGATTGGAGTGGACCGTGTTTGAGGGTTGATCGAGTTGAGATGACTACGAGGTTGAGGTAAGTCCGTAGGACTTACTTAGTTGCCATCTCTATATTGGATGTGTGCATGAGTGGTTGTGGTATATGCTTGATAGCATGCGTTATGGTTTATTACCGATATATAGTATATTGCTTGCCCATTGTAGGGCCGTGATAACTTGCCCTTTCATCCCACCGGGAGTCTGGGAGGTTCTCTGTAGGCAGGCCAGACCTGGTAAACGGTTCGGGCACTCTCCATTTCCTTAAGGTACACGGGGAGGTGTTCCAGGCACCATTCCAACTTGTTATTGGACCCAGAGGCGAGGATTATATATTCCTCGTGTCACATATGTTTATATGGATATATATATATATATATATATATATATATATATATATATATATATATATATATATATATATATATATATATATATACATACGAGTTGAGTGCTGGACTTTATAAAGATAATGAACCGGGTAAATGTGAGATATCATGTTAACGTGTTTAGTATTCTTTGATGTGTGTATGTGCTCTGCATCTCTTATATATGTGTATGGTTAGCTAACGGTTTTATACCGTGTTGTAGATCCTTTGCAGGATAGGAGAGCTGCAGAGTGATCCAGAGTGGGTGATCCGCTGAGGGCTCCGTACACTGGGGCGTTATCGGGGATATGGGACCTTTTTGTTGTACAGTGTGGTTTTATTTGTACTCAGCGGTACTTTGTATTACCTTTTGATATATATATATATATATATATATATATATATATATATATATATATATATATATATCAGTTTCATGTTTTGTATTTAATCTATCTGTGCCTTGTTATAAGATTCAATGAATTTGTTGTCAGGCTAGGTCAGGATCCATTGTGAGATCCTAGCCCAATAGCACCTCGAGTCCTACGGATTTGGGGTGTTACAAAGTTGGTATGAGAGCCTAGGTTGACAACAATGGCACTTGTAATTTGCGATAAAGGTCGAATAGATAAATAAATAGAACCCGAAAGGGGTCTGACTTTTCAAAAGGTTTTGGTTTTGAAATGAGTACAAATGTTTTGGGATACCGTGTAAGTGAGCCATCGCCCCTCTGAAGATCTCGACAGTATAGATATATATAGATATTCTGTTGGGATTGATTTGATATATATCTATACATATGGCATATATATAGCCTTCTAAGTTAGGTTTACGTCTTCTGCAGATGGTTCAAACTAGAGCCTTACCTGCAACTAGACGAGGTAGAGGTAGACCCCCTCTAGGTAGAGGACGAGGTAGGACTCTTACTGATGGTTCACAGGCAGCGGGAGAGATACATGAGGAGGTTGTTGAGAGTGTCGTTCCTGAGACTAGGAACGTTGCAGCTGAGAGACAGGGATCCCAGAGAGTCCAATCAGATGACTCTGATCGTGTCTCCATGGAGGGACCAACCTTCCGCGAGTATATCAGACGTGTGAAAGAGGCTGCTAGGGCAGGTAGGCGTGCTCCTGATTTGCCAGCACAGGAGGGACCATCTGAGAGATCTCATACAGTTACTCAGGTGCCAGTTGCACCGGCACCTGTTGCTGAGATTGGTCGAGCTACAGAGGAGCATAGAGGGCCTCGACCAGACACTTGGTTGAAGGCTTTTCATTAGATGAGAGTACCCCCTTTCACTGGGAAGGTGGGGTTAGAGGTTGAGCTCTGGATAGGACATGTAGACTCAGCTCTGGAGTCTATTAGATGTCCAGCTGATAGGCAGATTGAGTTGGTGCAGACTCTGTTCAGAGATTTGGCACAGCACTGGTGGAGGTCTGTACGAGTACAGGTTACCAGTTATGAGCAGATGAGGACTATGATCTGAGAGCGTTTCTGCCCTGCCTCGCTGAGGAGGGAGAAACTGCGAGATTTTGTTGAGGCTGGGTTCGAGGATGTACCGGTCTTAGAGGCCATCAGGAGATTTCAGGAGGAGCTGGCTTTGTTGGGTCTAGCTGCACCTCCTGCAGATCAGCATGTATATCTGTTTTCCCGACGACTGAGGGATGCTACCCGAACTTATATGGCAGGGTTTCACTGTGAGACCTTGGTCGATTATCAAGACTGTGCTTCTGATTACGAGAGAGAGAGCTAGCCAGAGGAGAGCTTCTCAGATCGGAGGGTATGAGAAGAGACAGCGGACTTGGCAAACCAGTGGTACTGGTGGAGCAGCTGGTTCAGGGCGAGACCAGAGTCGTCAAAGTCATCCTTCATCTGCACCGGGCGCAGATAAGGGAGTACAGTGCTTCAACTGTAGTGAGTATGGGCATATGAGATCAGAGTGTACGAGGCAGCCGGTGACCTGCTTCACTTGGTCACAGAGCTACCTTCTGTAGACGAGGGAGAGCTTCGTCACAACAGGATTCTTCTCCTGCTAGTGCAGCAAGAGGTGGAAAGAGGCCACCTCAGCAACAACAAATGCAGGGACAGTAGAGAGTCCCAGATCGCCCTACGACTCAGGGATCTTCTCCTGGGCCGAGTAGAGGCAGAGGTCGTGGTGGGAGCACCACTGACACCCGAAGCCCACAAGGCCGAATTTTTGAGTTGAGGAGTGCAGAGGAGCCAGCTGCACCAACTGCTACGGGTACCATTTTGATTCATGGTTTACCTTTTAGAGTCTTATTTGATACTGGTTCTACGCATTCTTTTATTTCTGATGCCTGTGTAGAGCGTCTGAGTCTAGATACGGTTGAGGGGATGCCCTTTATTATAGGGTTACCCGATGGTGGTAGGGTCAGAGGCACCCGTGAGATTCATGGTTGTCCCATTTTTGTAGGGACCCGTGTGTTACTAGTTGACTTCTTTGTCATGTCGTTAAAGCATGAGGAAGTCATTCGAGGTATGGATTAGATGGATAGACATTTTGCAGTCTTAGATGTAGGTAGGAGGACTGTTACCCTCTCTACCGAGTTAGGTCAGATAGAGGTTTTCCGAGGTTGGGACCTTGGAAAGACAGGCACGATTATCAGTGCGGTACGGGCAGCTAGATTGATTGCACAGGGTTGTGATGCCTTCTGGTGTTATCCCATGAAGGAGGGGGAGAGTCCAGCATTAGAGGATATCCCTATGGTTTGCGAGTTTACAGATGTATTTGCTGAGCCGTTCAGTTTGCCGCCTCTGAGGAGTGTGGATTTTGGCATTGAGTTATAGCCTGGTACGAGACCGATCTCGAAGGCCCCATACCGGATGGCGCCTGTCGATATGCTGGAGCTGAAGAAGCAACTAGAGGAACTGACTGAGAAGGGCTTCATTCGCCCTAGCGTGTTCCCATGGGGAGCACCTGTCCTCTTCGTACGGAAGAAGGACGGATCGTTGAGATTGTGTATTGATTACAAAGAGCTGAACAAGGTGACAATCAAGAACAAGTATCCACTGCCTCGTATTGATGATTTGTTAGATCGGCTTCAGGGAGCGACTGTGTTTTCCAGGATTGACCTGCGTTCAGGGTATCACCAGCTGAGGGTGAGAGAGCATGATGTACACAGGACAGCATTCCGGACCAGATATGGTCACTACGAGTTTGTAGTGATGCCATTTGGGCTTACGAATGCCCCAATAGTTTTTATGGAGTTGATGAACAGTATCTTCATCGACTTCCTGGATCAGTTTGTGGTGGTCTTCATATATGACATTTTGGTGTACTCTCGCAGTAGAGAGGAGCATGCAGGACAGCTGAGGACTGTATTGCAGGTTTTACGGGTTAGAGAACTTTATGCTAAGTTCTCTAAGTGCGAGTTCTGGATGCCAGAGGTAGCATTCCTGGGTCACATTGTATCCGCCGAGGGGATCAAGGTTGATCCGACGAAGATAGAGGCAGTAGCAGCATGAACTACACTGACGAACGTCAAGGAAGTACGTAGCTTTCTTGGCTTAACCGGTTATTACCGACGTTTTGTGGAGGGATTTTCTGTGATTGCCCGTCCACTGACGAGTTTGCTGAGGAACACTACCAGATTTGTGTGGTCTAATCAGTGTATGCAGAGTTTTGAGGAGCTGAAGAGATGTTTGACTTCTGCTCCTGTTTTGGCACAGCCAGAGGGTACAAAGGATTTTGTGGTATATAGTGATGCATCCAAGCTAGGCTTGGGATGTGTGTTGATGCAGCGGGGCAGAGTGATTGCATATGCGTCTAGACAACTGAAGACGTATGAAGAGAACTACGCGACTCATGATCTGGAGTTGACAGTGGTAGTTCATGCACTGAAGATCTGGAGACATTACCTGTATGGTGTTACATGTCAGATCTTCACAGACCATCAAAGTCTGAAGTACATTTTCACGCAGCGGGAATGGAATAACCGCCAGCGTAGGTGGCTTGAGCTGATCAAGGATTTTGATCTTGAGATTCTGTATCATCCGGGGAAGGCGAACGTTGTCGCCGACACCCTGAGCAAGAAGACGCCTCAAGAGCAGGCGATTGCGAGGCTGACAGTTCAGCAATTACAGAGGGATTTGATCTGGTTAGAGTTGGACATCCAGTTTCCGGATGAGGATGCCCAGCTGAGCACTTTAGAGGTTCTTCTTCATCTGTTGGGTGAGATCCAACAGAAGCAGGAGACCTGCCCGACACTGATGAGGATACGAGATAGGATGTCTCGAGATGAGGCACCACAGTTCTTGCTAGGAGCAAATGGAGTATTGAGGCGCCGCGGTCGCGTCTGTATACCCGCTGATGCGGAGTTGAGACAGAGGATTTTACAGGAGGCTCACTGTACACCTTACTCTGTACATCCAGGTACGAGTAAGATGTACCAGGACATGAGACGTTCATATTGGTGGGGAGGGCTGAAGCCCGATGTGGCCCGATTTGTGGCACAGTGTGCGACCTACCAGCAGGTCAAGATAGAGCATAGCAGACCTGGAGGTGAGCTCCATCCACTTCCTGTTCCACAGAGGAAGTGGGAGGACGTCACCATGGACCTTGTGACTGGGCTGAGACTGAGCCGGAGTTTTGATGCTATCTGGGTTATTGTGGATAGATTGACGAAGACGGCATGTTTCATTCCTATTCAGGAGACGTGGCCAGTGAGCAGATTAGCTGAGAAGAGTACACTAGGCAGATAGTGAGACTCCATGGGGTACCGAGGACGATCGTCTCAGACAGAAATGGACGATTTACCTCGAGGTTTTGGCAGCAGATTCAGACTGCCTTGGGGACGAGTTTGCACTTCACGACCGCGTTCTATCCTCAGACAGATGGTCAGTCAGAAAGGACCACTCAAACCCTAGAGAATATGGTGCGAGCTTGTGTGTTGGATTGGGGACAAGTGTGGACGGATCACCTCCCACTAGTTGAGTTCTCATACAACAACAGCTGGCATGCATCTATTGGGATGGCCCCATATGAGGCACTGTATGGGCAGAGATGTCGTACACCGTTATGCTGGGATGAGCAGAGCAGTGTTAGTGGGTTGACACCTGAACAGATTCAGGATGATGTAGCTCGAGTAGCATTGATTCAAGAGCGGATGCTGACTGCCCAGAGCCTTCAAAAGTCTTATGCTGATAGGAGGCGTATACCTCTAGAGTTCAGAGTAGGAGCCCATGTGTGG
The DNA here is from genome assembly GCA_002319775.1 of Fagopyrum tataricum. Taxonomy (NCBI): domain Eukaryota; kingdom Viridiplantae; phylum Streptophyta; class Magnoliopsida; order Caryophyllales; family Polygonaceae; genus Fagopyrum; species Fagopyrum tataricum. Next base: position 18,991,871 of record CM008284.1, on the reverse strand, counting down.
CTGAGAGTGTCTCCGACACGAGGTGTTAGACGTTTTGACATTAAGGGGAAGTTGAGCCCCCGATATGTCGGACCGTTCGAGATTCTAGATCGGGTTGGGAGCGCAACATACAGATTAGCGTTGCCTCCGAGATTAGAGGGTGTTCACCCTGTATTTCACGTATCTCAGCTGAGGGAGTACATACCAGATCCAAGACATATCGTGAGTTATGATGATTTGGTGGTTGAGCCGGACCACACTTTTGTTGAGCATCCTATTGCAGTCCTAGAACGAGGTATGAGACACCTGCGTTCGAAGGACATTCCTATGCTGAGGATACAGTGGTCGAGACGTGGACCTGATGAGGCTACATGGGAGACTGAGGATAATATCCAGAGGAACTATCCAAAGTTTTATGCTGAGTTAGATGCACCAGTAGGGTCGCCGAGTAGATCTTAGTACTACGTACCTTGGTGAGTATTATGTGCTTATATGCTTATATGTCATGCTGTGTTTATTTTTCGTACTAGCTTGATGTGATGTGTGATCTTATTAGATCTTGTTGTGCTAGTGCGATTGTTTATAGCTGGAGATGGTTCTTTCCTTCAATCTTTTATGTTTATAGTTTGGCTAGAGATGGTTTTCCTCTATGCCCTGGATAGTGTTTTGTGCTGGAGTCGATAGTTTCCTCCATGCTTATGTTTGAGGTTATAAAGAGAGTTGTACCTCGGCTTATGAGTCCGAGTGGGTTGAGGATTTTACAAGTTTCGGGACGAAACTTGTTTTTAGGAGGGTGAGATGTAAGAGCCTTAGTCTTTTGGACCGAGTTTGCCTTAACCGAGATTTAGCTTTGGCCGAGATCGACCTTAGCCGCCCCCGCGGGCTTGTGTGCCGCCCCAGCGGGTTCCCGCTCCCGCAGCCCAGTGAACCGCCCCGCGGTTTTCTGCAGCTGCAGCCGGTTTTGTTGACCGGTTGACTCGTGCTTTACCCTCTTCCTTACTTCTTTCGTCTTACCTTGCTGAGCAAGGGTTCCATTTCACTTCTCATTCCCAATCCAGCTTTTCACGTCCTCCTTGCTTCTCCTTCCTCCATCATGATATTGTTCTTGGTTTGCCTTAGAATTTGGAAGAGAGTTTGTGGTCTGGCCTTGTTGAGGTTGATGTGTGCTTGTGTTGCTGAGCTTGAGAGCTAGCTGTGAAAGTGGTTGATCCTTCCTTGCAGCCTAGGACCACAAGTGTGGTATGTCTTCTTGCTTCTTCTTTCTTTCTTCTTCCTTGATTCCTTTGCTTAGCTTAGGATTAGATGTATGTGGATGTAGTTTGATGTTGGTATATGTATGTATAGAGCTGTGTATGACTTTGGAATGGAGAAGACGTGATTTGATCACGGGAAGAGCCGAGGAAGAGTCGCGGGATCACATTCTGCACTGTCTCCGCCGCCACCCCTACAGAAGCCGTGACGCAGCGCCCGCGCCGTGCCTGCATTGCCTACGGCCTTTGTCACCGCGCCCGCAGCTGAGTCCTGCCACGCCTGCGGGTTACCTTGCTCCGCCCCTGCGTATCTTGTGTCACGCAGATGCGTCTTGTCCCGGGTCTACCTAGAGTTAGGTAGATCCTTTCTTTTCCTAGTATGAGCGATAGTAGCATGCTAGGTATATGTTGAGGATAGATTGTTGATGAGTATGTTTCGTTATGCCTTGTTGCTAGGCAGTGTTATCCTCCAAATTGGAGTGGACCATGTTTGAGGGTTGATCGAGTTGAGACGACTTCGAGGTTGAGGTAAGTCCATAGGACGTACTTAGTTGCCATCCCTATATTGGATGTGTGCATGAGTGGTGTGTGGTATATCCTTGATAGCATGCGTTATGGATTATTACCGATCTATGGTATATTGCTTGCCCATTGTAGGGCCGTGATAACTTGCCCTTCATCCCGCCGGGAGTTTGGGAGGTTCTTTGTAGGCAGGCCAGACCTTGTAAACGGTTCGGGCACTCTCCATTCCCTTAGGGTACATGGGGAGGTGTTCCAGGCACCATTCCAGCTGGCTATTGGACCCAGAGGCGAGGATTATATATTCCTCGTGTCAAATATGTTTATATTGATATATATATATATATATACGAATTGAGTGTTGGACTATATAAAGATAATGAACCGGGTAAATGTGTGATAACATGTTGACGTGTTAAGTATTCTTTGATGTGTGTATGTGCTCTGCATCTCTTATATATGTGTATGGTTAGCTAGCGGTTTTATAACGTGTTGTAGATCCTTTGCAGGATAGGAAAGCTGCAGAGTGATCTAGAGTGGGTGATCCGCTGAGGGCTCCGTACACTAGGGCGTTATCGGGGATATGGGACCGTTTTGTTGTACAATGTTGTTTTATTTGTACTCAGCGGTACTTATGTATTACCTTTTGATATATATATATATATATATATATATATATATATATATATATATATATATATATATATATATATCAGTTTCATGTTTTGTATTTAATCTATCTGTGCCTTGTTGTAAGATTCAGTGAACTTGTTGTCAGGCTAGGGTCAGGATCCATTGTGAGATCCTAGCCCAATAGCAACTTGAGTCCTACGGATTTGGGGTGTTACATATGGTTAGCTAACAGTTTTATACCGTGTTGTAGATGCTTTGCAGGTTAGGAGAACTGTAGAGTGATACAGACGGGGTGATCCGTTGAGGGCTCCGTACACTAGGTTTATGCGAGGGATATGGGGTGATTTTATGGTGTATGGATATATGTTTTGGTTTGTACTTAGCGGTATTTTGTAAACCTTTTGATATGTATATATTACAGTTTGATGTTTGGTTTTAATCTATATGTGCTTTGTTGTAAGATCCAATGAACTTGTTGTCAGGCTAGGGTCAGGATCCATTGTGAGATCCTAGCCCAGTAGCGCCTCGAGTCCTACGAATATGGGGTGTTACGGTTTTAGTGTAAACAAATTGTCTCAGTATATGCAAAGTCCTAGCTCTACACATTGGAATGCTCTGAAACGGGTGCTTAGATACCTAGCTGGTTCATTGGAATTGGGTGTTCGAATTACACCAACATCTTCCACAGACCTACATGCCTTTTCAGATGCTGACTGGGCAGGAGATCGAGATGATTATGTCTCTACAACAGGATATATAGTTTACATGGGTTCAACACCCATTAGTTGGAGCTCTAGGAAGCAAAAGTCTGTGTCACGATCTTCAGCTGAAGCGGAGTATAAAGCAGTAGCAGATACCACGGCAGAATTAATCTTGATTATGCAGCTGCTCCATGAGTTAAAACAACCTTCAACTCTTCCACCGGTTGTGTATTGTGACAACCAAGGAGCAACATACTTAACAACCAATCCGGTTTTTCACTCGAGGATAAAGCATATAGCACTGACAAATCACTTTGTGCGTGAGCAGGTTAGAAAGGGACATCTTCGTGTTACTTTTGTGTCCACTGATGATCAACTAGCAGATATACTTACAAAGCCTCTGATAAGTAATCGTTTTCAGACTCTTCTACGCAAGCTACAGCTCACAGAGCTCACCTATCTTGAGGGGGGATGTAAACGATAATATCTTCAGTTGTATCTAAGATTGCATATTTTTATTAGAGATATTTTAGGAGATTGTTAGTTCATCAAATCTCTGTGATTCATGTATATATATATATTTGCTACGCCCAGTGAATAAAAAGTATCAGTTGTTTTGAGTGTTTATAACCCCAACGGCCATCTATTTGTCCGTCATTGAGTCTCACTTCTTCATTATTATATTATTTTCTTAAGTAAACAAAAAACGGTTTATTAAAATAAATAAATGACTGAACCGGACCGGATTTTATTTTAATTAAACCCAAACCCCTTTCTTACCTTCCTAAAATCCACACCAAAAAACTCAGCATAAGGATTTAACGTCAACCTCTCTCCTCAGTCCTCACATCTTCAATATCAACATCAGTTCTAAGCTTCTTGATATCTTCTTCGATTTCCTCGTTAATCCGACATAGAGATCTCATTTGATTGTTTAGTGTGCCACAAACTAAAAGGCAGCCAACTTATTGGCTTTTTTATCAATTTGGAGATCGATTTGATTGTTTAGTATCGAGTTTTTCATTTAATTTCCCGATTATCTCATTTCTAGGTTTTGGAACTTGAGATCGATTTTAGCTTAATTTGATGATAATTGATATGATTTGTCAGCTTAGGTTTTCTATTATTACCTGTGGAGTTGAAATTATTTGGAGGTTTCCCAGTTGTAGGGTTTATGATTCTGATTCATTGTTTTCATGATTAATAGCAGAAAGAGAGCGTATGAGCTTGATCGAAAACGAAATCATATCTAATATGAATTTCAGGGGTTTCGAAAACGATCTGTTACCAGGGAATTTCTCATTGGTGAGACAACCATCTGTATACTCATTGACATTTGATGAATTTCAACGCGCACTAAAGGAATTTGGATCTATGAACATGGATGAGTTTTAGAAGAACATATGGAGTGCTGAAGAGACTCAAAATACCAGTACAACGCCTGTTGATGCTAGTAGTTTAGGTAATGGAGTTCAAGATGTTCGGAACCATATATGGTGTTTATCTGCAGAGACAAGGCTCTTTAAACACTACCACGTACGGTTAGCCTGAAAGCTGTAGACGAGGTGTGGAGAGACATAACAAAGGATTATGGTACATGAAAAGATTCAACAAGTGTGACACAAATTCAAAGGCAATCAACTTTAGGAGAGATTACGTTAGAGGAGTTTTTACGATAAATGGGGATAAATCCTTGTTGAGATTTTTTTGGTCGATTTTGGGTGAAGGTAGAAGAAAGGGTTGGGTGAAGGTAGAAGAAAGGGTTGAGTTTGGTTTCATTTAAAATAAAATCTAGTCAGCTTCAGTCATTTATTCATTTAACGAACCATTTTGGTTTACTTAAGAAAATAATATTATAATTAAAATGCAGGCCGAGTGACGGACAAACAGATGGCCATTGGCGTTGGGTGGTGGTTTGTTAACGGAACGCTTTTTTGGGTGAGTATAGACAATTAAGAGTTTAACAAGTGGTTTTGAGTAAACCGGCCTATTTAACGAGTGATTTTCTGCAATTAACCCTTATAGTTATGGGTATTTCTAAATGTACCGGCAAAAATCGTTATTCGTCATCAAAACTACGTACTTCGTGTGTAGTTGATAATACTCTCAACTACGCATTTAGGGAGCGTAGTAGCAGTGACATTTTTTTGTATTACTACTACGCTTCCTAAATGCATAGTTGCAATTTTTTAAATTTTGTTTATGGACTCCAACTCTGCACCTCATATGCGTTGTTGAAAACCACTCAACTACGCACGTGAAGTGCGTAGTTGTCGTGATAAATAAATCAAATTACAAGTACATTTATCAACCCTTTAGAATTGAGTGTTCTATTTTTTTTAAACATTTATATTATTAGTTTATGTATTATGTTGAACTTATGAATTTTTTTATAAATATATGGATTATTAGTACAATATAATTTGAGTTAACCGAGCAAATAATTTGAACAAAGTCTACAAAAATTTTAAACGAAAAAAGTGATTGTTAGAAAAAGAAGAAGAAACAAAAGTGAAATAAAGAAGTTCAAAATTTTATACTATTAATTCAAAATTATTTGAACGAAGATGTATAAAAGTTTTGAATGAAAAAAGTTTTAAAAATAAGATTATTAAAAACCGTTTGAACTAATTGAACAAAAATAAAGAATCATTAGAACAAATAATTTGAACTAACAAAACAAAATATATTTTTTCACTACACATTTTAAAATTTTCAAAAATGTCATTGCGTTGTCTAGAAATCATTAAATGATGTGGCCTAATCTAGATTGTTGAATCAACTGTATCAGCAGGAGAAAATACTTCGTAACTCTGAACATATAATTTTACCCTGTACCCAAACAAAATCGTTAAAAATTTAAGTTAAATTATAATTTGTTGAATATTGAAATGTCATATTTGAGTTAGAAATTTATCTATACGTATAGTACATTAGAACACTTTTCTCAATTTTATTAATCTGGATTGAAAAACGGAAACAATATGTTCACTAAAATAATAATTAAAATTAAAAAAAACACTATTGTGATAGGTAAATATACAAGGTAACCACGTATACATTTTCTTCAAAAATTTATATATGAAATTTAGATTGGGCGATTATAAAGGCACGGTGGAGGATTTTACAACTACACCACGATTTTGGGGTTACCTATTTCTTTTGTTTCAATCATTGGTTTAGTTGCTTATGCGGTTGAGTTGTTGGTTTCAGGATTTTCATCCCGTGTTGAGGTTTCTTGACACAAAGCTTTTTTTTAGGTTCATCTCATGATCTTGGAATTTCTTTGAAGTATTTTCATCCATAATCCATAAATCATCAGAGGAAGAAGATTTAATTGTATTTTGGGACTACATGTGATTATGTTTGTGTTCAGATTATGATTATTTATAGAGCACACTGATCTACACTCATTCCATGCACATTTCATGCACCATTCCATGATCACATTATATGAATGAATTTTTGTAACATTCAATATAAGAGTTAACAAGTCAACATGCCTTGCCTTTATATGTAATGGGAACATTTGGATATACCAAGATCAATAATAGATTGCTTGATTGTGGATTAATAGTTAATCTCCCTCCTGAGAGCAATGAGATCTCCAACTAGTTGTCCCCTACTTTATTCACAATTAACGATGTTAACCATGGTTACATACAAGTAAATTCACGGTTAGGACTTTATATGTAATGGGAACATTTGGATATACGTTTAAAGATAATGTTAGAAGACATTTAAAAAGATGCCCTTTCTTTGGTGATTGATGCAAACACTTCTTTTTAATGTCTTCCTTGGACGACCATGGTTACATACAAGTAAATTCACGGTTAGGACTTCACAAGGGGTCTCGGCCTTAGTTTAACAACAACTTAACCGAATCTATTGGCACATTTTCAATGGACTCAAATAACGCAACGGAGGAAACCCTTCTTTTCTCTCTGCTTTGTTCACCAACCAGAGGAAACCTCTCTTTTCTTCCATTAACATGGAAAACCTTCAGATCTAGCTTTTTTGAGAGAGATCCTCTCCAATTTCAAGCCTCCCGCTTCTTGTAACCAAAGCTTCGACACTTTCGATTGACTTCTCCTACTCTCATAGTCTCGTTGTCACCCGATGTTGATCTCGTTTCAAGTAGATCTGGCAAACAAGGCGGCTTCCTCGTTCTAGCGACGGCGTTTTTGCTAACCCTAGGGTTTCCTAGTTACGAGGCATCCGCTTTTCACAATCTTTTAACCATTTCTTCTCATGTTCCTTCATTTTTGGCGTGATTAAGATCTCCTAGTGGTTTTGTTTGGATCTGCTCAAAAATGGCTCCCAACCAATGTCCCTGAATCCTATTGATCCCTCTTCTTTGATTCTCTTGTGCTTTGTTTGGAATTTGTTCAAATCGCTGCACATTTCCCTCCTTTTGCTGGGAATTATTTTTTATTTCTTTGTTTTGTACAGAACCTACGATGATGGTCATCGCCTCATCAAACCAAAATTTTGGGTATGCCATTACACTGTCTCAATGGCCAAAACGCCAACCAATGATTTGCAACTCTTCAGACCTTAACCGGAATATAAAAAAATCTAAGTGAACAAACTATTTTATTCACCCATTCAATTCAGTCGAACCTTAGTTTTTTTATATGGGAAGCCTTCGGTGTATGGCTAACCAATACAAATTTTATAATATTTTTAATGAATGTGTAAAATTTATCTTAGGTGTAATCTAGTGTTGATGCACAAGGCTCAAAATTACCTATTACTTTTAACCATTTGTATTTTATGAGTAACTTCAAAGTGAAAACAAAATAACCAAGGCTCAATTTACAAATCATAAGTACTGTAAAAGGAAAGCTAAAAAGCAAAGAGAACTAAACCGTTCATCTTTGGTCAAATTTGGTTTAAGCTCAAAAAAAAATCAATATCCAAAGATAATTAGTATTAGATCAATGTTAACAAACCCTCGCTATGCTCCTAACTCGGTTTAGTTATATGGGAGATCCCCACTAAGTAAGAATTAAAGTTTATTCAAAGTGTTTTTTTTCGACAACAAACATCGATTGAGTATCTTTGGTTCACGTTGCTTGGTTCGATGATACGAATCACGTCTTGATTTTGTGAGCTTCGCCCGGAAGAAGCTTTGAATTTGTTCGTGAGATGAAGTCGAGGATAGGTGATCGAAATCTGAAGGCCTTTTAGGAGAGTCCAATTTTTGAGGTTTCCACCGGTGGTCCCTGGGAGTTGTACTCTGCACTTCTTCTACAAACTCTTTCTCGCTGTTTCTTCCTCGCTTTGTTCGCCTGATGCTTCCTTTGGTGCTCCTTCATCGGCTCGTTGTGATCATAGTTCTCTTTTGATGTTTTTTCTTTTTTTCTTAGGTTCCGGTTCCCTCATGACGGTTAGCCCGTCTGCTGATTTCATCGGCCTTTCGATCCATTGGACGATGTGTCGTCCAGTGGATCGAACCGCTTTCCTTTATCAAAAAAAAAAACAACTTAACCGAATCTTACAATAAAGCACAAATAATAAGAATCCAACAGAAAGGAAACGAGCTTGTCACCAACAATAATCCCAAAACAATAAATATGAAATCCCGGTTGACGACAACTCTCCGGATCCCTCACTAGTTGCCTACCCTACAAGGTCTATCAACGACGGTATACACCGTTAGCTAACAATTCAATATATAAGTTACTATTAAGTAGCACATACACACGCAATATGGAAATTAAACACATAGCATGCTCACACTCAATCATATTATTATCTTCCATTAGGTGGTTCACTTCTATTAGTTTAACTTATTGTGTGGCACGAAGGTCTCCCGCCTATGTCCCTGTAAACCAATAGGAGTGGATCCAATGCATATCACCGTATACCGGTATGGACTCAGAGAGCCTCCCAATAACATGGAAGCGTTGGGCAGTGATGCCACGACCCGTTCTCATACACTTGAGTCTACTTATACCGTAACGTTATCTTACTCAAGTTATAATTATAATCACTCATCACACACCACTACAATAATACACACTCATAGGTATAATATTAGCTACGCAAGTCTATAAGACTTACCTGAACAGCTCTACGAACGGCCATTTCCGTTAGCGTCAACTCGTGCAAACACTATAAACTACCTGATCAAGAAAGAACGTCTTAAAATCATCATTCTAAAGTTTACAACACGTCTAGCGTGTTTCTAAACTAGTGAGTAAGTTTTCGGAACAAAAGATTGAGAAACCTAATTTTTGTGAAACTTACCAAAACGCCCCTAATTTTCTAAAATTCTAAAAAGTTTTCAAAACGATTAAAGGCCCTTACTATTGTCCATCACTATCCACAACTGTAAAACAATCTATGTAAAATCCAAAGGTGCCTTCATGATCACACTCCTTCCCATACTTAATCATTATTATAAGGTATGAAGTATGCTTCCCAAGTTGGCTATGTACACAGATTTTCCTAGGAAAACATAAGGCATAACAGGAGCTCAAGAGTTCCAAACCCATATCTTACATAAATCCGGAATAAGCCCTAACCGGAAGTCCTGAGTTCCCACTCGTGCAAACACTATAACCTTGGCAACATTGATCCCGAGTTCGATTCTCCCCGCCTACTACCTATATGCTTCTATAATCTCATGTGCAGAAACAAAACATAACTTATCTACAAGGGAGAAGATGACACCTATCTCTTCCCGCTGCTGCACCCGAGGATAGAGCTCCGGCCGCCAATTATCACCCCAAAGAATTGTTACTTACCGACTCGATCGGTTCCCTCCTGCAGATGCTTCCCTACACTTCGGTTCGACACGTGAAGTCCGACGCTGGCTCGAGGGTGATGGAGATCGAACGTTGTTGGACCTAGTGACTACGCTAGCACTGGGAGTCTGGGACGGTCGATGTTCTGCAGAAGTGATATAGCCTTGATGTGTGCAGACGGTAAGAAGGAAGGAGGGTATGAGAAGAGGAAAGTGAAGCTGTGTGGCACCTATCCATTGCGTATACAGAGGAAAAGCCGATTCAGTTTGTGTAGATCCTGGCGTGAGAAGCTTCCTTGCAGCCGCTGCAGATACGGGTAGATACGCCTGGGAAGAACGTGCTCTTGCTTATCGGATGAGGAAGGAGTTGGGCCGTCTGCTGCCTCTACTTCTTGCTAAACGTGCTCCAAGGAAGGGAGGATATGGGCCGCCCGCTTCTTATGGCCCAAGGAAAGAGAGGGAAGGAAATCTGGGACAAGGGAAGGGAAGAAAGAAGAGTTGGGCCAAGGGATAAAGATGGAAGCCTGCGGTGCTGAATTTGGGCCGGAACAAGAGAAAAATAAAGAAGGCGGGCCAGTTGACGCTAACGGAAATGGCGGTGCTGAATTTGTCTCGAGCAACCCTTCCTAAATAGGTGGGTTCTAGTTGTTTCGGGGATACGTACAAATTGGATAAAAAAAAATAATGATAATAAATGCACGTCATATGGATCAATACTTGGACAACCGTTCATACAAGGGGGTCTAGTTTCATCCTTTTATATATTTACATATGAAATATATAAAAACAAAAATAAATAATTGGTTCAGAAAGAACTATGAACGACTTGATCCTTCAACAAGAAGGTACTTAGACAATTTAGCTATCAAATACGCTAGATGCACAACCAAAAAAAATTAATTAAAAAAATTGAAAAAATTTCCGTAAATTAGATTTAGTCGTTAGAACTCCTTGTATACGACAAACTTTAAATGCATTCAAAAGTTCATGCATATAAAGTTTGGGGTAACTATTTAACTCTAAAATTTCAAAATATATTATTAGTAACATAATATATATATATACCAAAGTTACGGTAAGAAATGAGAACAAACCTTTACCATACGATTAAATAAAATCAACGTTGATGATACAATTTTATTTTGGTACATTAATTACATCAATTTATTTGTATGGATAGTAATATACAATTACCTTATAAACATTCAAAGTATTTACTGCCATGATTAAATGACACATTTAACTTATTAGTAACATTGTATATACCACTCGTGCATACGTCATCCTTAGAACTTCTGACCTACATGAATGAATTAAGGTGAAGAAACGTGTTTCGATTTTCCTAGTCGTGCATGATTTTTTTAACTTAGTCTATTAAACTTGAAATAAATTTACATGTTTAACATATAATTTTTTTTAAACTAGTAAAACCTTTAAATTTTACGCATTTCACTCGTGCTCGTCATTTGGTGGACTCGTGCATTACACTAGTAGTGCATGCATCATTCACTCTATGCATGAAGCACTTGCACGTGTAGTGTATTACACGTATATTATATGCATTGTTCACTCGTGCAATGAAATATGAGTAATGAATGAATGTATTTAAATTAACCCCCTAAATCAACTATTGTCACGTCACTCATATCATACCTTATTACCTTTATTTCTAATTATCATTAATTAACGCTAATTAATTACATTAGTTTTTAAAATCATAAGATAAGAGATCATTGAGGAGCAACACTGTTTGTTTGAGGTGACTTGTTAATTTATTTTTGTTTAGATGAAATTCAAAAGGAGACAAAAGGATGTTAATTTTAAGCCGGTGAAGTGCATTTAAATACACAACTAAAAGATGTATATAGTTCATAATGCACGACTAAGAAAAATTAAAATGGTTGATAATCACACGAATACATATAAATATAAAAATAAATGTTGCACTTTCATAATATCATATTTCCATATCAGTAATATTATATTTGTCCATTTAAATATTAACTTCCATTTATGTAAATGTTGCTATAAAGAGAATGCATAATTACCATATATAGACGTTAAATCTTGGACGTATATTATTTAATCTAATGACTCATATACATTCTTATTTTTTACCGTAACTTTGGTTCTTACTTGATTTTATCTATATATATATATATATATATATATATATATATATATATATATTAGTTTACAAACATAAAGTATAGAAAAACGGTGCGTGGAGTGTAGGAGTTATATGAATAAAAATAGTACAAAATGTACAAATCATATTTGTAGTCTACAAAAAATTGAAGAAAAGGCAATTAAGAAACATGAAACTTTACATATGTGGTATGAGTTTTTTTTGAACCCCAAATATCAGAGAAAGAGTATTATAAAAAGAAGGAATATTAAATTAAAAAAGAATAAATTCTAGAAAATAATATATTGTACACTTAAGGGTATTATGGTTGGCAGTTAAGTTCTATACTAGAGGTTTGTTCGGTAGTTAGCAAATTGCTGGGACGAAGAAGTTGAAATTAAAAAATGAATTTGAATTTGAATGAGAAGAAATTATTTATTCAACGAGAGTGCATTCTCATCGATCAAATTTATTAATGCTAAAAAAGAACCAAGAAGATGTCCGCATTATTTTATTATTAAAAAAAAGGTTAAAATTGAGCCGACGTCTAGACGTCGACTCTGAAATTCCTAAGACCCTTCACAATGAAGAGTCGTTGGGCTACAAAATTCCAACCAAGAGTGAGGTTTTATAGACTCGGTTCGAAGCCAAAATTACTGTCAACCCCTATCTTTTAATAAAAGTTTTTTTCTTCTTTTCTTTAAAGTAAAACGAGGTCGTTTTGATCAAATTGGGCCAAAACGACGTCATTCTGCAATTGAGATCTCCTGTATCATCTTATACAAGTGATACATGTATCCCTATGCTGTGATTGGTTGAAGCTAAATAATTAAGGATTGAAGTTTTACTGCTTTATGAGAAAAATAATAAACAATATGAATTCTACCAATCACGCGAAAGGGATACAAGGATACAAATGAGGAGGGATACAGAAGATCTTGACCGGTCATTCTGAGCAAACTCGGCAGGCAATTAGGATCACTTGTACCAGTGATACATGTATCCCTATCAAGTGATTGGTTGAGGCTAAAAAAAAATAAGGATTAAACTTTTACTACTTTAATAAACTATATAAATTCCACCAATCACGTGATAGAAATACAAGAATACATATCAGAAGGGATACGGAAGATCTTAATCGCTCTGCCGGCAGAGCAGCGCCACATGGCGCGCTTTGGCTGACCAAGTTCTAACCAATGATAGCGCGCCATGTGACATGATTAATTCATTTTAACTATAAACTTAATTTACTTTATAAATATTAATTAGAAAATATAATAAAATTTATATTTGAATATGATTTAATTTTATCTATCCAATAACACCCATTTTGCATATATTTTGTTTAAAAAAAATTCCACTTCTTGTAACGTAAAATCCTATAAGTAACACCCCAAATCCGTAGGACTCGGAGTGCTACTGGACTAGAATCTCACAATGGATCCTGACCCTAGCCTGACAACAATTTCACTGATCTTACAACAAGGCACCGATAGATTAAAACAAAACATGAAACTGATATATATATATATATATATATATATATATATATATATATCCAAAAGGTAATACAATATACCGCTGAGTACAAACAAAACCACACTGTATAACAAAAGGACCCATATCCCCGATAACGCCCCAGTTTACGGAGCCCTCAGCGGATCACCCACTCTGGATCACTCTGCAGCTCTCCTATCCTGCAAAGTATCTACAACACGGTATAAAACCGTTAGCTAACCATACACATATATAGGAAGATGCTAGAGCACAAACACACATCAGAAATCTTAACACATCATCCTATTTTCACACATTTACCCGGTTTATTATCTTTATAAAGTCCAGCAATCAACTCGTATATATATATCCATATAAACATATGTGACACGAGGAATATAACCCTCGCCTCTGGGTCCAATAGCCAGCTGGAGTGGTGCCTAGAACACTATCCCGTGTACCCTAAGGGAATGGGGAGTGTCCGAACCGTTTACCAGGTCTGGCCTGCCTATAGAGAACTTCCTAGACTCCCGGCGGGATGAAAGGGCAAGTTATCTCGGCCCTACAATGGGCAAGCAATATACCATAGGTCGGTGACCATCATAACGCATGCTATAAAGCATATAACAAACACCACTCATGCACACATCCTATAAAGGAATGGCAACTAAGTAAGTCCCACGGACTTACCTCAACCTCGTAGTCGTCTCAACTGGATCAACCCTCAACTCAGTCCACTCCAATCTAGAGGATAACACTGCCAATACAAGGCATACATATATATCAAACTCCTATCACACAAAGGGTCACACCTAGACCCAAGGGATCCATAAGGATCATATCCAACTAGTAAACCTCAAAGCCGTAACCGGCATATCTATATCATACTCATCAACATCCGCTACCTAGCATGCTACTACCGCTCATACTAGGAAAGGAAAGGATCTACGTAACTCTAGGTAGATCCGGGACAAGACGCACCTGCGTAATACAAGGGACGCAGGGGCGGAACAAGCAACCCGCAGGCGCGGAAGAACTCAGCCGCGGGCGCGGTGACACGGGACGCAGGCAACGCAGGCAAGGCGCTGGCGCGGGCACTGCGGCACGGCTTCCGCAGGGTCGGCGGCTTCTAGGCGCGGGGGCGGCGTCTGTGCAGAATGTGAACCCGCGATTCCTTCATTCACTCTTCACGCGATCAATTCACGTCTTCTCTCATCCAAAGTCACACACATGCAATAACATACACATTCCAACATCACCCTATGTCCAAGCATCTAATCCTAAGCTAAGGAAAGAAGAACAAGGAAGAAGAAAGAATGAAGAAGCAAGGAGGACATACCACAACTGTGGCCTAGGCACGAAATTGCTCCAAGACAACACCTCCACTAGCTCTCAAGCTCAGCATATCAAACACTAGCATCAACATCAACATTCACCACCATAACTCTCTTACCAACTCAAGGGAAAACCAACACACAAGTTCAAGAAGGATGAAGGAGAAGCAAGGAGGACGTGAAGGATGGATTGGAAATGTGATGAAACCCTTGCTCAGCAAGGTAAAACGGAAGAAGTAAGGAAAGGTAAAGCACGGGTCAAAGAAGTCAACAAAACCGGCTGCAACCGCCGGAAGCCGCAGGGGCGGTTCCCTGAGCCGCAGGGGCGGAAACCCGCAGGGACGGCAGTCATGCCCGCGGGTGCGGAAAGACCAATCTCGGCCAAAGCCAATCTCGGTTTGAAAGACTAGGGCTCTTACACTATATACGTTACAAGAAGTCAAAAAAAAAATTTTAATCGAAATTTATGCAAAGTGGGTGACATTAACTTTGGTGTTGATTACCGAGACTACTTCCTCCTTCACACCTCCCTGTCATCAAAATGACGACATGACGGAGCTTAGAGCCCAATGCCCTCCGTTGTGGAGGGTCATATATGAAAAATCATAGAACCCGTAGGGATAAAGCAATAGTCTGAATTTATGTTTATTTCTTTTGAATAAAAATGTCTTACCCTTTCTCCATTTCTCATTAGGAGATTATTTTAAATTATAAAAAAATGTCTAATTTAAATTATTAAAAACAGTGGTTTTTTTTAAATTATTCATTCCTTTGTGTTCAAGTAATGAGTTAGATAAACCTAACAGAATCCCTCTTAATTTATGGATCATTAATGTGGAGGGTCTTAATCTCTGGTCCGGTTTTACGGTCCCAAAAGACACGGAATAACGTTAATATTTTATTAATGGATGGATCATTAATGTATGATTAGCTTGAATGTAAATGTAAGTGGCATTTGTTTATTTTGGTTAATGAGAGTTTCATTTAACATTTTATTTGAACGTGGAAAATTGCTAGTTCATTTAAAAAGGAGTACTTTATTCACGCTCTACATAATAACGTTAATATTTTTAAGTACATATGATTTTGTACGATAAATAAAAATATTTCCTAAACAAGAAATGTAGTTGGTAACCCGAAATAAAAATTATTAAAGATAACATCATGTGTAGTTAGATTACACGATAGTTTTTTCCATAACACGCAGCGCATCAAAGATTAAGCCTACAAATCGTTTTCGCTGGGTGATCGACCGTCCCCATCGCAAAATAAAAAACGCGCAGAAACTCGAAACTACAACGCAAAACCACTCATTTGCTACATACATATGGATCGATCCAAAAATAGAGTTGGGGTGGACAAAGAGGTCAACCATTAGGAAAACGCAAACAAACGGAGGAGGTAAATATTTTTATCGATTTTTTTTTCCGTTTTAATCATTCCGTTAATTTATGTCTTATTTTTCGGACTCGTGAGTAGATTAGGTTAGATTTCAGCTATTGGTGTTTGTGTGAATTGGAACCAAATTTGGACGATGTTGAAGAAAATGCGTATAAATTCCTAAAATATTATTACATTTAAAAAAAATATATTTATTGATTTTTTTAGATTTTATAAATATATAATATATTTTTATTCCGGATCAGAGTGGACTGGTCCGAAACGGTTGGGTCAATGGTTCAACATTTTGAAAAGTCCGAAACGGTTGGGTCAATGGTTCAACATTTTGAAAATTTTGATCCACCGATCCGGAGTGCATGCACAACCCTTTAAGCGAGTATCAAGTTTGTTAAGGGTTAGTGTTTAGACCCGGTTCACTTTCCCTATCCGGTCAGTATTCCTTTTATCTTTCGGGTCATGGCTTTGAAGATGTTAGATCGGGCTTGGATACATCGAACAACGTACTTGGGTTGTTACTTGTCGAGGGTTTGAATGTAGAGTTATGAGGCCAATTGATCAGAGTCCATTATATACTCCAACCTATCGAACTAGAAGCTCCTTACGTGATCATTAGATTATGACACGCAACGTTGGTGATGAAACGTTGCGTTCCTGATGGATTGTGTTTGGTCCCCGAGTACTTAAGCTTGCGATGTTCTTTCCAAACCCTAATGCCGCTAACACTTCATCCCTTACCTTGATCTGAGAGAGTTCTCTGTGAGATAGCGAAAAACCACAAAGAGAAAATAGAGTTGAGATATCCGAGCCGAGCACTTCACACAAGACCTATCTTGAGTGTTCTCCTCGTGTCAAAAAATAGCTTCACTAGAAGCTTGGTTAAACGCTTGAACCGTATAATTTGAGATCACCTACTACTATCTTTCTTGTCTTCTTCTTCGTTTCTTTTAGATCTCTGATATGTGAAGTTCTTACGGTTCTTGTAACATTTGTTCTCTAAAACTTGTTTTGTACTGTAAATTGCTTAGTGGATTGGGCTGGCTCTCCCCTCCTGAGATCCCGTAGAGTAGGAATTTTTTCCGAACTGCGTCACCAACTTCTTGAGTTTTAATATGTTTTTATTGAATCATTCTAGATTCAATAATTGGTTTCAAATCTTTAACGAGTTTTTTTTACATCAAATTGGTATCAAAGTTGTTTTTGATTTGGTTCTTTCATCTAGCTATTTTTACAACTTCTTGCTTCCGCTGAAACTTTACTCGTTTTTTCCCTTGTTTTTGAAACGTGTTCTTTAGACTTCTTTAAAACTCCTTATCTTCTAACTTCCTTTGAAGTATAAAAAAGAGGAGTTCTTTCAAGTACGATTGCTTAAGGAACCCTAGACTTTGAAATTTCTTAGAGGATTGTCAACTTGCTGTGTTTTCAAGCCTCTAATTGTTGTTCAAAAAGGGGTGTCTCTTTTGTCACCTCTTGTCATTGAAATAAGTACGAAATCAGGGATCATGTTTCAATAGACACGGGACTAAGTCGGAAAATACAGTCCGGATTAAGCCTTTTGATTGCTTGTCTGATTTTTCCATTTGGCAACTCAAGCTACAGGCGATCTTGATAAAGGAGAAGTGTTGGAGCACTGTACAAGGAAAGTTCTCTCCATATACTTCACCTGACAAAAAACATGAGCTAGAAGAACAAGATCACTTTGAAATTTTCATACGTTTAGCCGACGACGTGGCTTGTCAAATTGTAAGTCTTATTAACCCTTCTATGCTATGGAAAACATTAGAAGATCTTTATTTGAAAAAATCTTTACCAAGCCGTATATCTCTTATGTGTAGATTATTCAATTTTCGCATGAATGTCAATATGTCTATGCATGATAATCTAGATATTTTTCTTAAATTGACTCAAGACTTGGAATAAAGATGTAATGATAAGATCTATGATGATCACTCTGCTATTCTTTTGTTAAATGCTTTGCCTAGTCAGTTTGACAATTTTAAAGATGGTATTCAATTCAGTCATGATGAGATTTCTAAAGATAAAATTTTAGAACAAATCATACAGAAAATTAAAAGCATGATATGAAAGTCTTAAAAACTAAACATAAAACTGATGATAAATATGAGGTTCTCATGATAAAAGGCAACAAAAAGAATAAAAATAAAACTAAGCAGTAAAATGACTCTGAGAAAGACAAGAATAAGTCCTCCTATGATTCTGATAAAAGGAATAAAAAATGCTTCTATTGTGGTAAATTAGGGCATTTTCAGGAAGAATGTAGAAATAAAAAGAAAGATGAGTATGTTATAGATAAATCCTCACATTCTGCATCTATCTATGAATCTGAATATCCTGATGAACTTCTTATGTGCTTTTCTGAACATCAAAAGGTGTACCATCATGAATTGTTAATGTGTGCCTCCAAAGCTGATAATAGCAATGAATGGATCCTATACTTTGGTTGTACTATGCATGCTACTTCTAATAAATATGTTTTTAGTAGTATAAATCTGTACAATGCTGGAGAAGTCATGCTAGGAGATAACACCAGTCTAGCTATAAAAGGAATAAGAAATGTACCCATATGTATGCATGATTGTGTAACTAGAACTCTTCAAAATGTTAGATGGGTACCGAAGCTTAAAAGAAATCTTTTATCAGAATCTGTCTTTGATGACTTAAAATGCTCTAATATCACCAAAAATGGTGTTAGAGAAGTGGTTAGAAATGGTTATGTCCTAATTAAGAGTGTTAATAGAGGAGGTTTATATCATGTTGTTACCTCACCTCAACTTAATCTCACTAAAGCTTCTAATCACATCACTTTAGCTGAGACGTCTCTCTTGTATAGTAGACTGGGTCATATGGGAAATAAGGGCATGTTTAGTTTGTTTCAACAAGTCTTGATAGATAAGAAACCTGCTAATCTAGAGTTGTGTGAAACTTGTGTCTTAGGAAAGAAAACCACACATAGTTTCACTCTCTAGAGCTATGTAGCCAAATAGCCACTAGAATACATACATTTTGACCTGTGGGGAACTGATCAAGTTGAAATCATAGGAGGACGGATATGTTTTATCTCCTTCATTGATCACTTTTCTAGGAAAGTTTGGGTCTATATTTTAAAAACCAAGGAGGAAGCTTTTGAAACTTTCAAACATTGTGGAAAACTTGTTGAAACTCACACTATAATAACACAATTAGGTGCCTTAGAACAGATAATGGTCTTGAATTCTATAATAAAGAAGTTGATGAATTTTGTAAAGAAAAAGGCATTAAAAAACACCTTACCATACTTGGAACACCTCAGCAAAATGTAATAGTTGCGAGATTGAACATAACCTTATTGGAAAAAACTAGATGTATGCTTGTTAGTGCTGGCCTAAAACCTTCCCCATGGGATGAAGTTGTTACCACAACTTCATACCGTATTAATAGATCTCCTTCAGCAAAAGGATTCAAGACTCCTTATGAGTTGTGGTCTAACATGAAACCTACCCTAACATACCTTAAGAATTTTGGATGCACGGTCTACACTCATGTTAGTGAAGGCAAGTTGCAACCACGAGCTCAAAAGGGTAGAATGTTAGGTTATTCTGAGGGTGTCAAAGGTTATAAGGTGCTCCTTGTTCAACCTAGAGGTTATAAGGTACGATGTTTTAGGGAATGTTACTTTTAATGAAACTGATTTTCATTTTAAAAATATACTATCCAATGAAACTAAAAGCACTGTTGGTGTGTCTAAGGAGAAAGCCTGCAAGGTAGCTTCCTTCTACATGCCCAGTGCAAGTCACAATGATGTTGAAATAGAATTTGACATTGGTAACTATCCTGAAGGTAGTTTGCTACCTAATGATGATACCACTGCTAGTGAAAGCAGTTACCTACCTTCACAACCTATAGAAAATGACAGTAGTATAGATATTCAACAATTAGGGGGGAGGGGGGGAGTTCTAGAGATATATCTCAGGATTCTTGTCACAAAACCCTGTCAATTGTTAGTGTAGCTTGTCATGGAAATCAATTTGATGAGAGTTATCCTAATGCAGCACAAGAGGAGGAAAACTCACATCGTTTTGATTTTCATGAACAGGACCAGTTAAAAAGGGATAGGGTTCCTAGAACTGTTATCTCTAATAAGAAATATGCTAATATTATTGAATATGCCTTGATTGTTGCATATGTTGTGAAGAATTCCTACACCCCTGAAATGTATGAACATGTTATTAACTGTAAAGACGCAAAGTTATGGGGTGTTGCTATGAAAGATGAAATTGATTCTATGCATGCCAATAAAACTTGGACGTTAGTTAATAGGCCTGAAAATACTAAGCTCATTCAGTGGAGATGAATTTATAAAATCAAAGAAGATGTGTTTTTGAATGAACCTGATAAATATAAATCTAGGCTAGTATCAAAAGGGTTTACTCAAAGAGAAGGTATTGATTATAATGATATTTTTGCACCCGTTGTTAAGTATAAAACTTTAAGACTTATGCTTGATATGATTGTTGTGTTTGATTGGGAACTTGAACAGATGGATGTAAAGATTGCATTCCTGCATGGTGATTTGATTGAAACTATATACATGACTCAACCTAAGGGTTTTATTGATTAGAAATATCCCAATGCATGTTGTTCGCTTAAAAAGTCTATCTATGGCTTGAAACAATCAAGACAGTGGAATCTGAAATTTGATTCTTGCATGTTAAACCTAGGTTTTATTAGAAGTAATTTTAATACTTGCTTACACTTTAAAAATGTTAAGAAACACGATCCTTTATATGTATTGTTATATGTTGATGACATATTACTCATATCTCCTTATAAAGTTCTATCTCAAGTATAAAGCTTGATTTGAAAAAACATTTTGACATGAAACACCTAGGACATGATACAAAGATTTTAGGAATATCACATTACTAGAGACAGAGCTAAGAAATCTATTATGTTGTCTCAATATGACTATGTGCATAAGGTTCTCAAAAAGTTTAATATGCTTAACTATAAACTTGTACCTGTACCTTTAGGATGGCATTTAGAGTTGTCTAAAAGGGATTGTCCTACTACTGAAGAAGGCAAAAATAATATGTTAAAAATACCTTATGATGTTGTTGTTGGTTATGTTATGTATGCTATGTTGTGTACACGTCCAAATCTTGCTTTTGGAATATCCGGGCTTAGTAAATACATGTCTAATCATGGTTTACCTCAATGGTATGCTATGAAATACTTATTAAGATACCTATATGGTACAAAAGGGAAATGTCTTGTGTATAAATAACACATATCTCGTGTTAACCTTGTTAGTTTTGTAGATTCTGATTATGATAGCAATAAAGATAACATAAAGTCTACTACTACTATTTACTTCACATGGGCGGAAAATTGCATCTCCTGGAAGTCACAACAACAACCTATGGTGGCATTGTCTTCAACTGAAGTTGAATACATGGTTGCTACAGAGGCTGCTAAGGAGGCAACATGGCTCAAAGGATTGTTGGAGGAAATAGAAAACAAGGCTTATGTCCTGTTATTAATACTGACAGTCAGAAGACTTTATACCTTTGTAAGGATCCAATGTACCATGAAAGGACTAAGCACATAGACATTAGATATCGCTACATTAGAAAGAAGGTCAAACATAAGCAGATTCACATACAAAAGATCAAGGGTGATATGAACCCATCATATTTCGGTACCAAGATAGTCACTGCACACAAGTTCTCCTACTGAAGAAGATGGTTGAAGTTACATCTTAGATGGATGACTGACAAGAGTACCCCTAATCCACTAATGGTAGTTGATTCATTCATAGAACCGAGTTTAGGAGGGCATTTGTTAAGGGTTAATGTTTAAACCCGGTTTAGTTTTCCTATCCGGTTCAGTATTCCTTTTATCTTTCAAGTCATGGCTTTGGAGATGTTAGATCGGGCTTGGATACATCGAACAAGGTACTTGGGTTGTTACTTATTGATAGGTTGAATGCAGAGTTATGGGCCCAGTTGACCGGGGTCGATTATATACTCCAGCCTATCGAACCACAAGCTCCTCACGTGATCATTAGATTATGAAACGCAACGTTGGCAATGAAACGATGTCTGGACCCTTAGTACTTAAGCTTGCGATGTTCTTTCCAAACCCTAACACTATTAACATTTCATCCCTTACCTTCATCTGAGAGAGTTGTCTATGAGAGAGCGAAAAACCACAGAGAGAAAATAGAGTTGAGAGATCCAAGCCGAGTGCTTCACGCAAGACCTATCTTGAGTGTTCTCCTCGTGTCAGAACCTAGCTTCACTAGAAGCTTGCGTAAACGTTTGAACGGAAAAACTTGACACCACCTACTACTATTTTTCTTGTCTTCTTCTTCGTTTCTTTTAGATCTTTAGATCCGTGAAGTTCTTACGGTTCTTGTAACATTTGCTTTGTAAAACTTGTTCTATATTGTAAATTGCTTATTGGACTGGGTTGATTCTCCCCTCCTGAGATCCCGCAGAGCATGAATTTTTTCCGAACAGAGTCACTAACTTCTTCAGTTTTAATCTTTTTTTATTGAATCATTTTAGATTCAATAATTGGTTTCAAATCTTTAACGAGTTTTTTCATCAAAGTCTTCATGTATTTCTCAATTATATATGGCGTTTTAGCTTTATACACAGAGAGTATATACGTGATAGAACATAAACATTTTTTTTCTTCTTTTCTTCACTTTTGACAAAAATAACAACTTTTTACTTATATATTAAAAAGTCATTTTAATTTTTAAACGAGTATCAACTTTCTTTTTACTTAAATATAAGAGTATAAATGTGATTGAACTTAATTAACTTTATACATAAAGAGTATGTATGTTGAAGGGCATCGAACCAAACATACTTCTTAATTATTTTATATATAATTGTTTGTGTCACTTATATTCTAAAAGTCATTTTAATGTATCCGATTGAACCCGACAATTTTTTGTGTGAATTTATTTCATTGTCTAGGGGGAGAATTCTTGTGTGTATGAGGTCATTCTGAATTTGTACTCCGTAAATGTTGAAATGCCTACAACTATATAAATCAACCAGTAGATCTCCGTAATGTTAATAGGATGGACATAAACCTATAAGATATGTTATTTTGCCCAAAAGAGGAAGAAAATGGAATATAATGACGATGGAAAAAGATGCTAAATAGAGTGTTATCAACTTTGAAACCTCTCAAGTTAAAATAAACACCCGTCTTTCTTTGATCTAGCTAGGGACTCAACTTGACGATGGATCAATATCAAGGTCGGCATCTTTCTTCTTCTTAAGGCATTCAAAAAGTTCATGTGTCAAGCAAAACACAAGGTTCCTAGTTTTGGTTTTCTATGACGTATTTATTCTCCGTTCCTCCCATGAAATAAGCTTAAGAAACCATTGTCTCTCGTTCATAGAAAAATTCACGGAGATAAAGATAGAGGAGTTGCCTATACCACCACCCGATCAACCGACTCCAAAATATATGTGAAAACCCGAAGAATTTCGGGTGGTGGGTGGTTGGCGGGTAATATTGATGGGTGGTGGCAGGCCCGTCCAACAAGGGGTTCCATTCGGCCCAACAGCACAGGTTCCCCATTTTTTTGGAACCCATAATATTTATTTTTAGTTGATTTATGATACAAAAGAGTGTTTGTCATAATGGTTAGAGCTCAATATTTAGTGCAATTGGTCAAGAGTTCAAATCCTACAATATCCATTATGTTCTTTCCATTTTTATTTTTTTTCTCTTTTGTTTAATTTTTTTCTCATAAGATATATTTAAAGTTAATAATGGTCTTATTTTGCTTTTTATTGTAATTCTTTCATGTATTTTTATTAAATTAAATTAGTCAAGAGTTCAAATCATGTAATATCCACTATGTTTTTTTTTCTCTTTTGTTTAATTTTTTCCTTCCAAGATATATTTAAAGTTAAGAATGGTCTTATTTTGATTTTTATTGTAATTCTTTCATATTTTTTTTTATTAAAAATACATGAGAGGGAGGTCGGGGAAAGAGAGATAATGAGAGAAGGAATGGGCCGTTTGCTTGGCGAGAGAGGGAGAAGCATGAACTGGGCCAGCCATGAAGCTGCTTGACGAGAGAGGAAGGAGCGGGCATGCGTGATCCGCCAAGAAGAAGTAAGGAAAAGTTGGGCCAGTTAAGCCAAAAAGAAAGTAATGTAGTGGGCCAAAAATAAAATAAAATGAACCATGGAGAGAAGTGAAAGTTCAAGATCCAAAACCCGATTTTTTTGTTCGATTCTATTAGCTAAACTATGACCCCACAAATCCTTATCAATAATGACAAAGATTTGTATGCTCACAACACACGATACACTATAAAATTTATACTTGTAATAATCACCTAATAAGTAGCAAACCCACAGTGTATGGATCGTACGAAATAGAGTAAGTATTTCAAGGTTGAACACAAGGACGTTGGTGGCTTAATTTGGAAGTTATGATCAAAGATAGTATAAATCTAAACTAAGAAATAGAAGGAAGAAGTTATGGAAAGAAGATTCATATTTTTGGAAGGTTTTTGGTTTGTTCTTAATTGAATATCAAGTTCAATCAAAAACAATTTAATAAAACTAAAAGCAAAAGATTGATATCAAACTATAGGAAGAATGGATTCCAAGGGTTGAAGTTCATTGTTTATGACAATTAGACTCAGGATAACTCATAAAGCTCTATTAGAAAAGCTACAAGGATGAACGTTTCTTCATTGATAATCTATTACCGGGTAAGTCTTAAGATCGTCTATTTCCAACCCTAACTACCTATTACCGGGTAAGTCTCAAGGTATCTAGGACGAAAATTCAGTATAAACCGGATTCTCTATCTAAGGACTAAGTAACCTCTTATTGGGTAAGTCTCGGGAATTACCTAACTCAGGTAGTAATCTGGCACATTCCAAACCAACCATTAGAGTTTCAAGCAATTCAAACCAATTCTAACATACAACCTAATATATCATAGTCCAAGCCATAAACGAATCTCTATCCACCTTAGATCACAAAGGTTCTAGCCAATAATCATCATATCGAAATCTGAAATCAAATTGGGGAAAAACAAACAAATGCATAAAATGGAAATGCAATAGAGGGAAAAGAAACGAACTCATCTTTAATAACTTGAAATCCAGCAAATAAAGTAAATTGATATCACAAACTATATTTGAACTGTATTTGACAGCAAAGTTTCAATCTTTCCTCTAAAGCTATGAAAATGTCAATGGTAGAAGAAATAGAAGGAACAAGGAGGAAGACGACTCTAGGTT
Source organism: Fagopyrum tataricum (assembly GCA_002319775.1). Lineage (NCBI taxonomy): Eukaryota > Viridiplantae > Streptophyta > Magnoliopsida > Caryophyllales > Polygonaceae > Fagopyrum > Fagopyrum tataricum. The sequence continues at coordinate 18,966,386 of CM008284.1, read as the reverse complement.
TTCAATTCTCTATCATTAGATTCTAGTTTAACTCTCACCTAACAAATCTCGACTCCCCTAGGAAAATAATCGGACTTTCCTTTTATACCCAACCACCTGCCGAAAGGCATGGGCTGAATAAAAAGGCTCGAAAAATAAAATACAACACTCAGGGAAGAATCTCGGGTACCAATCTAGGGCCGAGATTTAGGCAATATCGGGCCTGAGATTTTATGCTATGTTCTTCGATTCTTCAGCACCAGAGAAATCTCGGTCGAACTTGTTGGGATCTCGGGCCGAGATACCACCCGAGATTGCTCTCGACTTGGTATCTCGCCCTGAATTAATTGATTTAAATGAATGTTGATCGGGATGCTGATTCGAGATGCTTCCTTCGTCCTCTTCATGTCTCTAGCTCGATTTCTCGATATTCCCTCCGTACGTATGATCGCTCCAATGCATCCACTCTGAGGCTTAATCCTCATATGCTTCGTTTAAGCTCCTTAATGCGCCAAATTACCTACAAAGACACCAATATAGTGTGTAGACATCTATTCTTGCAAAGTAGAACAAAACAAGTATAAATGACACAAAATAAGGCCTAAACTGTAACACGCCAAATCCGTAGAACTCGGAGTGCTACTGGGCTAGGATCTCACAATGGATCCTGACCCTAACCTGATAACAATTTCACTGATCTTACAACAAGGCACATATAGATTAAACAAAACATGAAACTGATATAAATATCAAAAGGTTATACAGAGTAGTGTTGAGTACAAAGTCAAATCAGAAATCCGTACAACATAAATAACCCATATCCCACGATATCGCCCAGTGTACGGAACACTCAGCAGATCACCCCTCCGGATCACTCTGCAGCTTTCCTAACCTGCAAAGGATCTACAACACGGTATAAAACCGTTAGCTAACCATACACATATATAAGAAGATGCTAGAGCACAAACACACATCAGAAATTATAACATATCAACATGCTTTCACACATTTACCCGGTTTATTATCTTTAATAAGTCCAATCACTCAATCATATAAATAGATGTATATGAATATATGTGACACGAGGAATATAATCCTCGCCTTTGGGTGCTATAGCCAGCTGATGTAGTATTGGCACACCTCCCGTGTACCCTATGGGAGTGGTGAGGGTCCTTCCCGTATACCAGATCTGGCCTGACTACAGAGAACCTCCTAGACTCCACTACGGGATGAAAGGGAAAGGTTATCACAGCCACTACCATGGGCGGTCAATATAATGTAAGTCGGTAATGAATCATATCGCATGCTATAAAGCATATACCAAACACCACTCAAGCATACATCCAATATAAGGATAGTAGCTAAGTAAGTCCTATGGACTTACCTCAATCTCAGAAGTCGTATCACTACGATCAGCTCTCACTCAGGTCCACTCCAAACTGGAGGACAACACGGCCTATACAAGGCATACATATATATATATCAAACTCCTAGTGGGAGATGATCCGTCTCACTATCTGCCTAGTGTACTCCTCAGTTAATCTGCTCACCGGCCACGTCTCTCTAATAGGAATGAAACGTGCCGTCTTCGTCAATCTGTCCACTATGACCCAGATGGCATCAAAACTCTGGCTCAGCCTCAATCCAGTCACAAAATCCATGGTGACGTCCTCCCACTTCCTATGTGGAACAGGAAGTGGATGGAGCTCACCTCCAGGTCTAAAATGCTCGATCTTGACCTGTTGGAAGGTCGCACACTGTGCCACAATTCTGGCCACATCGGGCTTCAGCCCTCCCACCAATATAGACGTTTCAAATCCTGATACATCTTACTCGTACCTGGGTGTACAGAGTAAGGTGTACAGTGAGCCTCCTGTAAAATCCTCTGTCTCAACTCTGTATCAGCAGGTACACAACCGCGACCGCGGGGTCTCAAAACTCCATCTGCTCCTAGCAGGAACTGTGGTGACACATCTCGAGACATCCTATCTTGTATCCTCATCAGTGTCGGGCAGGTCTCCTGCTTCTGTTGGATCTCACCCAACAGATCAAGAAGAACCTCTAAAGTACGCAGCTGGGCATCCTCATCAGGAAACTGGATGTCCAACTCTAACAAGATCAGATCTCTCTGCAACTGATGCTAAATTGTCAGCCTCGCAATCGCCTGCTCTCGAGGCGTCTTCCTTCTCAAGGCGTCGACGACAACGTTCGCCTTCCCTGGATGATACAGAATCTCTAAATCAAAGTCCTTGATCAGCTCGAGCCACCTACGCTGGGGGTTATTTAAATTCCCGCTGCGTGAAAATGTACTTCACTCTTATGGTCTGTGAAGATTTGACATGTAGCACCATACAGGTAATGTCTCCAGATCTTCAGTGCATGAACTACAACTACTAACTCCAGATCATGAGTCGGGTAGTTCTCCTCATACGTCTTCATCTGTCGAGACGCATAAGCAATAACTCTGCCTCTCTGCATCAAAACACATCCCAAGACTAGCTTGGATGCATCACTATATACCACAAAATCCTCAGTACCCTCTGGCTGTGCCAAAATGGGAGCAGAAGTCAGACGTCTCTTCAGCTCCTCAAAACTCTGCATACACTGATCAGACCACACAAATCTGGTAGTCTTCCTCAACAGACTCGTCAGTGGATGGCAATCACAGAAAATCCCTCCACCAAGCGTTTGTAATAACCGGCTAGGCCAAGGAAGCTACGTACTTCCTTGGCGTTCGTCGGTGTAGTCCAAGCTGCTACAACCTCTATCTTTGTTGGATTCACCTTGATTCCTTCAGCTGATACAACATGACCCAGGAATGCTACCTCTGGCATCCAGAACTCACACTTAGAGAACTTAGCATAAAGTTCTCTATCCCGCAAAACCTGCAATACAGTCCTCAGATGTACTGCATGCTCCTCTCCACTGCGAGAGTATACCAGAATGTCATCTATAAAGACCACCACAAACTGATCCAGGAAGTCGATGAAGATGTTGTTCATCAACTCCATGAAGACTGATGGGGCATTCGTAAGCCCAAATGGCATCACTACAAACTCGTAGTGTCCATATCTGGTTCGGAATGCTGTCCTATGCACATCCTGCTCTCTCACCCTCAGCTGGTGATATCCTGAGCGCAGGTCAATCCTGGAGAATACAGTCGTTCCCTAAAGCTGATCTAACAAATCATCAATGCGCGGCAACGGATACTTGTTCTTGATGGTCACCTTGTTCAGCTCTCTGTAATCAACGCATAACCTCAGTGATCCGTCCTTCTTCCGTACGAAGAGGACAGGTGCTCCCCATGGGGACACGCTAGGGCGAATGAAGCCCTTCTCAGCCAGCTCCTTAAGCAGCTTCTTCAGCTCCAACATCTCGACAGGCGCCATCCGGTATGGGGCCTTCGAGATGGGTCCCGTACCAGGCTCTAACTAAATCCCAAAATCCACACTCCTTTGAGGCAGCAAGATGGACGGCTCAGCAAACACATATGTGAACTCACAAACCACTGGGATGTCCTCTACAGCTGGACACTCCCCCTCCTTCATGGCATAACCATACACATCTGTGAACTCACATCTGTGAACTCACGTACACGATATCCCAAAATATTTGTACTCATTTTAAAACCAAAATCTTTTGAAAAGTCAGACCCCTTTCGGGTTCTGTTTATTTATCTATTCGACCTTTATCGTAGATTACTAGTGCCATTGTTGTCAACCTGGGTTCTGATACCAACTTTGTAACACGCCAAATCCGTAGGACTTGGAGTTCTACTGGGCTAGGATCTCACAATGGATCCTGACCCTAGCCTGACAACAATTTCACTGATCTTACAACAAGGCACAGATAGATTAAAACAAAACATGAAACTGATATATAAATAACAAAAGGTTATACAAAGTACTGTTGAGTACAAAGTCAAAACAGAAATCCGTACAACATAAATAACCCATATCCCACGATATCGCCCAGTGTACGGAACACTCAGCAGATCACCCCTCCGGATCACTCTGCAGCTTTCCTAACCTGCAAAGGATCTACAACACGGTATAAAACCGTTAGCTAACCATACACATATATAAGAAGATGCTAGAGCACAAACACACATCAGAAATTATAACATATCAACATGTTTTCACACATTTACCCGGTTTATTATCTTTAATAAGTCCAATCACTCAATCGTATAAATAGATGTATATGAATATATGTGACACGAGGAATATAATCCTCGCCTTTGGGTGCTATAGCCAGCTGAAGTAGTATTGGCACACCTCCCGTGTACCCTATGGGAGTGGTGAGGGTCCTTCCCGTATACCAGATCTGGCCTGACTACAAAGAACCTCCCAGACTCCACTACGGGATGAAAGGGAAAGGTTATCACGGCCATTACCATGGGCGGTCAATATAATGTAAGTCGGTAATGAACCATATCGCATGCTATAAAGCATATACCAAACACCACTCAAGCATACATCCAATATAAGGATAGTAGCTAAGTAAGTCCTATGGACTTACCTCAATCTCAGAAGTCGTATCACTACGATCAGCTCTCACTCAGGTCTACTCCAAACTGGAGGACAACACGGCCTATACAAGGCATACATATATATATATCAAACTCCTATCACACAAAGGGGTCACACCGAGACCCAAGGGATCCATAGGGATCATATCCAACTCGTACCTTAAAGCCCTAACCGGCATATCTATATCATACTCATCAACATCCGATACCTAGCATGGTACTAGTTCCCTCATACTAGGAAAGGAAAGGAACTACCCCACTATAGGTAGTCTCGGGACAAGACGCACCTGCGTGATCAAGGGACGCAGGAGCGGAACAGGTAACCCGCAGGCGCGGCAGGGAGTAGCCGCAGGCGCGGTGACAAGAGACGCAGGCAAGGCGCTGGCGCGGGCGCTGCGGCACAACTTCCGTAGGGGCGGCGGCTTCCAGGCGTGGGGGCGGCGACATTGCAGAATTTGATCCCGCGACTCTTCTTTCGCTCTTCACGTGATCAATTCACGTCTTCTTCATTCCAAAATCACACACATGCATTAACATACACATTCCAACATTAACCTACATTCAAATCATCTAATCCTAAGCTAAAGAGAAAGAATCAAAGGAAGAAAGAAGAGAAGAGGAAGAAGGAAGCTTACCACAGCTGTGGTTAACTAGGGAATTAACCACCAAACAACCTTACTGGCTTCCAAGCACAACAACACACATCACTAGCATCCTCATCCTCAAAGCCACATTCATTCTCTTCCAAAACCAAGGAGGAACACACAAGATCAAGAAGAAGCAAAGGGAAAGCAAGAAGAACGTGGTAAGCTGAAAATGGAGTGAGAAACCCTTGTTCATCGGCCAAGGGAAGTACTTAAAGAAGAAGGCAAAGAAAGGGTAAAGCACGGGTCAAAGAAGTCAACAAAACCGGCTGCAGTCGCCGGAAACCGCAGGGGCGGTTCCCTGAGTTGCAAGGGCGGAAACCCGCAGGGGCGGCAGACATGCCCGCGGGTGCGGAAAGGCCAATCTCGGCCAAAGTCAATCTCGGCTAAGGTCCAATCTTGGTCCGAAAGAATAGGGCTCTTACATGCATGGATGCAGAAAGGGAAAATCTACCTAAATGCATGCCTAAACTAGGGCAATAAACCATGTTATTAGATTCCATGGACAAACGCGATAACTCGAGTCGGTTTTCGAGAAAAGAAATGTCCGGTTATTTCTTGATATTTCGGTCAAGATGATATTTCATCAAAATGTGCTCGAAAACAATATAACTATTTCAATTAGACAAAATAGATTTTTGTTATAATGAAATTATGAACCTTTTATTTAGGCTGACAATTGGTTCGTGTTTATATATTTTTAATTTTTAGGTGGACTTCATTTTTCTAAAATATAGTTTAAAATTAATCTATATATTATAAACCAACACATAAATCATTAAATATCATTAAATATGATATGATTTCACGTTTCATGACTCAATATAAAATTAAAAAAGACATATTTAAAAAAAATCATTTAGACGTAATACGAAATACCGATTATTATAAAACTTATTTCAAATCCTTACTCCAATCAGATCCATGATTTCAACCTCATTCAACTATCCTAAACACTATAAAAAAAAAATGTTAATAGGTTACGTCAAATGAATATATTAATATTGGGTTTTCTTACCAAGTGTAACCGTGTTTAACGGCATAAACTAAAAACCTTGGTTTATTAATAAAAATAAATGAAATTAGAGTTGGATGAATAAATTTAGAATGTTTTGATATAAATTAGGGTTTCTTATCTTTAAGTAGTTATAGTTGTGTTTTACAAGTTTGTCCAGATCGATGTTTAAAAAGGAAGGGATCGAGCTGGACCTGATTGGATGGGGCAGGGTGAACCCGGTTCAGTTTTGAGTAACTACGAGGACCGGTGGATTAGGTCATCTGTTTTATCGGCTTCCTGTCATGCTCTTACTATAAATGAAGGAGCGTGGTGGTCTTCTTAGCAGTATCGAAGTAGACAGAGTACAAGACAAATTTGATATAAAGATGTGGAAGCTAAAGGTGGTCGAAGGGGGAAGACTGTTGACAACGGTGAGTAATCACGTGGGACGTCAGCATTGGGAGTTCGACCCCGATGCCGGAACCCTGGAGGAGAGGGCGGAGGTAGAGAGGCTCCACCGAGAGTTCACCGCCAATCGCTTCCGCCAAAAGCAAAGCTCCGATGCCCTTATGCGTATGCAGGTATGCATGTGTGTGTGTATATATATGCGAATTACCGGACTTCCAATAACAGTACATGTATAAATGAATCACGGTGGTTATATATGTAGATGAGGAAGGAGAACGGGCCAAGGAAGCCAATCCCGGCGCCGGTGAAGGTGGAAGGGCTGGAAGAAGTAACGGAGGAAGCGGTGGAGACGACGATGAAAAGAGCGTTGGATTACTTGTGCAGTATCCAAGCCCACGACGGGCATTGGCCAGCTGAGAATGCTGGCCCTTTGTATTTCATGCCACCTCTCGTCAGTTTTCTATTTCATTCACTATTATTCTATTAACCCTTATCAATGATTTAACTTCATCGTCAATAAATAAAAATCTACATCGGGATTTGAAAATAGATTTCTAATTTATTTTTAATATTAACATTTGATTAGATTTGTACACGTCAATTACCACAATATTTCACGTTATTTGACCTATCCAAATATATATGATTGCACTAATCTGGCCTTGTAGGACCTATGGGATTTAATACTTTTAATACTGAACTGAATGGTGATGTTTTGTCCAATTATATATATATATATATATATATATATATGTGTGTGTGTGATTTATATGGTCATCAACTATCAACCAAATCATATATATTTACATTTTAGAGGACGTGAGAAGAAGGAATATCTTACTCAATTGAAATAAACAACGGGCTTAGGGGTGTTTGGCATGTCTTTTACTATAGATTATTGGGGGATGTAAAAAATTTTAAATCTAAATGGTGTTTATTACGCGAAGAATAGAGTATTCGTACATCTTTCGGTCCATATTTGATATAAAAAAAAAATTTCTCTGACTTTCGATTATTTTGATCAAAAATACCCTTCTAACATATTTCGATTTTATTTGTGTTTTTAACTTTGTTATTTTTGGTCCACAAAACATGAAAATCCACTCCTTTTTCATTAGATTTTTGCAATTTACTTGTAAATTCTTGCAAATACTTAAAAAATACCAAAAAAAAAAACTTACACATCCAAAAAGCTCATTTTAAAGAACATGTTATTAGTAAAATAAGTTTGATAAATTTATACGTCGATATTTTGTATGTCTAGGTGATGGCGTTATATGTTACTAAGGGGTTGAATACCATTCTCCCTTCTGAACATCAAAGGCAGATTAAACGTTACATCTATAATCACCAGGTACCTATCTCCTGACTACATTTTTATTCTCTTATATTACATTTTCTCTCATACTTTATAAATATGTCCAAAATTATTTATTTTCCAATTGTTTGTCCCCCTTGCATTTATTTTAAGTATTTTAGGTTAAACTTAGAGGTCAAACTAGTTTAGTCCATATATCTTCTTGTGCGAGTTTTGTCTATAAATTTTTATATTATTATTTTATATACTTTGTATTAAATATTAATATATTGAATTAATTATACAATAAATTCACTTTAAAATATAAATAATAATATTTTAATATTCTCTAGATGCAGATAATGAAATAGTTGAGTAAAACTACAAATACAAGTATATTTTAAATAATAGTTTAAATTTTATAAATTTTAGGCTCACCTGTCAAATGTAAGCTTTATGTAAAATTATTTCATTTTTCATTCTTTATAATTTTCAATTTCCCATTACATATAGTTTTTTTTAATTTCTTATTTTCATATCCGTTATCAATCTCGATTATTTTTTCGATACAACGATTCACGTGTTGTTTACTCACGACCCATATACCAGATATTAATCCGATAGAAAAATATCTGATCTTAATCAAAAGGACAATAAATATAGAATTTATTTATTGTTCAAACCTTTTATTTATACAAGTTTCTCGACCTTACTTAATAACCGATGTGGGATAATCTAGCAAAATTGATGAATACCAAAAAAAATAAAAAAATATTGTGAATAACAAATGCTTTTTTAAAATAATTATGAGAAAATAAATTTAAAGTAAAATATATTAAACTGCAATGATATGTATTTGACTTTATTTAGCTAAATACAAATAAAAATTAAACTATGGGTTAATTTTAACCAAAATATTCAATTCAGTTGAATGAACTCGTAGAATAAATGGCAAATGTGTAAATAAGTAAAAAAAATCCTATGTGGCGGCATGCCTTAATACGAGATGACTATTTATTAAATTTTATAGAAATCGTTTTGTAAAAAAAAGGCAAATGTGTAGATGTTTTATGGAATATTTATAAAAATAAAATCTTATGTGGCGGCATGCCTTAAGACGGGACGTGACATGCTGACTATTTATTAAATTTTATAGAAATCGTTTTGTAAAAAGAAAGGCAAATGTGTAGATGTTTTATGGAATATTTATAATTCGTTTGGAAAAAGTGATAGGTGGCATCGCTAAGAAAGTAACTATGTTGAAACTGGTTGCGAGGTAACGGTTTGGTGAACATATCAACAGGATTATCACCAGTTCCTACTTTTTTCACCTTGATTTTTGGTCAAACAAATTGCACTCAAACTGTCACAGTATACAATAGCCTGATCATGATGTATATTTAGATCACTAACCAATAAATTCCTTCAACCGGATTCCCTCTTTAGTTGCTTTTGTCAATGCCATGAACTTTGCCTCTGTAGTAGACAAAATAACTATGGGTTGTAAGGTTGCCTTCCAACTCAAAACAAAACTTCCAAGAGTGAAAACATCAACGTTCATAGATCTTCTGGTATCAACTTCTCCAACGTAATCAAAATTAGAGTACCTTGTGTTCAAACATCGTGTATCAATTTCAAAAATGAGCCCAATGTCAGATGTACCTCTATCTCTAAGAATATCCATTCCTAGAATATTCAAAGTTGCTCCTAGGACCTACATCTCATCTCTTGTTGTTGCAAACCATTGTGCAGTTTCAGACTCAGATATAACTTCTCTATAGGTGGATGGTTCATGAGTATCTACATCTTCAGCAACATGTAGAACATAACCAACCATATCCTCTAAGCCGTACATTTGTGGAGGTCTTACTCCAACCCTTCTTGAGCATCCCTCGGCTAAACTCTAGTGAATAGCTTCTGATGGTTGATCTTCCTTTGCCTGATTTTGCATCCCTCTTTCACCCATATGACCAGGTCTCATATGCCATAACTTAGTCATATCGCCCTTGTGAATCTATGAAGATGCAACAGAAACAGATACAGTAGAACCCTGCAAGAAATATAAAGTGTTCATTTTGACACCTCTCATAATAACATTAGAACCCTTACAGACATTCAGAACTCCACCTTCAACTTTGAAACAAAACCCCTTAATATCCAACATACTAAGGGATATCAAATTCTTAGTAACAAGTGGAACATGTCTGACCTCGTTCAATGTACATAATATTCCTTCCCGTGTCTTGATTATAATCGAGCCAATTCCAACCGCCTTGTAGGCATAACTGTTGGCCATGGAAATACTGCCACCATCTACTTGCTTGTAGAACCACTATCTATTAAGACATATGTGATAGGAAGCTCCGGAATCAAGAACCCACATATTGTTCCGATAAGTATGTCCACCAACAACCAAAGTTATATCATCCTCATCTGATTTAAAGTCATCTTATGCAAAAGTTGCAGTACTAGAATTCTGCGGTTTCTTTTTCTTAGGACATTCGTTCTTCCAATGTCTTTTCTCCTTATAGTAGTTGTAGACGTCATCAGGCTTAAGACCTTTTGAAAAAGACGGCTTATTGTCCTTCTTCCCTGATTTTCCTTGTCCCTTGCTTCCGCTTGTATATAGACCATATTCTTACCATCCTACCTACACCACTTTCATTCACCTTATGGCGTAGTTCCCTTGTATAAAGAGAATACCTGACGTCTTCTAGAGCAATAATATCTTTTCCCACAACGAATGACTGGACAAAGTTTTCATATGATGACGGTAAAGCTACCAACATAATCAACACAATATCCTTGTCCTCGATCTTAACATCAATGTTACGCAAATATAGAAGAATTGTGTTCAATTGATCTAAGTGCTCATGAAGTTGCGTACCTTCCTGCATTAGCATACTGAATAGACGTTGCTCCAAAAGCAACTTGTTGGTGAGAGGCTCTCCAACTTCAACTACAGTTTGGATGCGGTATCCTGATCCGAAACCTCACATAAGACATCATCTACGAGACACAACATGATTATCGAATGCGCCTTATCCTCCTTAGTGGTCATCTCAGCAACATTGCCCATTTCCTTATCAGATTTATTCCTTGACATCGGCCCCCATAAGCCCTATTATTTTAACAACGCTCGCATCTTGATTTGCTACATGTTGAAACTGTATCTCCTTGTGAACTTGTCGATCATCATGTTGAAAGAAGACATCGTTCTCCCAGATAACATAAAAACAAAGAACCTAAAGTTGTGATACCAGTTTGTTGTGCGGAATCATTAAGAAAGAATAGAATTCAACAAACAAGAAAGACAACATATAGTTTATAGTGGTTCACCCAATAAAGGTTACCGCCATTTTCATTATTGAGGAGTTTCAAAGTACATACGAGAGGATAAAAAATGATAACTAGGTTATCCCAGCTTGTAGATGAACATATTTTTCAAATGATAGGAGACTACGGGAACCGTACAATATATATAGGAATAACCCTAGGTTTATACTTGGGTATGTTTGTATATTTTGCAGGTTCAAACTTGGTAAGTTTATACTTGGAGATTTAAATTTAACAAGTTTATACTTGGAAGTCAAATATAAGACTAAGCTAAACAAAAAAAGTCCAAATAGAATTAAGCTCAATTCAAGGCATATTTAGCATAAATATTTAAAAAAAAGGTAAAATTATGTGAAAATAACATATGGAATTGATGATTGACTTATTTTATGAAGTATTATATAGTTTGGATATGTTAATTGTAAGATGTAAATTATATATAGATATTTAAAAACGCTAAAATTATGTGAAAATAACACGTGATGTTGATGATTGACTTATTTCACTGTTCACTGAGTATCAATATCGATGGGTCAAAAATTAAACTTTAAATAACAATAATTGACCTATTTCATTGTTGAATAATCTTGAAAGTTTAAAATGTTCAAACTAAAATTCATGAGCTTCTTGGTGTTGCCTTATTTATAAATTTTACAAATCCCAAATAATCAAATGGATGATGATTACGTACATTTGTAGAATAAAGATGGAGGTTGGGGAATGCACATAGAAGGAAACAGCACCATGTTCTGTTCGGTTCTTAGCTACGTTGCACTGAGGCTATTGGGTGACGACGCTGAAAACGATGACGTATCAAGAGGTCGAAAATGGATCCTCGATCACGGCGGTGCAATTGGCATCGTCTCTTGGGGAAAGTTTTGGCTTGCGGTAAAACACTTCTGTCTCTTAACTACATATATTATTTGATTGTGGAACTTCTTTATTTAAAAACCTTATGTATTGACATATATAAGTCATCTAACGATTTTATAAACAATATAAATAGGAGAAAAGGGATCGTATAACATGGATCTAATTGTACTAGAATGGCCGTAACATTCACCGTTAGTGATACACAATACACTATATCGGTCTGGACTGGACCATAAATTTTGATCAAAAGTATTAAAATGGTGAAAATTATAAGGTTTGTTTATGGATTTATGATATGAAGGTACTTGGAGTTTATGAATGGGATGGTTGTAACCCATTGCCACCGGAGTTATGGTTGTTACCAAAAATATCACCGATTACTCCCGGTAATATACTTTTGGGTGAAAATCATTGAAATAAAATAAAATGTAATTTATTTAAGTTGATGAAACTAAAAAAGTAATTGAATACATGCAGAGAAAATGATGTGCTATTGTCGTTTGGTATACATGCCAATGTCATACCTATATGGAAAAAGATTCGTAGGAGAAATAAGTCCCCTAATTCAACAACTTCGACGGGAGCTCTATTTACAACCTTATCATCGAATCAATTGGAACCTTGCTAGAAACACTTTCGCTAAGGTATGAATAATTAAACATACATATTGTCTCAAGCTAGTTTTAGGGGAAAACCCTAACCCTAATTTATATCATGGAAAAAAATTATTTAGGAGGATCTCTTTTTCCCACATCCATTAATCCAAGATATGGTTTGGGGATTTTTGCACCATGTTGGAGAGCCAATTCTAAAGATTTGGCCCTTTTCAAAACTAAGAGAGAAGGCATTGAAATCAGCCATGGAGCACATCCACTATGAAGACATTAATAGTAGATACATTACTATTGGATGTATTGAGAAGGTATCATTTCATATTTTATTCTATAATGTAAATCTCTTATCATTTCATATTTTATTCTATAATGAAATATGTAACTATGATTAACCAGTTTTTGAGGCTTAATAATGGGACAATATAAATATTTCAAACAACCAACATTCACATGACACGGATATCTTTCTAATTCTAAATGGGATTAAGTTAACGATAATTATTTAGCTCTATTTATATATATAATAAACGTGATAACTAATATACACTAAGTATATCAGATCGACCTAAAAATATATCAGAAAATATGATATTTAAAAAACTTAATGATACATGTAAATTGTGATAATATCCAGGTGTTATGCTTACTAGCATGTTGGGTTGAGGATCCAAATTCTGAGGCCTACAAGCTTCATCTTGCAAGACTCCCTGATTACTTTTGGATGGCAGAAGATGGAATGAAAATGATGGTATGTTTATATAAAATCTTTTCGTATAGTCTTATAGTTTTGTTACGTTAAATAACTTAATTATAATATTTTGTGGAAGGTTTATATATTCAGTACCTATTGTATTTTATGGTAATCATATATATAGCTGTATATATTTACGTAAAAGAGAAGAAAATAGTGATGAGTATATGCATGTAACAGAGTATTGGGAGTCAAACGTGGGATGCAGCATTTGCTATCCAAGCAATTATGTCAACCCCATTCACCCGAGAATATGGACAAGTTCTTCACAAAGCACATGATTTCGTAAAAGCTTCACAGGTAAGCACTAATTTTTAAAATTCTAAAACTCATCATCTAAATATGATTCTCAGCAAAAACATCTAAACAGATCAGTTTTCATATAATTACAGATTACTGAAAACACATCTGGAAATTTTGAGGAAATGGACCGACATAGATGTAAAGGTGCATGGACCTTCTCTACTCGTGACCATGGTTGGCAAGTAACAGACTGTACAGCAGAAACTCTCAAGGTACTTCAAATTCAATATATATATATATATATATATATAGGGCCGGCCCTGAGGGTGTGAGAGGTGAGCCACCGCTCAGGGCCTCAAATTTAATAGGAGCCTCGGTTTTCTGGTTAATCTGAAATAATATATGTTTGGTTAACAGCACTATGCATCAAAATTCGTCTAGCCTGGTGGTTGAGTGTCCTTGTGTAAAATTTTATATCCCTGAGGTCTTGTGCTCGAACCACAACGGTAACATGTGATTACTTTATTTTAAAGAGGCCCGTTGTCTATCCCTATCCTCCCAACGCAATTGAATTTTACAAATAATTAAGGCCCTTATTTTTATTTAAGTTTTAATTTTAATTTTAGAAATAGTGGGTTGAGTTTAAAGTGATTTTTTTTTGCTAGTTAAAAAACAATCTTACAATAAAAATAAATATTTTAAACATAAATATACTATAAAATGTTAACATATTTATTTATAATTAAGGTAAAATTTTTATAATAATTTTTTTTTACAAATTAATAAGTTGGTTTATGAAAAAATTCATTATATTTGTATATATAATTATTTTTATATAAAATAATAAATCATAAAAAAAGTCATTCTTATACTTATAGTTACAATATATCAATTTTTTAGTTAAATGATTGTGTCATGTAAGAGATTTCTATAATATTTATTAAATGTATGAATATCAGATTTTTTTTATTAATTCGATCAAATGCATAAATTGCACATAATACAATTTTTTTTATTTTTTCAATAGATATTTTAAAATTGTAACAATCTAAGATAAGACTTCGAAAAAATTTTTATAAAATTTTCGTAACACTTTTATCTTTATTACCTACATTTATATCTTTTAATATAACGATTATGTAGAAGGTTTTTTTTTAATCCATTTTGCACAGTAATTCGCTACACAATGGAAGTTTAAAGTTAACCAAAAAAAAGATAGATTAAAATATTTAATAAACGATAAAAGTTAGAGTTTTAATTTTAATTTAAAATTAATTTATTATTTTTTAATATTTAAATTTTTTCACATGGCCTCCGTATTTCATTGACTGGCCCTGTATATATATATATATAGTCTTGCATTAAAGAATTCACAACAACTAAATCAAGTAATAATTTAAGATATAATATGTATTAGTTTAACTATATTTAAAATGGTACAAACATTTCAATTTGTCAACTATATTCGAAATTAGTTAATTATCATAAAATATATAATCAATTATTCAATTATTAATTTATATTTTAATTTGTTCGACTAAACTTTGATTCAACTATATAACTATTAGTAAACTATATCCAAAATTATTTAACTAAACTCGATGATTATTCGATTATATTACTCATTGTTCAACTGTACTCCAAGTTCAAAATATTTTGGATAAATCTCAACTGTATGACTATTTCTAATTTTTGTACCTAATTTTAACGTTCTTCACAAATTGGAACATCTCACTCCACAGGTTGTGTTCTCCTACTCACAAATGCCTAAAGAAGTTGTTGGTGATCCATTGAATATTGAACAAATCTATGATGCTATTGATTTTCTTCTTACGTATCAGGTAATTCGTTTTATTAAATTGTGCAATAAAAATAATTCTTTTTTTCCCCATCATAGACTAAAACAGATGGCGGGTCATGCACAAATACCTTTAAAAATAATTCCGTGTTGATATTATTTTAATCTTAGGATTTTTTTAAAATGTAGGTCTTAATATTATAATATACATAATTTATTGTATAACAAATTCTGTAATATTAAATATATATATATATATAGTTCAGAAATATAGTATAATGTGTTTGATAAATAAAATTGATTTTATTTTCTAATGTGTATCTCTTATAATAGTGTTTCTTGTTTATTTTATAGTGTGATAATGGTGGGTTTACAGCATGGGAACCTAGAAAGGCATTTCGCTGGGTTGAGGTAACTTTTAACGTACTCTAAATATCTCTTTTGTTTTTCTTAGTCAATTTTCATTTCATCATTTCATGTCAGTTTTAATAAACTTATTTATATTTGTTATTTCTAGAAACTTAATCCTACGGAATTCATGGACGGTGTTTTGATTGAAAATGAGTAAGTTGCAATATTTTATTTCTACTATATTTTTCTTGTTGATTAAAAATGTTCTTTAATCTTAACTTATGTATATATATAGGCATGTCGAGTGCACCTCGTCGGTTGTTCAATGTTTGATACAATTCAAAAAGTTACACCCGGGATATCGTACCAAAGAAATAGAAACTTGCATCGAAATGGCACTTAAGTACATTCTCAATGATCAAAACCCAGACGGTTCATGGTAAGTCTCGGTTACATTAAGTATTATTACGACTCTTATTCTCGTTTGGTTTAGGATATAATCACATAAAATCTAAAATATATCAGGACCGGAAATTGGGGCATATGCTATACTTACGGAACATGGTTTGCGGTAGAAGCCTTGATAGCATGTGGCATGAACTACGACAACAACGATGCTTTGTGTAAGGCTTGTAGGTTTTTGTTGTCGAAGCAATTGCCCGATGGAGGTTGGGGAGAGAGTTTGTTATCATGTAAAAACAAGGTATATTTTCAAAAAACAAAAACAAAATTGTAAATTGCTCAAAATAAATGCATAGCTAATAACTTTGCTTATATGCATATATATGAAGCAGGTATATACAGATATAGAAGGAAAAAGATCAAATTTGGTTCAAACTTCATGGGCGATATTAGCCCTCATTAAAGCGGGACAGGTTTATATTTCAACTCCTAAAACTATATAATTATATTTTTAATTGATACTTATAGATTTATAATTATTTTAACGTATTATATTATATTGTTGAGTAGGCTGGAATTGATCCAACACCCATAAAGAAAGGTATCAAGTTATTGATTAATTCACAATTAGAAGAAGACGGCGATTTTCCACAGCAGGTGACCTTTCACTTTTACCTTCCATTTTCTTACCACTGTCAAAACTAGTAGCAATTTTATATTTATTCAAAAACTTATCTATATTAAATCTTTTAAATACAACGAATAAACTCTTTTAAAAAAATGATTCCACAATAAAAATGGCCATCAACTTTAAAAAGCCACATTTAGTTCAAAACGGTTTACAATATAAATCTTTTTTTCAAAAATTAAATTATCTTAAAATATTGTATTAAGGTAAAAGTTTCCACGTTATTGATTAATTCCATTGTAAAATAAAGACCTCACACGTTTTACATAAAAAAGTATAAATTATATACCTTTACTAGATACTTTTAAAATTTAATCTATAGGTTTGCATGACATTCGTTTTTGTTTTAATTATTCTTGTAACCTCAAAAACCTTTTTTAAAACTAATATATTGTTCATAATTTAATGATAAATTTTTTAAAAACAAAAATTACATATTTACTATTTTTAAAAATAAAAGTTGTAGATATTTATTTCAAAATTTTAAATTTTATCTTTATATATATATATATATATATATATATATATATATATATATATATATATATATATATATATATATCTTATTTGTTTTTCCTTACCAAAATATGTTTCACTTACCTGATTATTAGTCAGTCTAGTTTAAATTATTTGGTGATTGACAGGAAATGGTGGGAGTATTTTATAAGACATGCGCTTTGAATTTCGCAGCCTATCGGAATGTTTTTCCATTACTGGCACTCGGAGAGTATCACAAAGTTGTTCAGTTGATCTGACCTTGCACTAATATCAATATTAATCTGAAATATTTGTTTACTTTTATACATATGAATATTATACAAATTGTGAAGGCTTCTGTAAATATTAAAATTTCATAAAGCTTGTATCTTTAATAATGTAAAGGATTGTTTGGATGTTAACTGGTTGAACCTATCTATATGACTATAGATAATTGATATGAAGTACACTAATCGTAAGAAAAAACTAACAATCATCCAAAATTTCTAAGTCAAAACTAGCAAATTTGCGATTTTTGCGGTTCCAAACCACAATTTGCAAACCTGATTTCTTTAAACTACAAACCGCAACCGATAGTTGCGGATTAGTTTGAACAACAATATGTGGTTCGGTTGCAGTTTGGTTAACCAAGCCACAATCTGCTCAGCCCTACAATTAAGTTATCACCGACTTGGATCCGGACTACATGCATCCCAATGCAATGGTACAATTTTGATGTTCTTTGGACAATGGCAACGGATGTTGGTGTCCCTATTATAGTTGATCAACGGACACTCAATTTCAATTGTGGACGTTTTTCTTGTACTTTTGTTGACATAGATATCACATGGCCTCTTAAGAAAACTATTCACATTAGTGGGGTAGGTTGCCCGATTGAGTACGAGGGATTGTATATTATTTGCTTTAAGTGTGGCCGATATGGTCATTATGATTCCAATTGTGAGATGCCGGAATACACTTCTAAAGTTCAACCTGCTAGTGTGCAACAAACAATATAACCTCCCCATTATGTTAATGACGCTAGTGTTACTACACCTCCGGCCTAGGTGAGTGACGATTCTACTTTTATCCCATGGATGATGCTGGCACGCCGTAATAAATCGGTTAAAACTATGGAACGAGCTAGAACTAGCCTTAAACATGAAAATGTTAAAGGGAAGGAGCCATCTCCGATCTCGTATCCTAAGATTATAACACCAATCCATCCTACAACTCACATTGTAGAAACTAGAAAGCAACAACCTACATCGGCCATTAGAAAGCGTTGGTAAGACTGTGGAAAAAGAAGTGTGCATGGTACTTGAGGCATCGAAGTAACCGGTACAGAAGACCATGGAGTTCGGTTCGAGTAGTCATGGCTCTTCCGAGGAGGTTGTTGTTTTTAGTGGGGTTTCATCAAACTCGGCACAAGCGACTTCTACGGAGATATCGAAGAGAAAAAGCCGAATAGTAGGGCCAAAAACAAGGAACACCGCATTTCTTGGAGGCTTAAGAAAGCGGAGATTGAAGGTTCTACTCGTTAATCCGCCAAGAGACCTTGTCCACAGGAATATCAGGTACCCGGTCTCAGCAGTGTCCGGTGTTGACTATTCTACCGCCTTTGCTGGTGTTGTGTCTCTTGGGACCGTTTGAGATAATCTATACTATTCTTGTGTGTATTAATGCAAGTTAAGTTCATTTGACCGTATTGCTTCAGTGGATTTGGTTATGGAAGAGAATGTTGATCAAGCGTTTGTTGGGCCACAGTAAGGACCCTTGATACTCTGGATTAATTTGTGTCATTCTTGTCACGCTTACTCTTGATTTTTAATCAATGAATTGCATGTTGTGGAATGTCTTCGGTGCATGTAAGCGGGGTTTCCATTGTGCCATTAAATGTTTATGTAATTATCATAAAATCGTTGTTTTGGCGGTCATCGAACCCCGTGTGTTGGGGTCACGTGCTCAGACTATTTATGATTGCATGAAACTTAAAGGTTGTTACACGGTAGAAGCTTCAGATTTTATTGGTGGTATTTGGATTTTTCAAGACATTGGGAGTGTCCAAATGAGTATTTTCACGAGCAATAGAGATTTTATCCATGTACGTGTTAGCAAGGGTGTTTTTACTTTCAACTTCATTGTGGTTTATGCTCCCTCATATACGATTCATCGAAAGCCTTTCTGGGAGGATCTTGACAAGAAGATTAATTCAGTTAATGATTCCTTATTATTGGTGGAGATTTAAGTTGCATTATTTACCAGCATGAAAGACTTGGGGGTTCGGGTCGTCTGCATGGGGATTTAGATTATTTTCTTTATTTGGTGAATACGAATGGTGTCGTTGATTCGGGTTTCATTCGCCCCCGGAATTTACATGGGATAATGGACTGGATTAGAGCTGTAAAGTGTATAAGCCTCTGGATCGGGTTCTAGTTAATGATGCTGCTATTGTTTTGGCTCCGAACATCTCAGTCCGGCATCTTGCTCGGTTCTCCTCATATCATTCACCTATTCTTGTTGAATTGCATCGTTCTACTAGGATGCAACGCGAAAGGCGTCCTTGAGGTTGCATGGATGACTCATTAGGATTTCATGCCCGTGTTTGATAATTTTTGGGCGATTAACCTTGAGGTAAGTGAGGCTATCCCTTTAGCTTTCTTTACTAATGTGGAATCGTTTTTTGTATGGTAATATCCATCGCATGAAATAGGTACTACTTGGTAAGTTAGCTTCCATCCAGTCGGATCCGCATCTTCCTTATTCTCGCCGGCTACATGCTCGTGAGGGTTCTCTTAAAGGTTCTTTAGACGTTACTCTAGAACAGGAGGAACTCGTTTGGTCCAAAAATCAAGGGAACATTGGTTGAGTTGTGGGGATCAGAACACTAAATATTTTCTAATCTATTACGTATCTAAGGAGATGTCGTAGTAGGGTGGTCGGTTTGTTTGTTGCTCCGGACGTACGTTTGGGCTGATGAACCGTAGGTGTTGGAAGCTCATGCCATCGACTTCTTTTCTACGTTAATTGTATAGTTTGGAGGATGTTCATCCTCTTATTTCTTCACGTTCTTTGTCGTTGGTTTCTTTTCCCAATGTTGCTCCTATGGCTTGGCATCCACTAAATACATGTTACTATGGAGGAGTTTTGGTCTGCGGTAAAGAGTATGTGACCTTATAAAGCCCCTGGTGTTGATGGTTTTCAACCTATCTTTTTCCAAAAATGTTAGCCGACGGTTGGAAGTATGGTAAAACGTTTGGTAACTCACTTCTTCAATACTTTTACACTCCCTCGGGTATGAATGATACTATTATTTCGTTGATTGCCAAGGCAGGGAAGCTTTAGTGGATCAGTCAGTTTTGTCCGATTGCCCTTAGTAATGTCAGTTACAAAGTTATTTCGAGATTATGGTACAACATATGAAGGGGATTATTTGGGATCTTGTTGGTCCTACACAAGGGAGTTTGATCCTAGGACGTTTGATTCAGGATAACATTGTTCTTATGCAGGAAATAGTGCATTCTATGTGTAAGAAACGAGTTGGTAAGAAGTGGATGTTGTTGAAGTTAGGTCTTGAGAAGGCGTATGATCGCCTCTGTTGAGAAGTTGACAAAGCATTTTACTTCTCAACGTAACGGGGACTACGGCAGGGAGATCCCCTATCTCCCTACTTTTTTGTCTTATGCGTTGAGCGATAAGTCACTTGATATTGGAATATGTTGAGCAAGAGGTTTGGAAGCCTATCTTTCTTTCGCAAGGAGGTCTGCCGCTTTCTCATATGTTCTTTGTAGATGATATTTCTCTGTTTGATGAAGCGAAGGCCTTCCATATGAGTGTTATTATGGATTGTATTGATAATTGTTGCAAAACTTCTGGTCTCAAAGTGATTATCTCTAAATCAAAAATTTATGTTTCGCCCAATGTTCACCATGACCTTTGTAATGAGCTCGAGATCTTAAGTGGTGTTGATGTTACTAGAAATTTGAGTGATTACCTTGGGGTCCCTATTTTGCAAGGCGAGTTTCAAGAGAGATATTTATGCCTCTCCTTGATAAGATGAATGCTAGGTTATCCGAGTGGCGTGCTAAGTCCCTTAGCTTTGTCGATCGTGTGACTTTGGCTAAATCAGTTTTGACTTCTATGATTATTTATACTGTGCATATAGTTTCTTGGGATGTTTGTTGCTTGCCTAAGCAACGGGGTGGTTTGGGTGTTAGGTGCATGGAGCTTCTTAATAAAGTTTGGAAAGCTTGGTTGGAGGTTTCTTAAGGATGATGGTTACCTTTGGGCTACGGTTCTTAAGAGCAATACAATCGTGATGATGGTACTAGACACTCTTCCCGACCCCTCTAATTGTTGGAACTATATTTTGCGGAATATGCAAGGTGTTGTGTTTCAGGGCTCTCGTTGGGTGCTTGGTGATGGTTTGGATATACGTTTTTGGGATGATCCATGGTTATTGGACTCTCCGTTACGGTCTTGGGTTATCGGAGATTTTGATGCTCGTTAGTTATCCTCAGAGGATTCGGTTTGTAGCTACTGACACTAACACCATGGATGACGCTGGGTTGGTTTTGTAGATATTATGCCCACTGACATTGTGTCACGTTTGGCTGTTGTTCAGCCATATGATACTCCCTTCCATGCGGAGTCTAGTACGGTTTCTTATGGTGGTTCGGTATTTCACTCGAGGTACGAGCTTAGCCGGACCTACATATGATACTCACTTGTCTATGGATGCTCGTTGACCGTTTTGTTTGGTTTGGGATGATTACCTTGAGCATTTTTTTCTTGATTGCCAGATTTCAAGATTTATTTGGA
This sequence comes from Fagopyrum tataricum, assembly GCA_002319775.1. Lineage (NCBI taxonomy): Eukaryota > Viridiplantae > Streptophyta > Magnoliopsida > Caryophyllales > Polygonaceae > Fagopyrum > Fagopyrum tataricum. The sequence goes on along the minus strand of CM008284.1, from coordinate 18,944,176 downwards.
AAGGATTGCATGCTGATCATTTTATGACATCTTTATATAAAAACCTTTCGTCACTTGAATTTGAGGTAATATTTCTTCTAGTCGTTTTAATACTTGTTTGTTGCATGAGGTTTTTTCTATAGGGTATTGGTGGATGTGGACTAGGAGGAAAAAAAAAGTTTTTGAAAATCATGAAGAACCGTGGGATAGGCTACTTATGTCCGACGGAGTACTTTGGAACTTTTTATGTTTTTGAGTCCTTTTTATGTTTTTGAAAAAGTTTTTGAAAATCAATTTAGGTAGTTTTTAGAGTCCTTTTTATGTTTTTGAGTCATATTATGTTGCTAATACTTTGATCCAGATAAAAGAGTTTAAATGAGGCAAAAGAAGGTATTAGCAACACTTAGGAGTTGAAGTAAAACGTTGAAGACAAGTTTCTGGTGCCACACCGCCCCTGCGGTGGCACCCTTGCCGAGTGCCGCAACCAGCGGCTTCACCTGCGCCGAACGAAGCTTGTCACCGCCCCCGCGGCTGCCTCTGGCCGCCCTTGCGATGACAACCCTGAAGACCCATGCCGAGCTCCGCGGCCAACGCCTTCGTCCGGGGCAAAGAAGAGACATGTCACCGCCCCTGCGAACGCCTATGGCTGCCCCTGCGGTGACCCATCCTGAAGAAGCGAAGACAGCGCTCTTGCCAGCGGCCCTGTGAAGCCGAAGATCCAGTGTCACCGCCCCTGCGGTGACTCTGGGCCGCGCCTGCGGATCTTCACTAGAAACGTTACGAAGCTGAAGAGTCGGACGTTCAAAGAACATTGAAGATCCCGCCCCCGCGGGCATTTTGGCCACGAGGAAGATGGAACGTTTTGACCTAAACCGCCCCTGCGGCACCGTTGGCCGCGGGTGCAGCTTAGCATCAGAGGACTTTACTCGGCTGTTCTCGTCACTTTTATGGCCTTAATTGTGTCTGTTTGCACAACCTCTTTACTCCATTCTTTATGGTGGCTGTTTGCACAACCTCTTTACTCCTTTTTAATGCATTTTATAGTATAAATAGAGCCCTTGGCTAAGGCTAGAATCATCTCATTTTTCCACAAAAACCTCTATATTTCTAGTGTCTTTTGTAATGAGTTTCTAAGCTTCCTTTGCTACATTGGGTGGATTGAAGCTTCATATAAGTTGGTTGTAAGTTCCTTTAAATAGAAGTTTTATTCAATATATATTTGTGTTATATTCCTTGTGTTTAACTGTGAGACCCCTACTCTTCCGGACTGAGATCGGACCATGGACGAGATTGGCTTTGGCTGAGGTGAGACTTTTCCGCACCCGCGGGCATTTTGGCCGCCCCTGCGGTTTCCGGCGGCTGCAGCCGGTTTTGTTGACCCTTTGACTTGTGCTTTCCCCTTTCCTTTGCCTTCTCCCTTAAGCTTTCCCTTAGCTGCTATAGCAAGGGTTTCACTCTGTTCTTTAGCCTCTCACGATCTTTTGATTCCCCTTTTCTCTCTTTGATCTTGTTCTTGGTTCCTTGAGTTTGGAAGGAAGTTGTGTAGCTTTGGTACTTGTTGTTGTGTATGTGGATGGTATGTTGAGCTGGGAAGCCAGCCTTGATGTGTGTTGATATCTCCTGCAGCCTAGGACCACAGTGGTGGTGAGTGATCTTTCTTTCTCTCCTTCCTTTCTTGTTCTTCTTCTTCCTTAGCTTAGGATTAGATGATTGAATGTAGAATTGATGTTTGTATGTGTATGTTGTGGTATGTGTATGAATCTGGAAGAGAGTAGACGTGATTTGATCACGTGAAGAGCTAAAGAGAAGCCGCGAGGTTTCGTTCTGCACTGTCGCCGCCCCCGCGGCCAGAAGTCACCGCCCCTGCGGAAGACGTGCCTTAGCACCTGCGCCGTGCCTGCGTTGCCAGGGACTCTTGTCACCGCCCCCGCGGTTGAGTGCCACCGCGCCTGCGGTTTCCTACGTTCCGCCCTTGCGTCCTTAGTTCACGCAGGTGCGTCTTGTCCCGGGACTACCTATAGTTAGGTAGTTCCTTTCCTTTCTAGTATGAAGGAACTAGTACCATGCTAGGATTCGGATGTTGATGACTATGTTATAGATATGCCAGTTACGGCTTTGAGGTTACAAGTTGGATATGATCCCTTATGGATCCCTTGGGTCTAGGTGTGACCCCTTTGTGTGATAGGATTGTGATATATATGTATGTGTGCCTTGTATAGGCTGTGTTGTCCTCCAGTTGGAGTGGACGTTTTTTGAGAGTTGTTCGTAGCGAGATACTTTTGAGATCGAGGTAAGTCCATAAGACTTACTTAGCTACTATCCTTATATTGGATGTATGCTTGAGTGGTGTGTGTTATGTGCTTTATAGCATGTGTTATTATTTGGTCACCGACCTATGTTATATTGACCGCCCATTGTAGTGGTTGTGACAACTTACCTTTCATCCTGTAGTGGAGTCTGGGAAGTTCTCTGTAAGCTAGTTAGTTCTGGTATACGGGAAGTGCGCTTACCACTCCATACGGTATACGGAAAAGTGCGCTGATACCACTCCAGCTAGCTATTCCACGCAGAGGCGAGGGTTATATATACATTCCTCGTGCCACGTATATTCATATACATTTATTATACGATTGAGTGTTGGACTTATTAAAGATAATAAATCGGGTAAATGTGTGATATCATGATGATGTGTTAATATTATTGACGTGTGTTTGTGCTCTAGCATCTTCTTATATATGTGTATAGTTAGCTAACGGTTTTATACCGTGTTCTAGATCCTTTGCAGGTTAGGAGAGCTGCAGAGTGATCCGGAGGGGTGATCTGCTGAGGGTTCCGTACACGGGGCGTACTCGTGGGATATGGGTTATTTATGTTGTACGGGTTTATGTTTTGACTTTTGTACTCAGCAGTACCTTGTATCACCTTTTTGATATGTATATATATATTTATCAGTTTCATGTTTTGTTTTAATCTATTGGTGCCTTGTTGTAAGATTTAGTGAAGTTGTTGTCAGGCTAGGGTCAGAATTCATTGTGAGATCCTAGCCCAGTAGCACTCCGAGTCCTACGGATTTGGGGTGTTACAAAGTTGGTATCAGAGCCTAGTTTGACAACAATGGCACTAGTAATCTGCAATAAAGTTCGAATAGATAAATAAACAGAACCCGAAAGGGGTCTGACTTTTCAAAAGTTTTTGGTTTTGAAATGAGTACAAATGTTTTGGGTTATCGTGTACGTGAACCATCGCCCCTCTGAAGATCTCGACAGTATAGATATATATAGATATTCTGTTGTGATTGATCTGTTATATATCTATATATATGGCATATATATAGCCTTCTAAGATAGGTTTACGTCTTCTGCAGATGGTTCAGACTAGAGCCTTACCTGCAGCAAGACGAGGTAGAGATAGACCCCCTCTAGGTAGAGGACGGGGTAGGACTCCTGCTGACGGTTCACATGTGGGAGAGCTACATGAGGAGGTTGCTGAGAGCGCCGTTCCTGAGACTAGGAATGGGGCAGCTGAGAGACAGGGGGCACAGAGAGCCCAGTCTGACGAGTCTGATCGTGTCTCTATGGGTAGATCAAAGTTCCATGCTTATATCAGACGTGTTGAAGAGGCTGCCAGAGCCGGTAGACGTGCCCCAGATTTACAGGCACAGGAGGAACCATCTGAGAGGTCCCATACCGTTACTCAGGTACCAGTTGTACAGGTACCTGCTACTGAGATTGTCAGAGCACTGGAGGAGCATAGAGGGCCTAGACCAGATACCTGGTTGAAGGCATTCCATCAGATGGGTGTACCCCCTTTCACTGGGAAGGTAGGGTTGGAGGTTGAGCTCTGGATCGGGCATGTAGACTCAACTCTAGAGTCTATTCGCTGTCCAGCTGACAGACATATTGAGTTGGTTCAGACTTTATTTTGGGACTTGGCACAACACTAGTGGAGATCAGTACGGGGTCAGGTTACCAGTTATGATCACATGAAGACGATGATTAGAGAGCGTTTCTGCCCTGCCTCTCTGAGGAGGGAGAAACTGCGAGATTTTGTGGAGGCTGGGTTTGAGGATGTACCAGTCTCCGAGGCCATTAGGAGGTTTCAGGAGGAGCTGAAATTACTTGGACCAGCTGCACCTGCTGCAGATCAGCACGTTTATCTCTTTTCCCGACGACTGAGGGATACTACCCGGACCTACATGGCGGGATTTCATTGTGAGACTCTCACATATTATCAGGACAGAGCTTCCGATTATGAGAGGGAGCGAGCTGGACAGAGGAGAGCTTATCAGACCGGAGGGTCTGAGAAGAGGCAGGGTACAGGGCAGACCAGTGGTACTGGTGGTTCTGCTAGTGGTTGGCGTGGTCAGAGACGCCCGAGTCAGCCTTCATCTGCGCCGATTGCAGAGAAGGGACGTCAGTGCTTTAACTGTGGAGATCCGGGGCATATGAGGCCAGAGTGCACGAGGCCATTGGTGACTTGCTACACCTGTGGTAGGTAAGGTCACCGAGCTATTTACTGCCGTCAGGGCGGAGCTTCATCTCAGTAGGGTTCTTCTCCTGCTATTGCAGCGGGAGGTGGGCAGAGGCCACCTCAACAACAGCAGACTCAAGGACAGCAGAGAGTCCCAGATTGCCCTACGACTCAAGGATCTGCTCTTGGGCCGAGTAGAGGCAGAGGTCGTGGTGGGGGCACCACTGATACCAGAGGCCCACAGGTTCGTGTTTTTGAGCTGAGGAGTGCAGAGGAGCCAGCTGCACCTACTGCTACAGGTACCATTCTGATTCATGGTTTACCTGTTAGAGTTTTATTTGATACTGGTGCTACGCACTCTTTTATTTCTGATGCCTATGTAGAGTGTCTTGGTTTAGATATAGTTGAGGGGATGCCCTTTATTATAGGGTTACCCAATGGTGGTAGGGTCAGAGGTACCCGTGAGATTCACGGTTGTCCCATTTCTGTAGGGACCCGTGTGTTACTAGTTGACTTCTTTGTCATGCCATTAGAGCATGAAGAAGTCATTCTAGGTATGGACTGGATGGATAGACACTCTGCAGTCTTAGATGTAGGTAGGAGGACTGTTACCCTCTCTACCGAGTTAGGCCAGATAGAGGTTTTCCGAGGTTGGGACCTTGGAAATACAGGTACAGTTATCAGCGCCATAAGGGCAACTAGATTGATTGCACAGGGTTGCGAGGCCTTCTGGTGTTATGCCATGAAGGAGGGGGAGAGTCCATCTGTAGAGGACATTCCAGTTGTTTGTGAGTTTACTGATGTTTTTGCTGAGCCGTCCAATTTGCCGCCTCAGAGGAGTGTGGATTTCAGTATCGAGTTAGAGCCTAGTACGAGACCCATCTCGAAGGCCCCATACCGGATGCGCCTTTCGAGATCCTGGAGCTGAAGAAGCAACTCGAGGAGTTGGCTAAGAAGGGCTTCATTCGCCCTAGCGTGTCCCCTTGGGGAGCATCTGTCCTCTTCGTGTAGAAGAAGGATGGATCACTGAGGTTATGCATAGATTACAAAGAGCTGAACAAGGTGACCATCAAGAACAAGTATCCACTGCCACGCATTGATGATTTGTTAGATCAGATACAGGGAGCGACTTTGTTCTCCAGGATTGACCTGCGTTCCGGGTATCACCGGTTGAGAGTGAGGGAGCAGGATGTGCACAGGACAACATTTCGGACCAGATATGGCCACTACGAGTTTGTAGTGATGCCATTTGGGCTTACGAATGCCCCAACCGTCTTTATGGAGTTGATGAACAGTATCTTCATCGACTTCCTGGATCAGTTTGTAGTGGTTTTTATTGATGACATTCTGGTATACCCTCGCAGTGGAGAGGAGCATGCAGGACATCTAAGGACTGTATTTCAGGTTTTGCGGGATAGAGAACTTTATGCAAAGTTCTCTAAGTGTGAGTTCTGGATGTCAGAGGTAGCATTCCTGGGTCATATAGTATCAACTGAGGGGATCAAGGTGGATCCAGCGAAGATTGAGGCAGTAGCAACATGGACGAAACCGACGAACGTCAAGGAAGTACGTAGTTTCCTTGACCTAGACGGTTATTACAGACGCTTCGTGGAGGGTTTTTCTGTGATTGCCCATCCACTGACGAGTTTGCTGAGGAAGACTACCAGATTTGTGTGGTCTGATCAGTGCAAGCAGAGTTTTGAGGAGTTGAAGAGGTGTTTGACTTCTGCTCCTATTTTGGCACAGCCAGAGGGTACTGATGATTTTGTGGTTTACAGTGATGCATCCAAGCTAGGCTTGAGATGTGTTTTGATGCAACGATGCAGAGTTATTGCTTATGCGTCCGACGGTTGAAGACGTATGAGGAGAACTACCCGACTTATGATCTAGAGTTGGCAGCGGTAGTTCATGCACTGAAGATCTGGAGACATTACCTGTATGGTGCTACATGTCAGATCTTCACAGACCATAAGAGTCTGAAGTATATTTTCACGCAACGGGAATTGAATAACCGCCAGCGTAGGTGGCTCAAGCTGATCAAGGATTTTGATTAGAGATCTTGTACCATCCGGGGAAGGCGAACGTTGTCGCCGACGCCCTGAGCAAGAAGACGCCTCGAGAGCAGGCGATTGCGAGGCTGACAGTTCAGCATCAGTTGCAGAGAGATCTGATCTGGTTAGAGTTGGACATCCAGTTTCCTGATGAGGATGCCCAACTACGTACTTTAGAGGTTCTTCCTGATCTGTTGGATGAGATCCGACAGAAACAGGAGACCTGCCCGACTTTACAGAGGATTAGAGATTGGATGTCTCGAGATGAGGCACCCCAGTTTCTGCTTGGAGCAAATGGAGTTTTGAGGCGCTGCGGTCGCGTCTGTGTACCTGCTGATACAGAGCTGAGGCAGAGGATTTTACAGGAGGCTCACTGTACACCTTACTCTGTACATCCAGGTACGAGTAAGATGTATTAGGACTTGAGACGTATATATTGGTGGGGAGGGCTGAAGCCCGATGTAGCCAGATTTGTAGCTCAGTGTGCGACCTGCCAGTAGGTCAAGATCGAGCATTTCCGACCTGGAGGTGAGCTCCATCCACTTCTTGTTCCACAGAGGAAGTGGTAGGACGTCACTATGGATTTTGTGACTGGCTTGAGGCTGAGCCGGAGTTTTGATGCCATCTAGGTCATAGTAGACAGATTGACGAAGACGGCACGTTTCATTCCTATCAGGTTGACGTGGCCGGTGAGCAGATTAGCTGAGGAGTACACTAGGCAGATAGTGAGACTCCATGGTGTACCGAGGACGATCGTCTCTGACAGAGATAGACGATTTACCTCGAGATTCTGGCAGCAGATTCAGACTGCCCTGGGGACGAGTTTGCACTTCACGACTGCGTTCCATCCTCAGACATATGGTCAGTCAGAGAGGACCATTCAAACCCTGGAGGATATGTTGCGAGCTTGTGTGTTGGATTGGGGACAGGTGTGGACGAATCATCTCCCACTTGTTGAGTTCTCCTACAACAACAGCTGACATGCATCTATTGGGATGGCCCCATATGAGGCACTGTATGGATAGAGATGTCGTACCCCGTTATGCTGGGATGAGCAGAGCAGTGTTAGTGGTTTAGCACTTGATCAAATTCAGGATGATATGGCTCGAGTAGCATTGATCAGAGAGCGTATGCTGACTGCACAGAGCCGTCAGAAGTCTTATGCTGACAGGAGGCGTAAACCTCTAGAGTTCAGGGTTGGATCCCATGTGTGGCTGAGAGTGTCCCCAACACGAGGTGTTAGGCGTTTTGGCATTAAGGGGAAGTTGAGTCCCCGATATGTCGGACCGTTCGAGATTCTGGATCGGGTTAGGAGTGCAGCTTACAGATTAGCTTTGCCTCCGAGTTTAGAGGGTGTTCACCCTGTATTTCATGTGTCTCAGCTGAGGGAGTACATACCAGATCCGAGGCACATTGTGAGTTATGAGGATTTGGTGGTTGAGCCGGACCACACATTTGTAGAGCATCCTATTGCAGTCCTAGAGCGAGGTATGAGACGCCTGCGTTCGAAGGACATTCCTATGTTCAGGATACAGTGGTCGAGACGAGGACCCGAGGAGGCTACATGGGAGACTGAGGATAGTATCCAGAGGAACTATCCAGAGTTCTATGCCGAGATAGGTGCACCAGTACGATCACCGAGTAGATCATAGTACTAGCTTGGTGAGTCTTATATGCTTACATGCTTATATGCTATGATATGTTATTTCATGCTAGCTTTGTGGTGATTATGATCTTATTAGATCTTGTTACGCTAGTATGATTTCTTGTTTATAGCTGGAGGTGGTTCTTTCCTCCATGCTATTGTGATACGTTTAGGATTTAGCTGGAGATGGTTCTTTCCTCCATGCTATTTTGATGGACATAGTAGTGCTGGAGATGTACTTCCTCCATGCCTTTCTGTTATGGTTATGATACGGCTAGAGATGTGTTTCCTCTATGCCTTGTGATATGTTTATGGTTTGGCTAGAGATGGTTATCCTCTAGGCCCTGGATAGTATAGTTACTGCTGGAGTTGATGTATTCCTCCATGCTTACGTCTGAGGTTATAGAGAGTGTTACCTCGGCTGTTGAGTCCGAGTGTTTCAGGATCTTGCAAGTTTCGGGACGAAACTTGTTTTTAGGGGGTGAGATGTGAGACCTCTACTCTTCCGGACCGAGATCGGACCATGGCCGAGATTGGCTTTGGATGAGTTGAGACTTTTCCGCACCCGCGGGCATTTTGGCCGTCCCTGCGGGTTTCCGCCCCTGCGGCTCATGGGACCACCCCTGCGGTTTCCGGCGGCTGCAGCCGGTTTTGTTGACCCTTTGACTTGTGCTTTCCCCTTTCCTTTGCCTTCTCCCTTAAGCTTTCCCTTAACTACTAGAGCAAGGGTTTCACTCTGTTCTTTAGCCTCTCACGATCTTTTGCTTCCCCTTTTCTCTCTTTGATCTTGTTCTTGGTTCCTTGAGTTTGGAAGGAAGTTGTGTAGCTTTGGTACTTGTTGTTGTGTATGTGGATGGTATGCTGAGCTGGGAAGCCAACCTTGATGTGTGTTGATATCTCCTGCAGCCTAGGACCACAGTGGTGGTGAGTGATCTTTCTTTCTCTCCTTCCTTTCTTGTTCTTCTTCTTCCTTAGCTTAGGATTAGATGATTGAATCTAGGATTGATGTTTGTATGTGTATGTTGTGGCATGTGTATGAATCTGGAAGAGAGTAGACGTGATTTGATCACGTGAAGAGTTAAAGAGAAGCCGCGAGGTTTCGTTCTGCACTGTCGCCGCCCCGCGGCCAGAAGTCACCGCCCCTACGGAAGACGTGCCGCAGCGCCCGCGCCGTGCCTGCGTTGCCAGCGACTCTTGTCACCGCCCCCGTGGTTGAGTGCCACCGTGCCTGCGGTTTCCTACGTTCCGCCCCTGCATCCTTAGTTCACGCAGGTGCGTCTTGTCCCAGGACTACCTATAGTTAGGTAGTTCATTTCCTTTCTAGTATGAGGGAACTAGTACCATGCTAGGATTCGGATGTTGATGACTATGTTATAGATATGCCGGTTACGACTTTGAGGTTACAAGTTGGATATGATCCCTTATGGATCCCTTGGGTCTAGGTGTGACCCCTTTGTGTGATAGGATTGTGATATATATGTATGTGTGCCTTGTATAGGCCGTGTTGTCCTCCAGTTGGAGTGGACGTTTTTGAGAGTTGTTCGTAGCGAGATACTTCTGAGATTGAGGTAACTCCATAGGACTTACTTAGCTACTATCCTTATATTGGATGTATGCTTGAGTGGTGTGTGTTATGTGCTTTATAGCATGTGTTATTATTTGGTCACCGACCTATGTTATATTGACCGCCCATTGTAGTGGTTGTGACAACTTACCTTTCATCCTGTAGTGGAGTCTGGGAAGTTCTCTGTAAGCTAGTTAGTTCTGGTATACGGGAAGTGCGCTTACCACTCCATACGGTATACGGAAAAGTGCGCTGATACCACTCCAGCTAGCTATTCCACGCAGAGGCGAGGGTTATATATACATTCCTCGTGTCACGTATATTCATATACATTTATTATACGATTGAGTGTTGGACTTATTAAAGATAATAAATCGGGTAAATGTGTGATATCATGATGATGTGTTAATATTATTGACGTGTGTTTGTGCTCTAGCATCTTCTTATATATGTGTATAGTTAGCTAACGGTTTTATACCGTTTTCTAGATCCTTTGCAGGTTAGGAGAGTTGTAGAGTGATCCGGAGGGGTGATCTGCTGAGGGTTCCGTACACGGGGCGTACTCGTGGAATATGAGTTATTTATGTTGTACGGGTTTATGTTTTGACTTTTGTACTCAGCAGTACCTTGTATCACCTTTTTGATATGTATATATATATATATATATATATATATATATATATATATATATATATATATATATATATATATCAGTTTTATGTTTTGTTTTAATCTATTGGTGCCTTGTTGTAAGATTCAGTGAAGTTGTTGTCAGGCTAGGGTCAGGATCCATTGTGAGATCCTAGCCCAGTAGCACTCCGAATCCTACGGATTTCGGATATTACATTAACTTAGTTTGTATGTTTATTTTCCACTTAGTTTGATCACCTAAGTTGTATAATTGCATGCAAAAGGCTAAGGTTAATTGGTTCCAGGTTCAGGTCATTAATCCAGTAGCAAACTCTTAGGTATGAACGAGTTGTGATTATCTATGTGTAAAAGGAATATAACTACATAATAAGATTAACGGGTTGTTTCTCTTTTATGTATCTCTTTATCTTTGGTAGAATGCTAACTTGTTGTTTGGTCTTGTAGGTTTACGGATTAGCAACTTGTTAAGTTATGTTAATGCCGGTTGGCTTAATGCATAAATATGATCAAGATGAGAACAAATGTTGAATGCTTCTAAAAAGAACCAACCAAGTTATATGCAAGCGGAAATCTAACCTAGTGTAGTGTTTGTCTTATTATTTATATCATCCTCAATCTTTACTTCAATTACATGTTTGTCTTGTCACCTATTAAAATCCAATCCCCCCCTTTTGTAACCAAATCTATAATTAAATCTAATAGAAACTCGATAAAACTCCTTTGGGTTCGACCCTTTCTTACACTATACAAATCGGTTAAGTGTATGTTAGGTATTTTACTTTGACTAAAGCTAAAAGACAATGACCATAGGTTTTTAGCCTCGTCAAATTTGGCGCCGTTGCCGGGGAGTTTAATTTTTGTTTTTATTATTTTTGATTATTAATTATTGGTTCGAACCATTTTCATGGTTCAAACCCGTGCTACTAACTTAGAATTTGCCCTTTTTGATCCAGAAATCGAGAGGACATACAATCGGCAAAGAAGACAAAGTCGGAACAAAATAGCAATGGTGAACCGCACACTCCGACAACTCACGCAGCCGGATTTGACTCAACACCCACTTGCGGTAACCATACCGGCAATTGGAGAAGGGGTCAACTTCGAGCTCAAGCCGGGCTTGATCCATTTGCTACCTTCCTTTCATGGGCTGAGCGGAGAAGATCCCATCAAGCACTTGGGGAAGTTTCATACCGTTTGCATGAGCATGAAGCCGGCAAACGTGAACGAAGAGCAAATCAAGATGAGAGCCTTCGGTTTTACTCTCAAGGATGCAGCGGATGATTGGTACTACCACCTTCCATCCGGTAGTATCGATACTTGGGATAATCTCCACAAAGCCTTCTTGGAGAAATAATTTCCAGCCAAGAAGGCCAACAGTTTGAAGAAGGCGATAAGCAACATCGAGCAAGAAGCGAATGAAACTCTTTATGAGTATTTTGAAAGATTTGCTAAGTTGAGATCGAGTTGTCCCTTCCACGGGTACTCCACCCAAGACCTTGTGTTGTACTTGTACAACGGGCTCTTGGACAACGAAAGAAGGATCGTGGACGCCGCTTGTGGAGGTAATATTCTTAACTCCACCCCTGAAATTGCTATGGAGAAAATGCAGGAAATGGCGGAAGGTACGAGAAACTTTGGTAATCTTCTACCAAAAAAGGAGTCCATGCCATCAACCCCAGCCGTCCGGAACTTGTGCAAGAGATTGCTGAACTAAAGGAGATGGTGAAGAGGCTCACCTTGATGGGAACTCCACAACAATTGAAGGCTTGTGGAGTATGTGCCGATCCATTCCACCCCACGGACTTGTGTCCACAAGTCCAAGATGACTCCGTTGCTGAGGTGAAAGCCATGGGATATGGACAACAGCAACAACGCCAACGGGACAACCCATATGCTCAAAATTACATGCCGGGTTGGCATGATCAACAAAACTACCGATGGAGGGATCAACCGAATCAACAACAACAGCAGCCCCACCAAGGTATGTCCCAATCCACTGAAAATATGCTACAAGTTTTAACTAAGCATTTTGCTACTCATGTCCAAACCACGGAGTCAAGCATCAAGAATCTAGAGAAGCAAGTGGGACAAATGGAGGAGGCAATTACGAGGATCGAAGCTCGATCCGCGGGAAACCTACCCTCCCAGATTGTTGTCAACCCCAAGGAGAGTTGATGTGCCATTTATCTCAGGAGTGGAAGGATCATCAAGGGGAATGAAGAACCAGGGACAATTAACCAACCTTCTATTGGTCAACCGCCCCTGCGCAAGGAGGATGCCGCCCCTGCGGCTCAGGTCAAACCGCCCCCGCGGCCTAGACCTTCGCCCTTGCGGCCAGCAATGCAGAAAGTGCTCTAGAGGAAGATCTTTACGTCCGTCCTAACTTTCCACCCCTCTATGCTGAAAAACCGCCAGCACCCTTCCCCAAGGCACTCAAGGAGAGAAGAGTGATAAAGGGCAAAGAACTCTTTGAGACCTTCTCAAAGTGTGAGGTAAACATTCCTCTCCTTAAACTCGTAAAAAGTGTGTCTAAGAATGCTCGATTCTTGAAGGAACTTTGTGCCATCAAGAGGAAGCAGAAGATGAAGAGAAAACATAAGGGAAGTGAGAAGGAGCACGTGTTCGCTACAATTAGCTGACGGATCTAATATCCACCCCAAGGCATAATCGAAGATGTTCTTATAAAAATTGATAAGCTAATCGTCCCTGCTGATTTCTTTGTCATTGATATGGAAAACAGCATGCACACCATCATGTTAGGTATGCCTTTTCTAATAACGGCTAGAACAAAAATTGACTATGTTGATGGAAAACTTACTATGGAGTTTAATGATGAGGTTATTGAATTCGATTTATTTACATCTCTTAAAACCCCATTAATACTCCTTCTTTGTATGGAAAAGCATGTGAAGTTGGCCTCGAAAGAGGATTTGCAAGATGACCACAACAAAACAAACAAAAATGATAAATTGGCCATTGGGCCCATTCTATTAAACCCAAGCCAAGAGCTTGTTGTTCCCATCTTGCAGGATACTCAGCACGGAATGCGAAGTTTTCCAACAGAAACGAGCAAGGAAGATCTAGGAGAGAAGAGAAACGCTCATATCATGAACGGAAATGAAAGAACGAGCTCTCCACATCAAGCAATTGATCCGGGAGAGGTCATTGAGGCATGATCAGGTGTCTTACATCGAGCCAACGACGTAATACAAAGGCGCTGCTCGGGAGGCAACCCGAGAAAATAAGAAGAGGAGGTTCTGACGTTCTGTCAAGAAAACCGCCCCTGCGGCCCAGTGTCACCGCCCCCGCGGTGACACTGCGCTCCCAGCCCGCCCCCGGCACTGAGCCAGCGCAAGCACAATGCTGTCACCGCGCCCGCGGTGACAGACCACCGCTCCCGCGGCTTTTTCCTTGACGAACGCTTCCGGCACCGCACTCGGCGCTGGGCCTGCGTCTCCCCTTTCCTTTGTCACCGCCCCCGCAGTGACAAGCCCACCGCCCCTGCGGGTTTACCTAGAAAAAAAAATTTTGGATCGGGATTAAAACCTATCCCACCCACCTCTCTCACTCCTCCTCACAAATCTCCATCGAAAAACACTCTCACTCACCAGCCCTCACAACGCCCCAGTGCCTCCATCGCCCGTCCTTGCGCCACCCTGCCACTACACCCCTGCGCCACCCCAACACGCCCCTGCGCCACCTCTGTTTACTTTGTCCTCCACCCGGCTGCACCTCTCCCCCAACCCACATTCTCACAAACCCTAAATCTAATCTATCACCACCACTCACCACCATCTAAAACCACCGTCATACACCGTTGGAAGCACCAACGGACGCCGGACAAGCACCACAGGAGCAACCACCAAGCGAACTATCACGAGTTCGTTTCCTGTCTTCGCCCGCCCCCGTGCCTTCGTTGTCGCCGTGACTGCGTCCCACCGTCCCCGCGGTTCTTCAAACCGCGCCTGCGGAAAACACAACAGAAGGTCGTCTTCTTCCTTTTCTTTGTGAAATTCTAATTCTTTTGCTTCGAACTGTGATTAGAATGGATTCAACGAGAAAATTTAAGATGACTAAGAGGGAGAAGGCTCGGTATGAGATTGTGCAGGACCGACAAATCTTAGCAACTCGATTCTTGCATGTTCCGACCTTAGAGAGGTTGGGCATGTGGGAAAGCATGCAATCCTTCCTCGACCATGCTGAGCTCGGGAAATTCCTTGGAAGGAGTGCCAAAACGTATTCCGAGCTGACCAGACAGTTCGTGGCTACGTTTACCATGGAGAAGGAAGACCACATCTGCACCGGCCTTACCTTCGAATTCAACAAAAGGAAATACACGGTGGATTTTGCTCAGCTGCAGGAGGCTTTCGGGGTTTCTAGATATCCCTCTGAAAAATGGTGGGAGTCGGCCCCTACACCCGACTTGTTTGCATTTTGGCGAGCAGCTACCGGCTCTGACTTTCAAGCGGGGGGTGAGTACAACAACAAACTCACTCACCCCAGCTTGAGGCTCCTGTCCAAGATAATCATGTGTGTCTTCTGTGGACACAGGGAGGAGAACAAGGTCGCCCTCAAGGACCTCCCCTTACTTTATGCTTGTGTTGTGGCATGTGACAACGTGCCGGATTGGATTACCCTCTTCCTCACCGCTTTGAAGCGGATTAGGAAGGATGAGCCGCGTGATATTGTTGGAGGTGGGATCATCTCCTTGATTGCGGAACAGGTCATGGACTTGACCCAGCTGGAGGATGGGCTAGCAATCCCATTTTACGACGAGGCTCTTCTACGGCGTTGCAAGCTCCTGGGGAGGGATGGTGAGAACCTCTTCTGGTTGTCTTTTGCAGATGGGAGTCACGTCACCTACCTGCCCCGGCCGTTGCCTTTCGGAGATGAGCTCTCCGACCTTTACATCGCCACCAACCCCTACGTCCCGAGGCGATCACAGGTTGTTGTTATTGAGCGACACGTGGCGAGCTCCAGCAGGGCCCCCCATGATGACCATATGCCCGATGATGAGGAGATGTCCACCGCGGCCGCGGAGGATGACACCACACACGCCAGTCTTCTAGCTCAGATGGCGGCTCTGACCACGCAACATCAGCAGTGGCAGACCAGCTACCAGACATCTATGCTCGAGCAGCAACAGGCGTGGCAGGCGGATTTTGAGGGGAGGATGACCGAGCATTTTGACCAACGTCAGGATGTTTGGCAGGAGGCTCAGTAGAAGAGGATGGAGGCTCAGCAGTTGGCTTGGCAAGCCAACTTTGAGACCTCTTTCGCCTATAGGATGGACGCGCAGCAGGCCTTGACGGCTTGTACCAGCGTCAGGAGCATTTTTTCAGCCACTTCCCCTATCCTCCGGAGCACGGTCCGGATGGTCCAGCTGGACCATCCCACTAGTGAGCCACCCTTTTTGCCCTTCTCCATGTTATTATATTTGCTTTCATTTTCACACTTTGAGGGCAAAGTGTTCTTCAAGTATGGGGGAGGGTACTTATCATGCATTTTACTTGAGCTTGTTTTGAATATTTTAGTGTAATACATGTTTCATTCATTTAAAAAAAAAGAAAGAAAGAAAAAGCCAAAGAATTGAGAAAAAAGGCAAGAAATCCTTGGATAAATCGAAAACCCGAAAGGGCGGTTTAGGCAAAAAGAAGGTAGTCCGACCAACTCTAGGTTGGTGCAAAATTGGACTTGAGGGATGTGAGATTTTTGGTGAGATCATGAAAAGAAGAAGAGTGGCAAGGTGAAAACCTGAAAGGGCTCCTTGGCAAAATGAGCGATACCGAGTGTAGGTTCTCCTTCCGACGTTGGCGACATAAGAAGGGGAGTCATAAGGAGGATGTCCGGGTAGGTCACTCTTGGAGACAATAAGGATGGTAGATTTTCTCACATTTTCTTCTTTCTCTCTTTTCTCACTTTCTTTGGTAATTTTTTCTCTTTTGTTCCTCATCTTTCCTACTACACCATATTTCTTGAGGCTTGTGTGCTGATTTGTTTGATGTGTTGTTTACTCGGGACGAGTAAAGAGTCTAAGTATGGGGGAGTTTGATAGGTGATGGAATCAATATCAATTTAGGTAGTTTTTAGAGTCCTTTTTATGTTTTTGAGTCATATTATGTTGCTAATACTTTGATCCAGATAAAAGAGTCTAAATGAAGCAAAAGAAGGTATTAGCAACACTTAGGAGTTGAAGTAAAACGTTGAAGACAAGTTTCTGGTGCCACACCGCCCCCGCGGAGAAGTCACTGCCCCTGCGGTGGCACCCTTGTTGAGTGCCGCAGCCAGCGGCTTCACCTGCGCCGAACGAAGCTTGTCACCGCCCCCGCGGCCGCCTCTGGCCGCCCCTGCGGTGACAACCCTGAAGACCCATGCCGAGCGCCGCGGCTAGCGCCTTCGCCCGCGGCCAAGAAGAGACATGTCATCGCCCCTGCGGACGCCTATGGCCGCCCCTGCGGTGACCCATCCTGAAGAAGCGAAGACAGTGCCCCAGCGCTCTTGCCAGCAGCTCTGTGAAGCCGAAGATCCAGTGTCACCGCCCCTGCGGTGACTCTGGGCCGCGCCTGCGGATCTTCACCAGAAACGTTACGAAGCTGAAGAGTCGGACGTTCAAAGAGCATTGAAGAACCCGCCCCCGCGAGAACGACGAGCCGCCCCTGCGGCCACGAGGAAGATGGAACGTTCTGGCCTAAATCGCCCCTGCGGCACCGTTGGCCGCGGGTGCGGCTTAGCATCAGAGGACTTTACTCGGCTGTTTTCGTCACTTTTATGGCCTTAATTGTGGCTGTTTGCACAGCCTCTTTACTCCATTCTTTGTGGTGGCTGTTTGGACAGCCTCTTTACTCCTTTTTAATGCATTTTGTAGTATAAATAGAGCCCTTGGCTAAGGCTAGAATCATCTCATTTTCCCACAAAAACCTCTATATTTCTAGTGTCTTTTGTAATGAGTTTCTAAGCTTCCTTTTCTACATTGGGTGGATTGAAGCTTCATAGAAGTTGGTTGTAAGTTCTTTTAAATAGAAATTTTATTCAATATATATTTGTGTTATATTCTTTGTGTTTAACTTAGTTTGTATGTTTATTTTCCACTTAGTTTGATCACCTAAGTTGTATAATTACATGCAAAAGGCTAAGGTTAATTGGTTCCGGGTTCGGGTCATTAATCCAGTAGCAAACTCTTATGTATGAACGGGTTGTGATTATCTAAGTGTAAAAGGAATATAACTACATAATAAGATTAACGGGTTGTTTCTCTTTTATGTATCTCTTTATCTTTGGTAGAATGCTAACTTGTTGTTTGGTCTTGTAGGTTTACGGATTAGCAACTAGTTAAGTTGTGTTAATGCCGGTTCGCTTAATGCATAAATATGATCAAGATGAGAACAAATGTTGAATGCTTCTAAAAAGAACCAACCAAGTTATATGCAAGCGGAAATCTAGCCTGGTGTAGTGTTTGTCTTATTATTTATATCATCCTCAATCTTTACTTCAATTACATGTTTGTCTTGTCACCTATTAAAATCAAATCCCCCCCTTTTGTTACCAAATCAATAAATAAATCTAATAGAAACTCGATAAAACTCCCTTGGGTTCGACCCTTGCTTACACTATACAAATCGGTTAAGTATATGTTAGGTATTTTACTTTGACTAAAGCTAAAAGACTACGACGACCATAGGTTTTTAGCCTCGTCAATGGTCTATTATGCATGTTCAGTACAACCGAGTGCAAGTGATGAGTATGCAGAGTTGGGAGAAGCCGTCTGAAGGGTACATTAAGGTGACACAAATTGATCTCGACGCAACGATGGTTTTGCAACTACAGGTGGTCTTCTTAGGAATCATAGGGGTGAGTGGTTGCGATGTTTTGGAACCAATCTCGGTTTATGTATTGTACCCATGACTGAGTTGTGGGGTGCATTACATGGTATGAGACTTGCTTGGGAGGGTAGCTATAGACGGGTTATCCTTGAGACGGATTCCCATTTGGTACCCATTTTTCTCCGATGTCCTCTCCCCCGTCATCACCCACTCTCTAGTCTAGTATGTATGTGCCATGACTTTTTGCAAAGTAAATGGATTATCCAGTTCCGTCATGCCTACCGCGAGGCGAATAAATCTACGGGCTACTTAGCTAGCTTAGCTTTCAATTATAACTATGGTTTGGTTGTATTGTTTGACCCTTCAAATGGTGTTATTGAACTCTTAAATGCTGATGTAACGGGTCGGACTATATATCCCCGCATGACAGAAAATATTAAGGAGCATGATTATGTCATGTGTTCGGAGTGAGTCTTTTGTTTTTCTTATAGATGATGTTCCGACGTCCACCATCCAGGAATGATTGAATAACCCTTCCGAAAATATGAAGGATGGAGGATGGAAAACGTATAGATGACCGAAAATATGAAGGATGGACGAATGATCCAATGGTAGGGATGGATCGGTAGCTAGATAGATCTGGTCAAACTCTTGAAGCAACCTGGAGCGCACTAGGGAAACTAAGGCCCTACCACACAACTAGGAATGATTGAATAACCCGTCCGCTATAATCTCACACAGAGGGAAACGATTGTTCCCAAAGCATGAGAAGTCGCCTGAAGTTGATAGAAAGCACCAGTCTGCCAATTCAAGTGACACAACTCAAAACAGTCCAAGCTATGGGGCGAGTGAGATTCCACGCACTCAGTTTGAACATGATTCCACCTATTCGTTCCCGATTCCACGAGAGAGTAAATACTGAAAGTATTCAAGTGTTTTTTTGATTAATTTGAAGTAAGTAAAACGTCTTATCTAAGATGCCTTATATAAACAGTCGGGCGTCTCCTAGTCTAGTTAGGGTTTGCTAAAGATAAGATCGAAAACTATGGGCTGAAAATCTAATCATAAAGTCAAAGTAAAAGAAAGGATAAGATCAAACTATGGGCTAGAACTCTAATCTTAATAGTCCAAAAACAAAGCAACTAAAAGCTAGCTCATAATAATAAAAGATGTCTAATTATGGGATGAAATAAATGATCTAGATATGACCTAATTTTACCACTTAAATTGGTCCAAAACCTTCCTCCTTTTCAGCCTTCTATAATAACCAGAAATGTTATTCCAATACCGGTAGTGTTACCGGATTTTTTATAGAAGAAAAACCGTATGCAATCGGTTAAAAAGTGTTAAATCACAATACTTGTGTTTATGTCCCTCTTATTGGGCCACCCGGCCTGCTTTTATTTCTTTTTCTCTTGGCCCAATTTCTTTATTTTCCTTCCTGGGCTAGCGAAGTGGTAACCCGGCCTGGTCCCTCTTATTTCCTCTGTTCCACCTTCAACCTTGGCAGCTTATCCATTCCTCTTTCTCACGTATACTCTTGTACGTATCAAAACGAACCGGCAATCTTAACTACTTCCCTGCAATTCTCAACCACGAAGCTGCAATCACGCGCATAACTTCCCGTCAACAACGGTCTTCAATCTACAACCTGCACACCGGAATCAAGCAGTCGTTCGAAGTTTCTCTCCCCTCCTTTGTGCGAACGAAGCACACCTGTGGAGCCTTCTCTCTTTCCCGATCACTGCAGACCGGCGCCACCACCGAACAACTCCCTCTCTTCCCTTCTCGGTGCGGTGCTGCAGGAACAAGCAATCGGCTCCTCTAATCGATCGTTGCAGCAGCGAGCCAAGAATCCTTCGGTCATCTCTCAACTTGCGTGGTGTGATCTTATCTCGCCTTCCACCGCAATTGCTTGCGCTCGGGTCCAAGCGGTGAAGTCTCGGTCGATTCCTCCTCTCCCCCACCTTCCAGCATCGATCGGCGGTGGTGTTCTTGCTTCTTCTTCGATCCAACGGCTGAGCGTACTTCCCTCTCTCGCTTGATTCTTGCTTCACGTCCCTCCCTTTTGAATTCTGGACTTGGGAACAAGCTTCTTTGTGTGTAACTGCAGTAAGAAACCTTGAGGAGTAGCAATCGGACATTGAAACATAGGAGTCAATCATCAAGCAGCCGGTGAGTCCTTCTTTTCCATCGTCTTCGGCGTCTTCCTTCTCTTGCTAAAATCTATCGGTTGAAACCTTCTGGCCCACTTTTGTGCGTAGCTATTTGTACTCGCTTGTGGATCTTACTCGATCGAGCCAACTCTATCTTCTGGACTACTGCGGGAACGAGCCATCGACCTTGTCTTTCGGGCTGCAGAGGCTTGAGTAGGTGAGTGGTACCTTCTTCTTTTCGGTTTCTTTCTCAGCTTTCCACTTGAAGTAATAGGCTTAGGGTATTTGTTGCGTATGGGATTCGAACTCCAGATCTAATGATCCGTTACTTTTCACTTAGTTTTTGCCTCTTTCCAGAATCGTCGAACTCAGGACCTATAAGATGTGCTCTATATTTCCAGGAAAATCTAGTTAGAACATCCATCTTTGTGATCATGTTTCGATACCCTAAACACATCTTTTACCGTTGAATTTGTGATATGTTGTTAATGGAAATATGTAGTTTATAGTATTAAAATTTGGAAAATATCCAACGGTCGGATTCAAAGTTATAAGAGTGCAAAGTAGTATACCAAGGCAGTTTGTGGAAACTGGAGAAAAATGGCCAAGTATGGAATTAAAGTGTACATGAAGGCATCTTTTGGGAATTTGTGTAGAACATATGAAATGTTATTATACGATTTCGATCATTCTAGTCAAAAGTAGATATGAGATAGTACGTATAGGATTTTTCTCGGAATGTGTGGGAGTTAATAAGAAGTACTTTTGATAAGCCAGAGTAAGGCACTTCAGCTACTTTTTTGAAAAATAGTTTTTTAAGGTTTTGGACATAAAGTATAAAGTTTGAGCAAACCCTCAAACATAATATGAAGATTTGAGGATTATAAAATGATATTAAGCTTTAGATAAAGACTTGGAATCGTTTGGACACTTTTTTGTAATTTTAGGAAAGTTATGGGCATTTCGGTAATTTTTACGAGAGTGTTAGTTTCTTATTCTTTCGTTATAATAACCTCCTAGATAGTATAGGAACCTTCTAGAAAATTCACATACGATAGCATTGTATTATTAAGACGTCTTCCGTCTTGTTCAAGTTGGTGAGTAGTTTACGTGCGGATCGGAACTTTAGCGAGTTTGGATATCGGACCAGTTGAGGTAAGCTCTATGGACTTACTTAGCGAGTTTTTCGAAATGTTGGTGTGCCCTATTTTAGTGGTGTGGGTTGGATGTTTATTAATCATAAGTAAGATGACCTTTTTACATTATAGACACAAGTGTATGAAAACGGGTTGTGGCATCACTGCTCAGCTTTGATAGGTGATTGGAGGGGTTCTCTGCGACCAGTCCACTCGGTAAACGAGGTATGCATGACTTCAGTCCGCTTGGTAAACGGGGACAGAGGCGAAAGTCGGGTGACCTTCGTGCCACACAACAAAGTTGAATAATTAGATTGAATCAATTAAAGAAAAGATAATAAATCGGATGTGTGTGAAATAATGATTGTTTGTTTATTACAACTTATATGTGTGTTTATGCTAGATTAGTGCTAGTAATATTAGAATTGCTGGCTAACGATTTTCACCGTCATGTTGTAGATGATTTGCAAGATAAGACCGTTGTGGAGTGATCTGGAGATAGTGGTCACCCGGGTTTTCAGTATTTGTTAGTTTTAGTGTGGGGATTTCCTTTTTGGGCAAACTTTCATGCCATTTTAGTTGTAGATTTCGTTTGTTAACGGCTGTTCTTTTTGTTATTTTTTTGGTAGAAAGTTCTTTTTGTTTTTGATTTCTCTTCATGACTATTTAATGCATAAAAATGCCGTATTTCGGTTTTTCTTTTTTGTTTCTTGTTGTAAGATCTGGTAAAGTTGTTGTCAAACTAGGGTCGGGACCCAATGTGAGGTCCTAACCCGTAGCATCTGGTAAAGTTGTTGCCCAGAAAATGTGTTTAATAGCTGACTTTGGAACCCAGTTTGTTAACTTAGATTAATGATCTACCGTTGAATTTTTAATATATTATAGATGGATATATGTAGTTTATGATATAAACATTTGGGAACGATCCAACGGTCGGATTTAAAGTTATGATCTTGCAAAGTAGGGTACCAAGACAGTTTTGGAAAACTGAGGAAAAATGGCTAAGTATGGTAATTAGAGTGTGCACGAGGGCACCTTTGGGATTTTGTGTAGAACCTATGAAATGTTATTTATGAATTTCAATTGTTCTAGTCTTGATTAGGTATAACCTAGTGTGTATAAATATTTTCTTTGGAATTTTCGGAACTTAGTTCGAGGTACTTTCGATAAGCCAAAGTTGAGTGTTGGGTGTAGTTTCGGAAAGCGAGTTTGAACTTAGAATGTAAGTTTGATCAAACCCTCAAACTTGTTTTAGAGTTTTGAGGTTTAGTAACTGTTGTCGGGTTATAGAGTAGACTTGGAACCAGTTTGGGCACTTTTCGGAATTTTCGAAAAGTGAGGGGTGTTTTAGTAATTTTCACTAAAGTTAGGCTTTCTCGTTCTTTTGGATCCGAAAGCTTTCTCATTAGCATAACAGCCTTCTAGAAATCTTGGAAGACTTAGAATGATGATTTTAAGTCGATCTTTTGTGATCAGGTAGTTGATAGTGTTAACCAAGCTGACGATAATGGTGATTGTAAAGCCCGAAATTTTATTAATTTAACTCCGGACTTGGAGCACCTAGTAGTTATCCCGTGATGCCGAGAGCCGGGTGTTATTCCTAAGAAAATCCCCAACCGACGCGTCGTTTTTCCTCTTTTTCCACGTTCCGACTCTTCCGTTCCCGGTTTAAAAATGTCAAGGGGTCATTTTCGACCCCTCGGTCCGTGGTGAGGGACAAGAGGTCAACTAACTCCTTGGTCCCCACACCATATTTTCAGCCTTTTTCCCTCCTGTCTCCTCATTTTGGCTCACTCCACACTCCACCACACTACCACACTCCACCCTAACCTTACCTTCTTTCCGGCCACCCTACCTCCGGCCACCATTGTCGCCGGCCACTACAGGGAATGCCTTGGGTTGTTGCGCTGAGCAATCCTGGAGCCATCGGAGGAAGCTCAACTGCACAACACCACCGGCCGCCACTTGTGAGGTTGACTTTGCTGCACCGAACCACCCCGAGCCTCGCCTTGAACCAGCTCGGCCAACGCGTGCCGAATTGAGCCGCTGCTTCAGGTCGAACCCTAGCTGTAACTAGTCGCAATCCTAGCCGCCACCTACTTGCCGATGCTTCCGCCGGAGTCAACACCAGAGCCTTCGCCTCGAGCCATGGAACCCAGAATAACCGCCACCGTTCTCGCCCTGCGCCGGAGACCCTGGACCATCCATCCCCGTCCACCGTTGTTGCCTCCTGCCGCCAGGATCTACGCCGCAAGCCGCCACCACCACTCGCTCGCTCAGTCGCCGAGCCCTGTTGTCCGGGGAAGAGGGAGGCACTGTTAGACTCGGGTTCCGCCGGTGACTCCAGATTTGGTACCGCCCTCGACCGCTGCGCCTCCTACCGGCCAGACGAGCCCCACGCCGCCGCCGCTGGCCTTCTCCGAGCCCTAACCCTAGTCAACGCGGGTTTGACCAACTTTGGGTAAAATTACAGTTTCAATCCCATACTTTCTATTTACGTTTATGACCCATATTTCTAGATTTTGCAAATATGCCCATGACTGGAAAATTACAGAAAATGGCCCAACTTTATATTTACAGTTTTTAACCCAAACTTTCTAAGGTTGTGAGAAATGCCCAGAATTTCCATAATTACTTTAAATAGCCCAAGTTTATATTTCTAGGAAACGCCCCATGTTTATAGGATTGTGAACTTAATAGCTTGTTGGCTTTTGGAGATTAACTTGTGTAAGTTGAGTTAAGTGATTGAGATTTATAGGGTTAGATATCTTAGCCTTTTTTTTAGGGATATAAAATCTATTTTGGGCATAGAATATAATCGGAAATGGCTAAGGATAGATGTTAAGGTTGAGAGGCATCATGCCCAACTTTGGAGTAAGATGTAGGTATGAATGGATTATCTTTCACGGTTGGAACTAGCATAACTTAGAAGAAATGCCAAGTAGCGGCTTTTGAGACCTTAGGTGAATGTGAAGAGCGTTTTTAGACCTCGTTAGCTTGTACGTCGTTTTTAACGGTAATTATGGTAGAATCTAGGAAGCAGTCCTAGAATGTGAGTCAAATGATCCTGCGTAGATCATTGTGTAGAAGTCCTAGACTTCTCGAGTTGAGCGGGTTTTTATGGATACCTTGTTGTGAACAGGTTGAGTGCTTCCTCCCGAGGGAAGCGAGAGCGTTTGTGAGTTAGCGTTTGGACGAGGTAAGTCTTCGGACTTACTTAGCTCGTATTTTATGTATTAGTATTGTTGTGTGTTTGGTGGTGTGTGTTGTTTTATGTTATAACGATGAAACCGGTAATTAGGACCACCGACTTTATATATATGTTTATATTGGCCCAAGTGTATGAGAACAGGCGGTGACAATACTGCCTAGCCCATAGTGAGGTCTAGGGGATTCTCGACGACTAGCCCGGCGGGTTAGATGGACGGATGCATCCGTACATTCCTTGCCGGTAAGTAGGGACCGAGGCGAGACCATTGGGGTCTCGTGTCACAAAAGAAGTTGAACTAGATTGGAATATGACTTAATAATAAAAGATAAGGAACCGGACTTGTGTGATTTATGTTTTGTGCTATGGGTGTGTTTGTGCCTTCACCGCTTTTCTAATGCCTAGAATATTAGCTAACGGTTTTAAACCGATTTTGTAGATGACTTGCAGGTTAGGGATGCCGCCGAGTGAGGCGGAGGAGTGGACAGTCAGGGTCTCCGTACATTATAGGACGGAGATGTTTTGAGTCTTTTCATGTCGTCTTTTATGGATATTGTCGTTTGTTACAATTCGGATTTATTTACGTTGTTTTGAGGACTTGGCTGAGTTTTCAAGTTGTAGTTTCGTACTTTTCGTTTCCGCATACATTAAAAACATATTTGAGTTTTCGACCTTTATTTGTGCCATGTTGGAAGGTCCGGTGAAATTGTTGTCAAGCTAAGGGTCGGGACCCATTGTGAGGTCTCGCCCGTAGCGCCCCGAGTCTCGCGGATTTGGGGTGTTACAGTGATGGCTGGTAGACGTGTTGTTCACGTAAATCTTATGGACTTGCTTAGCTGATGATGTTATATGAGCGTATGTTGTGTGGTGGTGTGTGTTTCTCGTTTTAATGGGAATTGATTAGATGACGTTATAATTTAATTAGACCCAAGTGTATGATAACGGGTCGTGACATCACTGCCCAGCACTGTAAGATGACTGGGAGGTTCTTTGCGACCAGACCATACGGTATACGGTAGATATGCATTAGAACCATTCCGCTTGGTATACGGGGACAGAGGCGAGGGTCGATGGGATCCTCATGCCACAACTGAAGTTGGAATAATAATGGTGATTCACTTAATGAAAAAATAAGAATTGGTTGTGTGTGATTTATGATGTGTGTTATTATGCGTGTGTGCTATGTAGATATTCTTATATGTTGATTGTTAGCTAACGGTGAAAACCGATGTTATAGATCTTGCAGGTTAGCCGCCTTGAGGGAGCCGGAGAGTGTGGTCAGCCGGGGATTCCATATTTCGTTATTTGAGTTTCATTGGGTTTTGTTGAGGTTTTCCTCCTTTTCGTTAGTTGGATAATTGTCTCTTTTTGACGGTTGATGGCATTCTCCCTTTTGAGTCATGCATTAATAAAATATATTTTTATTTTTATCGGTTTCTTATTTTGTGCCTTATTGTAAGATTCTTGTTAAATTGTTGTTCAACTAAAGTCAGGACCCATTGTAAGGTCCTAATTAGTAGCATTCCGGGTTCTCAGAATTCAGGGTGTCACATCACTAAAAATAAGAACTAAGATTTAGGAATTTGTTTAAAAAAAATCTTATAAAATTCAAACTTTAAAATTTTAATTTTTATAACTTACGTATTTTATATTTCGTGATTTTTGGTTTTAAATTTTTCTTTTTTAAGGGTATATATAAGAAGAGAAAATTCGAACTTTAAAATGAAACGATTAAAATGTTGTTGTGCTTTTATTTATTTTAATTGTTATTTTGCAATTGATGTTATTAGAGTTTTATAATGATTTAAAATTATTTAAAAGTGTTTTGATATTATATAAACGGAACGGGACGCTTCTAGCGGGATGGAGAAGTTCATACTTATATTCCGTCTCAGATATTTATTGACTGAACGTGATTATTATTTTTTTATGAAATTCGGTCGGGATTTGAAGGATTTGTTCTCGTCTATTTATTGGCTGAACGTAATTATTATTATTTTTACTTTGTTTAGATTAAAAATCCGATTTTTTTTTGTAGAGTCAACCTTTGTGTTGCTTTATTTATTTTGTTAGAAAGGATATAAACGAGGTTTACTTAATAAATAAGTTTATGGATCATTAATATGAACCTGTGAATGATAGTTTAGTTTATTTATAATATTTATTTATTTTGAATGGAAGCTAGTAATCTTATTAATGCATATTAGGTTCCGTCAACGCATGTAAACCTTAAGGTTGTAATTTCAATACACAACACACCTAATAATAATATACATTAAAGATGGTTGTTGAAGTGTTCAAACCTGGCTAATTATTTTTTATATTGATTGTTTTAACTTTTGTAAGTATCACTTAATATGATTAATCTTTTATTAAGAATAAAGAAAATTTATGTTGACGTTCTTAAGATATTGTCATTCTCGATTGATGTATACCTTTGTTTGAACTAAATTTTAGCTCATTGGAAAAGAAGTTCTAATTTTAAGAAAAATGTTCCGTATTGTAATCTTATGATCTTTACGTCTCAACTCCAATATTGAGGATAACGAAGAGAATCGAGGGCATTCTTCTTATAATTATAAGTATATCATAATATTTAAATTCTTGAACTTCAGCACCAAGAAACTAATATCCAAATTATTATTCTTACACTTCAATACTCTAAAACTAATATCCTATGTCGGAGTTGTGGGAATATGTTCAGGGATCTATTTGACTTGAAATTTAGAATATCGTAATATTCGAGTCGATATAAACTTCAAGCTTGTGGTTTTGCTGGTTAAGAAATTTGTCCCACCAACTCACCATTTCTTCAGTCTGGTATCGAGGTGTCAAGGCTTCTTCCGTAGATATTGGAATATCCAATTTCGCTACATCTATCGGAAAGCAAATGTTACGACCGATTTTATTGTTTTTTTTTTACGTTTTCATTACCGCTTGGCTACCATTTTTTTTAGTAACCCTCCAGCAAGGCTTTGTTCAATTATTCCTTAGGCTTATTCTTTGTTAGCCTTTTTCTCATGTTGTTCGAAATAATTAAGACGGATACTTAGGTATCACCGTCACTTTTACCAAAAAAATAAAATAAATTTTAATATCTATTTTAAATGTCCAAAACTCAATGTATAAAACACCTATCTACTTGTAAAATAAAAGACCCTTCTATTAAATTTTGCCTAATATCAATTACTTTGGTAATTAACCTTAGCTGTTTATAAGTTCCTTGTCAAGCTTTGAACTGTGAAGATGTTAGTTTAGGGATTTAACCGCGTTTTATACGCAACAGGGAGTATGAGGAAATAAACCGTAATAGCACGCAATTAGAGGGACAAAAGAAGAAGAAACTTTGGCGATAGTGTGGAATTTGCAAAATAAAGATGATTAGATGGAGTTTTGGTAATTATCCATTTATGGTGAATTTTGCAAAAATGGTGTACATAAACGTATCTGTACACGTCTACAGCATTCCTGTAAATTACAATAAATGTCCTCAACTTCTAACTACTACATTCAATTGTCACCTCTATTTAACTATGATATGGCTTACTGTACTGCTTTTTATTACATCTACAAAACATTTCAATTTCCGGAAATTATTATATTCGAACAGGATAGAGCTGAACTTCCGTATATTCATGTTCGAATCGATAAAATCATTATTGGTTTGTTCAATTAAATTAATGACTTGAACCGAACTCGACTAATACAACATCATTCTGACCTTAAAATTATTTTTGGTTTGTCTCTTTGGACCGGAGTCCGGCATTCGTACCTAAGGTCCTGCTCGTACTCGTCTAAGTCGGGCTTCAACCCAAGCGGATTCTATCTCTCTTTTTTGGAAAAAAAATATTTTATATAAAAAATATTCATATTATATTGGAAGAAATGAGTAAGTGGCCTCATATTGAAAACTTGTGTACCATTGTGTATTAAAATTCGGTTTTGAGTATAACTTTATAAATAACAATTTCGGTTTTGAGTATAACTTTATCGGAAGAATGAGGAAGGTGCAACCACCTGCGAGGATGAAACGTCGACTGTGGAGGGTCAGAGTCGGTGGTTACGGAAGTTTTCTCTCGCGAATCTAGCGGATGTGAGGAATCGGCTAGACGGCTAGGGTTCTTGAAAACGATTTTGGTTGCGAGAAAACCCTAATCGACAATTGAGGAGATTTAATAAAACTTCAATTTTTCTATTTACTTTTCTACCTTTTATTTGTATTTTTTTAGATTCAGAAAAATAGATAAGCCTATTTTATTTATAGTTTACGAAAAAAATTTCACAACCCCATTATTTTCTATTAAATATCATAATAAATAAAATTATTACATAAAATTCAAAATAATCTAATGTTATAAAGACTAAAATCTTGAGATCTTAATTTAAATCCTACCACCTATTTCTATATTTTAGATATTTAAAGGTCAGATGACTCAGATCGATCCTTGTCCAACTCTAACGATACTCCAAGTTATCGAGTTAGTCTATGTTTTCTTTTTCTTTTCTTTTTTTTTCTTTTTTTTTTTTTTTTTGGGTTTGACGATGAAGGTGGTAATGATGAGTGTGAGGTCCCTATTGAGCATTTATTTACACGTCTTTTCTTGGGCTGCTATAAACCAAAAAGATAAGGATATATGAATCCCAAATTTCATATTTTGAACAAGTGTCTAGTAGAGGTGCTTTTCAACCATTTCTGCTGTGTTTTATTTTTATTTGTGTTCCGATCAATTTATTGTGGCTTGCTTAGAGTGGTTGGAATACTAAGTTTCAGTTTGATGTGGTTTTCAACTTTACGACTATGTTACCCAACAACAACTTTTTGTTATTCATGGTTTGGTTTGTACATTGGGTTTAGTATGGTATTCGTCTCACCTATTTTCGACGACACAATTTTAGTTTCTAGGAATCAGTGTAAACGGTAAAAATAAAATAAAATAAAGTTTCTCAAAAAGAAATTAAATTTACACATTTCATGTCTCACTTAGGGATGGAAATGGACGTAGAATCACCCGATTCAACCGGTCAACGGACCCGAATTCGTGGGTGAAAACCCGAATAATTTCTAGTTGTAGACGGTTGACGAGTGAAATTGATCGGTGGTGAGGCAGGTATGGGAGGAGGTACAACAACCAATCACCCAAACCACCCACCACCCAGTTATTTCATCAGAACACTCGGTGGGTGATGGGTGGGTGTGTGACGGTAAAGTGTTAGGCGGGTGATGGTCGGGATGGGTAAGAGTTTAAGTAAGGTGAACAGTTGGTAGAAGTCTAACTTCCACTAATAAACCCGCCAATTTCTATTCTTACCATCACTTCCCAATATAAAAATGCATTTGAATTTTTTTAATTTTTATCTGAATGCTGGGGAGTAAGTGGTATTTCATTAAATTTATATATAACAAAAATAATCGAGTAAGTGAATTTTAAAGGACGGTAGAAAGAGATTATTAAACTAGTTTTGTAGAAGGAAAATAAATTAAAAAAACACCAGATAAAAAACGAATTAAAGGTGTTGGGATGAAGATGTTTACGTTCCGAAAAGATAACTGTTATGTATTTCTTTTTGTTAAGTATTTTTTTAATAGAAATGATATAAATGAGGCTTATTTGATTAATCTATGGATCATTAAGTATGAAAGTGCTATGATTAGCTTGAATGCAAGTGACATTTATTTATTTTGGTCAATGTACAGACCTGCTGATGATAGTTTTATTTATTTATAACAATTTCTTCGATGGTTCGACAGCTTCCAAATTTGGAAAAAAATGTTAATTAATTTTAAATGGATTACTTTAATCACACGCTACCTAATAATTACAACAATTTTTTAAGTGCCGTATAATATTTTGCAATAAATAAAAATATTTCATAAACAAGAGAATTGAACCACCGTCCGTGACGCGGGTGAGAGCACAAAAATGTCTAATCATAACTCTCATATAATTCTTTTAATGTATGGTGTCACATTCTAATTTTCGGATGGGTCAAATGAGGCTAAATATGACTACATATATTTTTGTGGAGTTACGATGAAAGGCTAATACAAATCAAAGAGACTAACAAGGTGGAAATCATGATCATGGTAGTGATGGAATAATAAGTTTAACAAAGACTCGTCTCAATCATTTTGATAAGTGTAAAAAGCAAGAACAAGTATGCAATCTCGAAAGAGGGGTAATAGTAAGTTATAGATAATCAAAGCATATGGGAGAGCACAAATGAAAAAGAATGCACAAACAATACGTGCATAAGACTGTAGAAATCTCACAAGGTCATGATAAAAAAACATAATCACTTATCATTGCTCCTAAAATTCAATGGAATCTAGCTACAAGGTTGAAGAGCGAGATCTCGAACAATGTCAACCGATATAAAGTCAAAAGAAAAATGTCAAATTTCAAAGGGAATCAAGTAGCGTAAAAAAACAGTAGATACGTGTTGACAAAATGAGATACGTAGAAACATAATCATGCAATTGAAGAAAGTTCTATGCTCAAGTCGATCGGCTAGGTGGGTCCCAATCAATCGACCAAGACTAATCAAAGAGGATATTGTGAAAATAGACGAGAAATTTTAGAAAGATGGAAAAGTTTTGAAAAATGTTTGAAAACCTTTTTGTATGTACTCCATACTTAAATTATCTATTGTTTTTGATGTAAAATCATAAGATAAAAGCAAATAGAAACTCACATAATGGTCTAGGGTTGTTTCCCTATAAGCTCTTCTTTTTAGATGTTTTTAGCTAGACCCGACTTCTTTAGTTCGGTAAAGGTTCTTATGAGTTTTTGTTTTGACACCATATGGACGAGCGCCCCCACATCTTCTCCGGATTTTGTTTAGAATTCTAAAGTATTTATTGAATGCCTCCATGAAAAGTGAGTATACGTCCCCAAGCGTCTTTATCGCCTCATCGATCCGATCGATAAGTGTTGCTATTATGTGTTTTGGGTAGTAGTGACGATTTCTGGAGCATATTGCTCGCTTTTCTTGACCTTAGTATCTCTTGTTCGAGAGCCTGCATTATTAACTTCATTTCAACTTAACCTTCATATTTCTTGTCGTTGTGGCTCTTGATCGAACATAAGGATAGAGCTTCTTGCTTCTTCGATCCTACTCATTGTGTTCTCAGCCTCGTTTGCAACTTCCATTATTCTTTATCTCCTTTTCCCATGCTGTAATTTCTTACATTCCGGCAAGAACATTACTTTCCTCTCAAAGTACGAGACCAAATCCGCTCATAGAGAATGACTTAACCGATGTCGGCAAGAACATTACTTATACTTGAAAATGAATAGAATAAATTTGATTCAGTTTATAAGACTATATTCATTCCAATTTTTATAAAAATAAAACAGATTCTAAAAACGAATAAAAAGCGAATACGAATAACTAATATAATTCAATCTCAAATTCGAATTTAATTCAAAATTTTAATTTGTGATAAAAAGGTAACGGAGATGTGCAAAGGTTTCCTCTGGCCGGACGGAGATTGACCCTCGAGTGCAAAGGCAGAAGGGAGCTTGACTGCAAGACCAACCCGTCGAGCAGGGACGAAAGTCGGCCTTAGTGATCCGACGGTCGAAACGAAGGGGACTAAACATGAACAAGAGGGATTCACCGAAGAAGATTCCTCTCCTTCCCTTTTTGGAAGAAAGGGAGGATCCGGACACCGGGCCGATAGAAGCAAGCCCTACAGCCAATCCAGCAGCAATAACGGACGCGGTAGAGAACCCCCGACACCGTGGTTCGTAGCCACGTGCTCTAATCTTCTGAGTTACAGGTCCCACCCCGCCTCCACTGGATTTCTTCCCGGGAGCATCCTCAAAAAAAGAAACTTTTCCTAACGTACCGCTTTAATGGGCGAACAACCCAACCCTTGGAACATACTACAGCTCTAGGTGGCAAAGAGCCGACATCGAGGTGTCAATCCTTCCCGTTGATGTGATCTCTTGGGGAAGATCAACCTGTTATCCCTCCACCGCTTGTGCGGCCCCCCGTCAATTCCTTCCAGTTTCATTCTTTCGAATTAACGTACTCCCCAGGCGGGATACTTAACGCGTTAGCTACAACACTACACGGGTCGATACGCACAACGCCTAGTAGCCGTTGTTTACGGCTAGGACTACTGGAGTAGGGCCCTCCTATCTCGTCCTTCTCCGAACTTTGGTTATAGAAGAAGGAGAAGAAGGAACCGAGAGGAGGGTAGCATCAACAACCAGCTATATATATATAAAATTTTGAGGCTTTATAATTTTGTTAATAAAGTATTATAATTTTACACTAAATTAGCACTTTTTAATAATCATACCATCTATCTCTATAATTTTGTCTTGCAAAGCAAAATTTTAAAGACATTTCAATCTACCTAGAGATCGACGTGATCGGGTCCTATAATTTTGAATCGTCGGAAAAAATCACCATATATTCGTTTTTGTGTGTTGAATTTTTTATTGAATATGAAAAGTTCACTCTAACCGATACCAGTCGTAGGCATACCTTGACCGGTAATCGTGAAGGATTGCTGAACCCACAAACTAATAGTTAGCAAATTAAAATTCATTTTCACTCGAAATACTATAACAGATGTTAATTAATCAAAATAATATAATATTAGTGGGTTTTTTTACCCTATGTGTGACGGCATAAATTAAAAACATTGGTTCCAAAATTCTTAATTTTAAAATATAAATAAGGGTTTATTATAAAATTAGATATAGTGGTGTTTAAAAGTTTGTCCGGTTCGATATTTGTTTTTCGTCGCCTTCCTGTCAAGCTCGATCTTACTATAAGTTATCGTTACCTAGATGTGGCGGTATTTAAAAGTTGGTCCACACCCATACTTTGAATAGGACTAAACCGATCAGGCTGGACCGGTTTGATGTAGACCGGTTTTTTTTATCGGTTTCCTGCCGTGCTCTTACTTTAAATGAATGGGCATGGTGCTCTCCTTAGCAGTATCGAAGTAGACGCTCCAAAATCCAAGACAAATTTGATATTAACATGTGGAAGCTGAAGGTGGCCGAAGGGGGAAAGCTGTTGACGACGGTGAGTAACTACGTGGGGCGTCAGCATTGGGAGTTCGACCCCGATGCCGGAACCCCGGAGGAGAGGGCGGAGGTCGAGAGGCTCCGCCGAGAGTTCACCGCCAATCGCTTCCGCCAAAAACAAAGCTCCGATGCCCTTATGCGTATGCAGGTATGCATTTATATATATATATATATATATTACCGGACTTCCAGAATAACAGTATAAATGAATCACGGTGGTTATATATGCAGATGAGGAAGGAGAACGGGCCAAGGGCGCCGATCCCGGCGCCGGTGAAGGTGGAGGGACTAGAAGAGGTGACGGAGGAAGCGGTGGAGACGACGATGAAAAGAGCGTTGGATTACTTGTGCAGTATCCAAGCCCACGACGGCCATTGGCCGTCTGAGAATGCTGGCCCTTTGTATTTCATGCCACCTCTCGTCAGTTTTCTGATTCATTCACTTTTAACCCTTATCAATAATTTCATCATTAATAAGATATAATATAATCATCCTACCAAAGAAGAGTTACTATATAATCTAGATCGGGATTTGCAATTATATTTCTAATTTATTTTTAATTAATACCATCCTATTAGATTTGTACACATCAATTATAACCCTATATTAAAGTTGGTAGACTCTTATTAATAGATATAAAACTCTGTGACATAACCGTTTAGTTGCAACTCTGAAAACGGAAACGGAATGAAAATGAATATAGTCCACATTTGTACTTTATTTATGGAATCATTATATGAGGTCTTATACAAAATGCACTTGTTTCCCCCTATTTTGTTATCCTATAGGGTATTAAAACTAATCAATTTCTACTACAATTACTTCAAATCAGAATGAATGATTTCCAAAAACTTCATAAACATGGGTATACATATGAACTAGATACATTTCCATTCCATTTCCGGAGTTCAAACCAAACGGACCCTTAGCCTATCTAATACTATGATAGCATTGACCTTGCCTTATAGTAACTATGGGACTTAAGACTTTTAATACGCCTATCTAATATATGATGGCATTGACCTTGCCTTATAGGACCTAATTTAGGGGTTTGGCATGGCTTTTCAAGATTATTGAAAAGTTTTGAAATTTCTAAAATCCAAATGGTGTTTGATACATGAAGATTAGAGTTTTAGGACTCGTTAGGTATCGCTAGGAATTATTTCCGGTAACAGAATGATTCCAAATCAAAAAAAAACCGTGTTTGTTTAGGGGTTTTTTTACACATAAAAGTAATCAAATTATTTCCATTTTTATTCCTTTTCTTTACCCGATTTCATTCCGTTTCCATTCCACCACTCTAACCAATGAACGATTACTACTTAGGAGGTTGGCACATTGATATTTTTTGGCACACGATACAATGCACTCATCTTGATTCTTGACGTTTAAATTCGTACCGGTGGGACGATATACTATTGGATGACATTTGTTGATTATAAGATGACAAGCAAACTAGCCCCCCCGCAGGTCTATCATAATGTCCAGATGTCTTCCTGATTAGTATTATTGAACACATGTGTAACAGGTGATGGCATTATATGTTACTAAAGGGTTAAATACAATTCTTCCCCCTCAGCATCAAAAGGAGATTAAGCGTTATATCTATAATCATCAGGTACCTGCTTCCTTTTTTTTATATTTTTTTTTAAATATTTTTTTTCATGCAACTTTTTCTTTCTTACTTTACATATATGCCCAATATTATTTTCTATTTCGTAATCGTGTGTCCCACCATGCATTTGTCTTACGTATTATAGGTCAAACTTCTTCAAATAGAATTCGAAAATTGTGGAGCAAAATGCCTTTTAAAAACCTTTTTTTTTTAATTTAATCAAAGACTTAGAAAAGTTGAAAGCGATACCTTCTCATAGGATTGTCCTTCAATAATATATAAATATACTATCACTTTAGATAGAATTCAAAAAATGTTGAGCTAAATGCCTTTTTAAAATCTTTATAATGTATTTTTATTTTAATGGAAAGAAGAAGAAATAATGGCATTCCATTGCAATATGAAACGAATATGAGATTAGCTTTTTACTAGTTTTTAAATTGGAAAAATGGTAGTGGTTCATCCAACTCCCAGTCTAGGAAATTAATATACGATTGTCTACTTCAATAAACAAAAATATAATTTGGATCAACAAAGCAATATATGTTTATCTAATAATAATATGACATATATAATAGAGAGATGGATTCAAGTGGAGGTGATATTGATGTTCTTATAATTATAATAATAATTATTTAAAAACAATTGGTATTTGTTAACTATAAATTATTTATATATTGGTCAAAATAATAATATATTTAAGTTTTCATTTATTTGACCGATCATTGTTCACGGTCAATATATGGGTCAACAATTAACATTATACATAATCAAAACCTAATGGGTGATGATTGATGAATGACGATTGACTTATTTCGTTGGTTGTAATTCTTTTTCACTTCTAACGCCTGGCGATAAAGTTTAGAATGTTTAAAGTAAATTCATGAGTTTTTTATAATTTTACAAATCCCAAATAACAAATGGATGATGATTACGTACATTGGTATTGGTAGAATGAAGATGGAGGTTGGGGACTTCACATAGAAGGAAACAGCACCATCTTTTGTTCGGTTCTTAGCTACATTACACTGAGGCTATTGGGTGACGACGCTGAAAACGACGCCATATCAAGAGGTCGAAAGTGGATCCTCGATCACGGCGGTGCAGTCAGTATTGTCTCTTGGGGAAAGTTTTGGCTTGCGGTAAAACACATCTATCCCTTCAATGTTTATTTGGTCAAATACATATATGTATATCTAGGCATCCAGATCCGGACTGGCCTACAACCTTGTCCGTACCTGTTTGGAGGACTTGTCGGACCGGACTCAACAGTCCGGACGGACATAACTTATTTGTCATACTTGTCCGTTTTCTCAGACGGGCGAGTTTGTCAGCGTTTACCTAAGTCTAAATATATGTAACTATGACACCTTTCAACTTTCTAACTTCCTGACATGGTAAGTCATGTAATTGAGTACTTTAATATATTAAAATAATTACGTATCCTTTACATGTTTGAGTTATGGACCTTAATATTACAATTCGGTTCATATCTAGATTGTATTTTTAAGAATTATACATAATATATTGAATAGTGGGCTGCACTTGGTCCTTGTCGGTATTTGAGCCGGTCTATATTTAAGTCATTTAATAATTTTACAAATAAAAAAAGAATAAAATGTGTTCATATAACCCGGACCGAATTATATTGGCATGTTTGGTAACATTCTCGATTAGCGATACACAATACACTATACCAGTTTGGAATGGACGTAAATTATGGTCTCAACCGTTTACAAAGTCTTACCGATGATGAAACTATTATGATTTGCTCATGAGTTTTTGA
The DNA here is from genome assembly GCA_002319775.1 of Fagopyrum tataricum. Classification (NCBI taxonomy): domain Eukaryota; kingdom Viridiplantae; phylum Streptophyta; class Magnoliopsida; order Caryophyllales; family Polygonaceae; genus Fagopyrum; species Fagopyrum tataricum. Next base: position 18,907,045 of record CM008284.1, on the reverse strand, counting down.
TATGAAGGTACTTGGAGTTTACGAGTGGGATGGTTGCAATCCATTGCCACCGGAGGCATGGTTGTTACCGAAAATATCACCGTTTCATCCGGGTAAATATTTGTAGGGTTAAATAAAATATTATGAAATAAATTAATGTGAATAAATTAAATATAATTGAATAAATGCAGAAAAATTGATGTGTTATTGTCGATTGGTATACATGCCAATGTCATACCTATATGGGAAGAGATTCGTGGGAGAAATAAGTCCCCTAATTCAACATATTCGACAAGAGATCTATGTACAACCTTATCATCAAATCAATTGGAACCTTGCCAGAAACACTTTCGCTAAGGTATCAATTTTAGTTGTTTAATTTAATTGTATATTTTTTTAAGTTCAAATATATATATATATAGCTTTAGGGGAAAACCCTAACCCGAATCTATATCATGAAATTTGTTTTATTTAGGAGGATCTCTATTACCCACATCCATTAATCCAAGATATGGTTTGGGGATTTTTGCATCATGTGGGAGAGCCAATTCTTAAGGTTTGGCCATTTTCAAAACTAAGAGAGAAGGCATTGAAAGCAGCCATGGAACACATCCACTATGAAGACATTAATAGTAGATACATTACTATTGGATGTGTTGAGAAGGTATCATTTCATATTTTTCTCTATTATATAATATGTACATACTCATTCCAAATGGCACAAACTTTATAAAACATTAAAGTATGAAGGAGTTGTTATGTCATTCTTCAAAATGGTATAGTAAAGCTTTCATTATTCTGTGTATTTTTCTTATTTCAAATAGGTTTAGAGCTAATTTGGAGGAACGAAATAATTGTATCGGTCAAGTCTTTAATTAGAAAGTATATATGATACTTTTGAAACTTAATGTCACATCTAAAATATTATGATAATACGTAACAAAAATGGTTGCAGGTGTTGTGCTTAATAGCATGTTGGGTCGAGGATCCAAATTCTGAGGCCTACAAGCTTCATCTTGCAAGAATCCCCGACTACTTTTGGATAGCGGAAGATGGAATGAAAATGGAGGTAAATATAATATATATATATATATATATATATATATATATATATATATATATATATATATATATATATATATATATATATATATATATATAGTTATATATCTACGTAAAAGAGAAGAAAAGTATAATTAAATTTAAAAAATAGGGAATGAATAAATGTGACAGAGTATTGGGAGTCAAACGTGGGATGCAGCACTTGCTATCCAAGCAATTATGACAACCCCATTTACCCAAGAATATGGACAAATTCTTCGCAAAGCACATGATTTCGTAAAAGCTTCACAGGTAGGCACTAGTTTTCTAAATTCTAAAATAATGACCTAAAATTTGATTCTCAACAACTAATTCTAAATCGGTCAATTTTGATATAATTACAGATTAGGGAAAACACTTGTGGAAATTTTGAGGAAATGGATCGACATATATGTAAAGGTGCATGGACCTTCTCTACACGTGACCATAGTTGGCAAGTAACAGACGTTACAGCAGAAATGCTCAAGGTACTTCAAATTCAAATTGAAATTCAAATTCTACATATTTATAGTTTATGTACCTAAGTTTAACTTTCTTCACAATTTGGAACATCTCACTCACAGGTTGCGTTCTCCTACTCACAAATGCCTAAAGAACTTATTGGTGATCCATTGGACGTTCAACAAATCTATGATGCTATCGATTTTCTTCTTACATATCAGGTAATTCGTTTTATTAAATGTCTACAAAACCTTTTCAACAATAAATACCTAAAAAGTTTTTTTTTCTTTTTTTCGGATGTTAAAATGTAAAAGTATTTTATATTCATTTTCGTGTTATACGTTAAATGTTTTTTTCCCTTGTTAATTCCCCCTACTGATCCATTTTTACATTTCACAGTTTGCAATTATGTTGCAAATTCTCGAGTACGTTTTCGGTCGGATAAAAACTTGTGGGGTTGCAAGGTCTCATATGCATGTATAATGCGCGTGTGAATTGAATCGTTATTCCGCTTGGTTTGGATACCTAGTAAAAAATTGGATAAAAAAAACACTGTCCATAGTATTATGATGAAAGGGAGTATGGCAATGAGATGAATAGTTACCTAGTAAATTACTAGTTTATACTCATGTCATGCACGCACGGGTATTTGTTAATAAATTTTTTTTTATAAAAATAGTATATTTATTATATTGATAAAATATAACTTACGAATATAATATGTCAATGACCCACTTACCAGTAGGTCAACGGTCCATATACTAAATTTTAATCCGATATAAATAAATTTTACATTTAATCTTAACCAAAAGGCTTAATAAATGGATGATTAAACCTTATACTTCTATTTATCATTGTTTTAAAAACTATCATTCTTACCTCATATTATTTGATGTGGAAAAGCAAAATTTGAAGATTTGACTGAGTTTAAAAAATTGCGAATAACAAATAATATTTAAAATAATTATGAGAAAAAAAGTCATTATGTTCAAGTAAATATTTTTTATTTTATATATCCAAAAAAAAAAATACATGTATAAAAGATTAAGAGGTTAAGAGATGAATCAAATCTTTTACAAAATAAATATGATTTAGCGAAAAAATAAACTTGATGACTTAATATGAAATTAGTATAAAAGTAAATTAATTATGAGAGAAAATTGTAAGGAAGACACGTCAACATTATGCTGCTTGTTTTAGTATAGATTATAGAATTATAGATATATGGATTTATTATAAAATAGTTAAAATTATTCTAACAGAATATGTTAGTAATATATGAGATATACCGTATAACTTTCGTCACCTAGCTAGGCGAAAAGAGGAATCAAAATCAAGCTAAAAAATGAAATTGGAGGTCCCTGGGTTATAAATAATATATTTTTCGAGTAAATATTAAATATGTGTTTATGACACGTTAAAATGAAAAAAAAAAATTAAAACAAATATTTAAGTGGGTTTTGCTTATATATCTTTTAAAAAGTAATTCCATGTTAATAATAATATTAGGGTTTTTTACGGGTCTTAATATATACGTTAATTACATGTTTTAATATATTATTTATGAATTTATAAATTATTGATATACTAGAAGTGTTGAGAAATATTCTAATGTTTGATAAATAAAAATCTACTTTATTTTCTAATATGTACATCATAAAATCGTTTTTTTTCATGGTTATGTTATAGAGTGATAATGGTGGATTTACAGCATGGGAACCTAGGAAGGCATTTCGTTGGATTGAGGTAAATTTTTACAGTCTAATTATTTTTTTTATTATTTTTAAAAAATATTAGTTTCCATTTCATGTCAATTTTAACAAATTTGTTGACATTTTTATTTATTTCTAGAAACTCAACCCAACGGAATTCATGGACGACGTTTTCATTGAAAATGAGTGAGTTGAAAATATTTTTATTTCTACTATATTTTTCTTTTTAATAAAAAATGATCATCAATCTGAATTCATGTAAATATAGGCATGTCGAGTGCACCTCGTCTATTGTTCAATGTTTGATACAATTCAAAAAATTGCACCCGGGATATCGAACCAAAGAAATAGACAATTGCATCAAAATGGCACTTAAGTACATTCTCAATGATCAAAATCCCGACGGTTCATGGTAAGTTTTTGTTATATTATGTATGATTACGAGTCTTGTTGTCATTTAATTTAGGATAGAATTTCATACACTCTAACATATGACAGGACTGGAAATTGGTGTATATGTTATACTTACGGAACATGGTTTGCGGTAGAAGCTTTGATAGCGTACGGCATGAACTACGAAAACAGTGATGCTTTGCGTAAGGCTTGTAGGTTTTTGTTATCTAAGCAATTGCCTGATGGAGGTTGGGGAGAGAGTTACTTATCATGTCCAAACCAGGTATGTTTTCAAACAACAAATACAAATTGTATATAATTTGCTTAAAATAAATGCTTAGATAATAATTTTTCATACATATATTTGAAGCAGGTATATACAAATATAGAAGGAAATAGATCAAATTTGGTTCAAACTTCATGGGCAATATTGGCCCTCATTAAAGCAGGACAGGTAACATTTCTACTTCTAAAACTATAGTTAAATGATTAATGATATTTATGATTTATATTTAATTTAAATTTAATTTATTATATTGTTGACTAGGTTGGAATTGATCCAACACCCATAAAAAAAGGTATCAAGTTATTGATCAATTCACAAATAGAAGAAGATGGTGATTTTCCACAACAGGTGATTTTTTTTACCTGCTGTTTTTTTTACTGCCGCATGAAAACAAGTAACAATTTATATAAATATATTTTTCAGAATTTAAATTGTCCTTTAATATTACTCTCTTCAATTCTCGATAACTGTCATTAGGATAAAAAACACACATATTAAAAAATTTAAAAGTAAAATTTATAATGTATAAATATGCATAATATCTTTTAAAAATTGTATAAAAACGATGGTAGAATTTATGAGTTGTATGAAAAGAGATGAAATAGTATTTTAAAAATACAAAAAATAAATAAAAAAGGTAATTAGAATTATATTTATAAAAGGTTTGAATATTAATAATATTTATAATGTTAAATATTATGAATAAAAATTTAGAGTTTAAATGACATGTATTGAAAATCAGAATAGGAGTTTCCAATATTATTTGAGACTCTCCCTAACTAATTTGATTGGTTCGAATTATCTTTTAAAATAGTTTATTGATTGTTCTCAGTTTAAAGAAAAAGTAGCTTGAACGCAATCGACCTACGACCGAACTAGTTTTCAATGATTTATTTTCCATCTAAATTTGATCTAAGCTTTAGAGTAATCGTCCTTCGTTAGAATTCAGGTTTGTACGTAGTCGAATGTGAAATTCTTGTACATTAGTTTAACGTGACCTTGTGCTGATCTTTAATTTAAATTATTTCCTAGAGTTTAACATGTCCTTATATTAGTGTCTAATTCATATTATATGGTGATTGGCAGGAAATGGTGGGAGTATTTTATAAGACGTGCGCTTTGAATTACGCAGCCTATCGAAATATTTTTCCATTGTGGGCATTAGGAGAGTATCGTAAATGTGTTCACTTAATCTAGCCTTGTATTCGTATCAATATTAATCTTCAATATTTTTTTACTTACATGTATATGAATATTATACAAATTGTGACGGTTTCTGTAATTATTATAATTTCATGAAGCTCGTATTTTATAATGTAATGGGTAGTTTGGATGTCAACTGGTTGTACCAATTTATAAGACAAAACTATGCTTTGGCTTCTTCTTCTTTTTTTTTTTAAGGAAAAGTTATTGGTATTACACGAACATAGTAGTTTGCGTGGCCGTTAAAAGGAAGTGGCGAGCTCAAATGTGTCGATATCAACGGTGACTCGTTATATCGATAAATCATTTATTCGAATTGCAGAAGTTTGGAAGATCCATGGACCGATCCCATAGTCTCCACCTGTAGGAACTACGAGATCACCCCAAAGACGCTTTTGATGTTCCAGTCTCAAGTCTCTAAACTTACAAAGTCGCGTTTCTGGAGTGGACCAATTCGTTAGCATATCCCGAAATCATATTGTTATCCATAACGGCCGAGAACATTTACTATTTTATATAACGGATCGGATAATAGGCCACATATTGCGAGGCTCGAATTTGCACCTACGGAATCGACTCGATCATCAGATTATAAGTTCATAACCCTAAATCACTTCTATTTTGGGCGGAACAGATCTACCGGCGAGGGAGTCATCAAGATGTAGAAGTTTTATAGAATAACCAATGAAGAGCATGCACATCCTTCCTAATATGGTCTTCAACGCTTCGATAGATATTAAAACGGACGACAAGAGACAACTGACCAGGGATGACAAGAGCATCTGTCAAGAGTTGACTATCCAAAAAACATAACTACTTCTTTTAACGCTGTAGAAGGACCATAATGTCCCGATCAAAATCTTAGCCCTTGTCAAAGGGTTTTCAAATCCCTAAATGCAATTTATGACATTTAAGTTATCCCTTCAATTTCAATTTTTTTAAAACCCAACTCTTTAGTTTAGATATCCCTTTCAAAAGGACTACTTCTATTATTTCAAATATCAACATGTTCGTTGGTATTTGGCTTTTTTTATTTGTGAAAAGAGAGAAGCTTATGTATTAAGTAAATCTACTCCAGCTAACTCAATCAGAGTTGGAGGGAATAGAGAAGTCCATTTACAAACATCAGTATTTTGTGGGATCTTTTGCCTAGCATTCATATGTGCCACTGTGTTTCCGGATCTTAACACATGGGAGAAAGAGTAAGATTCTGTTGCCGAAAGTGTTGTTGCGATATCCTCCAAAATAAGGTCTAGGTATGATAATCCATGGTGTTGTAGTTGTAGGCGTGATATTGTCTGAAGACAGTCAGATTCAATCACTAAGTGATAATCATGAAAGTTACCCATTGTTGTGATACTAAACAAAATTGCTAAAGCTTATGCAATAGTTGGTTGAAAGTTGAAATTCATAGATTTGCAAGCGACCATTAGAAGAGAACCCGTAGAATCACGTAAAACCGCCCCAAATTGCACCCGACCGTTGATAATGTTTGCGTCGGTGTTGAGTTTAATTGAACCGGAAGCAGGCGGAGACCAACTAGCAATGGAAGATATTGTACGACCCTTGGGAATCTCTATCGGAGCAACTAGAGCATTATGAATGTAGTCCCATACTAGCGTACGGAAATGAGCCCTGAGAGCCATCGGTTGTGGAGGTGAGTCTTGAAATAACATCATGTTCCTCGCAGTCCACGCAATCCAGCTGTTTGTTAAGAATTCCACCAAACCTGAATTACCGAAGTCAGAGAAAATATCCGCCAGACAATCAATTGGGTTCATTGATTGAAATTGTGGTAATAGTGCTGATAAGTCAGTGTCTTCCCATGAAAAAGAAGAATATGGACATAAAACAAGAGCATGCCAAATGGTCTCGATGTCAGAGTGACACCGGGAGCAGAGAGGGGAATCTATTACTCGTTTGCCGTACAGAGTTGATTGAGCACTCATGAAAGTTTTGCAAAGAAACCAACCAAACATTTTAATTTTGGGTGGTAGTGTCTGGGAACAGATTCTGACCTAAGCCGGAGAGTACTGTCGATTCTCAGAGCCCATAAACCCAAGCCAATAAGCCGATTTGACTGTAAAAATTCCATTGGCAGTGAAGGACCATATTCTCCGATCACGCGGTGTAGGACAACGACTACTCAATGGGATTGCTAACACCTCTTGTACAACATCAGGAGGGAAAATACATGGCAGTAACTCTGCATTCCATGTTCTAGTGTCATCATCAATTAGTTCCAGTACTGAGATATCATGCCCAATAGTCGGTAAAAGCCTCGTGGAGGTATATCCGAAAGGTTGGCACGGAAGCCATTTATCCGTGACAGCAATTTGTGATCTGGATCCTATTCGCCAACCCAATTCTTCAAGCAACAAAGATTTTGCACCGCAAATGCTAGTCCAAGAGTAGCTCGGTCTGTATCCATGGCTAGAATCGACAAAGCAAGTATTGCGAAAATACCTTGATTTTAGCAAATTATGTAGTTGTGAATGAGGATTGTGTAGCAGGTTCTAACCTTGTTTTGCGAGTAAGGCTTGATTGAAGACTCGCATATCACGGAAGTCTAGCCCTCCCTGTGCTTTGGGGAGACATAATTGATCCCACGTACACTAGTGAATTTTTCGACTATTTGTCGTAGACCCCCACCAAAACCGTGCTAAAAGGAAATGAATATCAGTAATAAGACCGTTTGGTAACATGTAAATGCTCATAACATAAGTCGGTATACTTTGGAGAACAGGTATTTGGCTATAACCCTAACGGTTTCATCACAAATAATGCATTCAAACATGTCATATAAAGAAAAATTATCATAAAGTCGTTAAATTGAACTCCTAATAAGTAAAGGTGGCTCGACGAAGACACTTGGACTAATATCAAGAGAAAGAAAAATTAAGAAGTCACTACACTATTGCTTTCGTGGAACACACATGACATAGTCGAATGACTTAGTCCCACACATAAAAATCTTGGCATTGACTAATGGTAGGGCAAATCAGGCCCATTCTTCTTCTCATAGCTTTCAGCAACCTGGAAAGGAGACATGGGCTTTATGATTACATATTTATCATGAAACAACAAAATGAGAGGGCGGTGGCTAGTGGAAACGACGGAGGTGGGTATGGATCGAGACGAGGGAGGTGCTCCCGGATCTATCAGAAAAGGTAAATATAGGTCAATGCACTCGATCTCAAATCGTCCCATGGTCGGTTTTCCGGCAATGAATAGTGAATTCGAAAAGGGAAGTAAGGTATGAGACAAGATATACTAGTACAAATCTTAAGGTTCTAGGGACAATTTTCTCAGGGGTTAAAAAAAATCCCGTAAAAAATTAAAACTCTCGGGGTTTAATATAAAAACTCCTGTAAAACAAGTATTAATTTATTAATTAAAAAAATAAACTAACCTCTCGGGACTTATTATTTAAACTCACTAGTTATTTTAAAACTCTCTCGGGACTTTTAAAAAATAGTCCCGAGATTTTTTATTTTATTTTATTTTGCCGCTCGGGAGGTATATTGTAAACGCCATACAAATAAAACCCTAACCTAATTTCATTGCCCCATTTGCTCTCGCGTGCGAAACTCTTCCCGTTATTAATCATCTTCCCTAAAAATTGTTAAGAGCTTGAGTATCGATTATGACGCTTGATTCCCTGTCTACTACTCTTCTCCTCTTTTATTCGCGTTGTCTCTACTACTCTCCTCCTGGTTACCATTGCGCACCATCAGATAGTGGCGGAGACAAAAAATTTCTGAAGGGAGGTACCAAATTTCTTTTTTCGTATAAGACATTTTGGATATTAATTCACATATATTGTTATAAATTAGACACTAAACTCTATAAATTAAATAAAAAGTTATACTAAAGTTTTCTTACTATAAATTATAATTTTTTCATTGTATATATATTTTTATTTAGATGATAGTTAATTAATTTATACATTTAGTTTGTTTTTATAAAGAAATTGTCAAATAAATTAGATAGTCGTTGACGAATTATTGTATTGATTACATTAGATTAACTAAAAGTTAATTTAAAAAACTATACAATTCAAAAATAAGGTTCGTTTTGTATATTAATTTTAAAGTTGTGTTTTATAAATAAACTTTCAAATAAAATTAATTAATGGTTGATAAAATAGTATGTTAAAAATTAGATTGAGTTGATTGTATTGATTAAGAGAAGCAATAATAAAAACAAAAAATACATTTTTGTTGTTACCAGGACTCGAACCCTACACTCCAAACCCCTCCATCCCACCATCTACCGAATGAGCTAATAAAGAAGTATGAATTATACCCGCCTACATAGTAATTATCCAGCCGCAAGGGGGGTACCGTCTCCTCCCTTACCCCCTTATCTCCGCCCCTGCCACTAGGTTAGTATATGCTTCGAGTTTGTCCTTGAATTAAGTACCTTGATTTTTTATTAATGTTGGATCATGTAAGAGTGTTAGTGTCTTTAAAGGCCAAGAAGGAACTTCAATTTTAGTTGAGAAGTTCTTAAAAGCAGTGAAAACATAACAAAGTTGCTCATAGGTGAAAGAGCGTGGCTTTTGACGTAAACTGCTCATGAGAACCGAGAATCTCACCACGAAGCTTTTATTGGATGTCAAACTCTATTGTTAGTTCTTCACCTCTTCCTCATCTTGGATTTCATAGTGTTTTTTCTTTCGCACTTTTATTTTTGAAATTGATAGAATTCGATGTGTTTATATTTGTGATTAGTGAAGTGTTTTGACAAGTGTTATTTCATAATATGTGGGTTGAAATCTCTTGAAATTAGTGTTGGAATCAATTTTAAGAGAACTTGCGCCGGAAGCTTTTCCGGACAATTTTCCGGTGGGCTCCGGCCAATATCAACACCGGAAGACGGGAGCATTAGTTTCGCGGTTCCGAGTACTACTATTTGGTATACTCATACGTACAAATTGATGTCCAAATAAATGGAAAATTAATGCCCAAAGATGAGTGCTTGAAATGCATCTAGGGATAATTAATTGTGGAGGAACTTGTCCCACATCGACAATGTGGAGACTAGTGAGACACCATATATATTTGAACAATCCTAATATGGTTAACTAAGTTGATGGAGAGGTGATCTAGCAGTGGCTAGAACACATGCGTGTGCATGCCGAGCTGAGCCGTGGCTCGTGGCTCGTGGGCTCGTGGGAGTGGCGTATTAAATTTGTTGTTAGATTACATTTAAATGCGTTATTAGGAATAAATGAACACTATGTTTGCAGATTGTTGATGTAGATATGACCGTGGTCAATTGAGGATGTGTTTGTCAAAGAAGGCGAAAACACTAGTGTTAGAGTTTAGAAGTGTTTAAGGAGAGGGTTTGTGGTAAACACCAGTGTTTAGTGTTTAGACACTTTAACGAGTGTTTGACTAGCAAGGGAACTATGTAATGTTTTTAAAATCAATTCTGAAACACAAGAGTATCATGCAATGATATATATCAAGCCACAAATTTAATTAATAACCCAAGATCTAACTTTATGATTTCAAGACATGACAACATTATTCTTAATAATGAAAAATATACATAAAGGCATTGTTAACGGTCAAGAAATCGAAAATGTATTCAACATTGAATAATACAAGATGCAGCAGCTATTTCAATATTCAACGTCAAATAGAAGTGTTGAATAAATACATGAATTGAATCAAATTACAGTTCTTATTTCTTATTATCACTTTTATCTCTCTCTTTTCTGAGCTTCTCAAGAACTTTCCCAAGAGGAGGATCTGCACGTCTTCAGAAAACCTGTTCTCCAATTTTCACTTCATAAGCATCTGATTGCTTCAATACAAAATCCTCCAGCTATGAAACGGAAAATAAAAAACAAATATCAATGAATCATCTGTGAAACATAAGAATACATCATCCTTGTATTGGCCTCTTTGCATGGTGAAATAAACACTAGTGTTCATTTTACTTGAGTTCATATAAATGTATTGAGAGACTTAGTAAAATCTCAGGACAATGATAAAATATGAATACATTGAGGTACTTAGTAAGAAAGAAATCCATGAGAATTTTAAGTAAAATATAAACATGAACAAACAGTTGATCAAGGGCATACCTATTGCATTGCTTCACTCATACATACAATAGAACACAGTCACCAAAACACAGTTACCAATTCAGGACCAGACCTATTCCCTGACTAATTTGCAGCGACAACCGACTGCATCGTGAACATTGTTGCTTCACTAATTTGCAATTCAACTTGATCCTTTGCCTACTATACAAACTTCTAATCAATTTTCATTCTATACACAACCTAATCTAATCAATTTCAAACTAATATATATCGGAAAAACCGCAAGAACTAGTTCGTCTTTAATTTAGATACTCACGCATTGCGAAGAAATCTTTTGCACAAAGTACTCTGAGCAAGTAACTCGTTCGTCTTCTTCCTTCGATCAATCAAAACCCTACACTCGATCAATCAAAACCCCAAACAAAGATATTCCAATACAAATCCCTACCCGTTAAATGAGATTATACCAAAAAATAGTATGAACCCTAGGTTAGAATATATAATTAATGAAGCAAAAGAAGGATTTTTGTACTCAGGTTTGCACCTTCCACACGCGCAAGATGAGCCTAAAATGTCTCCTAGATCTTATGGATAACAATGGCGTGGATACTCGGTTAAGCTGGTCCAATAATCGAAAAGATAGTCCATGGATTCTGACAGGCGGGGCCGAAAGGGGTATCATTCGAGGTTGTGGGCCTTAGCTGATGGATTTGCAGCGATGTCTCCTAGATCTTATATATCTATGGTTAGCTAACGGTTTTATACCGTGTTGTAAATTGTTTGCAGGTTAGGAGAGCTGCAGAGTGATCCAAATGGGTGATCTGTTGAGGGTTCCGTACACTGGGCGATATCGTGGGATATGGGTTATTTATGTTGTACGGAATTATGTTTTGACTCTGTACTCAGCAGTACTCTGTATTACCTTTTGATATATATATATATATCAGTTTTATGTTTTGTTTTAATCTATTTGTGCCTTGTTGTAAGATTCAGTGAACTTGTTGTCAAGCTAGGGTCATGATTCATTGTGAGATTCTAGTCCAATAGCGCCTCGAGTCCTACGAATTCGGGGTGTTACAATATCACTCAATTGTCCGTCTCACAAACGCATTAATTTAAAACAACGCGAAAGAAACCGGTAAGTACATTTAACCATTCAAAATCACTTAAACACTTTTATAATAGAAGAAGAAAAATAAGGAGGAGGAGATTTGAACACAAAATATGTAAATTAAAAAAAATGTTGTAGTTAAAGCCCTGTTTTAAGATGTTAAGTTATTTTTCTCCACACATATTCAACGAATGTGGGTGTCGTTGAATAGATAAATTAAATCCAATTCAAACAAAATTTCACTCTAATATTTAACTAGAAAATTGGAGTTCTAATTTTAACAAAAAAAGCTCAAAATTATACTACTATTAACATTGAACTCAAAACAATACCGATAATAAAAATTGTTATCAGCGATAGAAACTATCAACATATTTACCAAAGTTAAAACCCTGTCACGTGGTTTGTTCTAGTCGACCAAATTTCAACCGATGAGAGTGCGAGTGCAGTTGAGATATCCTGTATCAGTGATACATGTATCCCTTTATGAGATTGGTTGAGGCTAAATAAATAAAGATTAAAGTTTTACTACTTTACGGAAAAAATAATAAACAATGTAAATTCTATCAATCACGTAATATGGATACAAAGATACATATAAAGAGGGATATAAAAGATCTTGACCGGGGCGAACGTGTACACCAGGTTATCTCCAGAGGGTTCTAAGTTGTTTCCTTTTATGTTATTTTTCTTAGAGATGATATAAATGAGGCTTATTTGATTAATTTATGGATCGATCATTTGTATGAAACTGCTATGATTAGCTAAAAATGCAAGTAACATTTGTTTATTTCGGTCAATGTATAGACCTGTTGACGATAGTTTCAAACATTTATAATAATTTAATCTAATTGCGATGATTGTTGAAAGGTTACAAACTAGGGGAATTGTTAATCTACTATATAATACTAAAGCAAAAGTAGATTAAATTATTTGTCGCTACCACGTTTAGCCACCTAGAATTTTGTCATATGTCATCTTCATATTTTGCCACCTTATTTTACCTTTTTTTTTTTCAAAATTAATGAGATGATAATTAACTAATTTCCTTTTAAAACACAAAATTTAATCTTATAATATTTTATACCAATTATATCTATGTATGATATTATTGGTTTAATAATTACCTTTTAGAACAACCATTTTTACCAAATGTCATATATTATTATGAGATTTAATTTTAATTGTTCTTCTCTTAACTAATTTTGACAAAATTGAACTTTATTTATTTATTTTTTATAAAAGTTGTATGGACAATGGTTTCAATTTATACTTTTACTTATATGATATTGATTTCTAAAATTAGATTGATAGATAAATTAGTAAGCAATTAATCTATAAATTAACCTCCCTTCTATTGATATATATTAATTGAGATTTTGGTTATAAAAGATCATTGTTGATTTTTTTTTATTGTCTAGAATATGTAAATTAGTTTTTATATGATAAGTTAAAATATACAACTTTCATATAATTCTTTTTATCAAAAAAGTACATTATATGATATTCTTTTTAGAAATCAGATTTCAATATAAATCATCTTGGATAGATTATGAGCATTTTATATGATTTCTTTGTATCATAATGGGAATTAATTCATAGGTAAAAAAGTAATCATCTCTTATAAATTTTAATTGTTGTTTTAGTGCGACTAAAAACAAACTCTTTTAGCCAAAAATTACACATATTACAAATGTGTATATTCGGATATATTTTTGTATACATCTAATATTTATTTATTCTATTGTATTGTATTATCTTACCAAAAAATGACTACAAATTGTTTTTATAATGATAAATATTTTGTTCACAACACTTTTTTATATATGTTAATAAATTATGCAATTGTATCTTTCATTGTTTGTGAGTCTTTTTAACTTCTCCAGAGGGGTAAATCACATTTACATTACTTTAAATTTGTTTATTCTCTCTCTTTATATATAAATTAGTTTTTTTTTAACTTTATACAATTTCTTTCCTTTTTGATGTGGTTGACTTCAATATGTTGTTTTAATACCGAAATAATGTGATTTATCAAAATTATATTTTTATAGGTTGTGTTATTATTTCATGCAAACTCTCTATTTTAGATACATTTTTTTTATATTATGATTAATATTTAAGAAGTCATGTGAAATCAATTAATTCTTACCGTGATGAATTTTATAAAGTTTAACTATTTTACAAATCCCGTGCAAGACACGTAATTAAGCTAGTTAATTTTAAACGGAGTGCTTTAATCACACACTACCTAATAAAGTGAAGTATCATATGAGTGTGTACAGGAAATAGAAATATTTCCTAAACACGAAATTGAGCCCAAAGATATTATAAGCCCACCGACCGCCATGGACAATCATTAAAAATACTAGGTAGTGGCTATGTTATAAACAAGAAATTGAGCCCAAAGATAATATGTCCCACAACTTCGGATCACTCCGATTGTAGAGTACCGCCCGACTAGTGGTTGTCGGGATACAAAATCCAGTTTCACCATGAGAACGATAGGTGAGTGACAAGGGTTTGACCCGAAATTTTCATGAATTTATTATTGTAAAATAATAAATAAAGACTTTCACCTTGAGTCAAAAATAAAAATATAAAAAATATATATTTAAATAAATGTGAAAAATAAAAATATAAAAAAATATATTTAAATAAATGTAAAGTTGTTTGCAAAATTGTGCAAACCGTAGAACTCATGTTTTAAGTCCCTAAAATGTAAAAGAAAAAGAAATAAAAAAAGAGGAAACTAGATTACAGTTTCAAGGTAGTTGAATGTTTACAGTTAAATCAATTCAGGAAAAAAAAAACTGCTAAAATTATTTGTATAAATAAGAATTGGGTACAATATGAAGGGGAAGATTTACAACAACAAAAAAAAGGGACGATAGACTTTGTATCGAGTCAAGCAAGCTTCCCGTGCACAGATTTGTTCTCACACATATCTCCTGTACACAATTCTTCCCCGCCTGCTTTGTTAGACAATACCATCTCCTGGACATTGTGCCAAATTCAAAATTATACAAGAAAATATCACGTACAAGAAGCCCGACATTTGGAACGATGATGATATTGCACCGGAAATTACAAGTTTGTAGATGGATGAAATGAATGCGTTTTCTCCTCTACACAAACACCCGCAGTTGGTCGGAATTGATGGATTCCACCGCTGCAAAAATCCGCAATAGGCCGGAAATGATGGATTCCTGCGTTGCAAAAACTCGCGGTTGGCCGGGATTGATGGATTCCGCCGCTGCAAAAGAGAAAAACCCCGCGGTTGGCCGGAATTGATGGATTCCGCAGCTGCAAAAACAGCAGTAGGTCGGAATTGATGTATTCCACCGCTGCAAAACCCGCGGTTGGTCGGAATTGATGGATACTGCCGCAACGAGCCATTTGGTTCCCATACAATAAAATATGTTCACTGTTCTGAAGTGAACGTTGTGTTGATAATAATGGTCAGATTCTATAGAATTACAGAAGATAAATATATGGAATGAACATACGCCAATAAGCACAAGTCAGCGCTGTAACTATCCAAGTGCAGCGTAAATGTGATTTCTGACAAATAAATCAGATCTACAAGTTTAAAGAAAAATACAACCAATTCAGTGAAAAACACGAAGCTCACAGTGGGGGGTTTTCATTCCACAAAATTATCCATTTCAGAGATAATGATGATGTGAATTTGTTCAAATCTCGTATAGATTTGTGTAAATGAAAAGAAACTCAAATCAGACATACACACTATACTGTTAACCCATCTGTTACGCCAAAATTCAGGTTTACAGAATTACTGTAAGCAAACTTCAAAAAAATAGCACAAATTGGATCGATTTCAAATTGTATAAACTCGTCCGAGTTTACAATTGATTGTCCGCAAAGAAACATAAAAGAGAGGCCGAAAGTTAGGGTTTGTGAATACGTTTCAGGAAAGACGAAAATCGAAACGAAATTGAAAGCCAAACTTACGGGTAAATGTTTGTAGCTTAGTCGCCTCATTCGTCTCTTGTCTCCGGCCACCTTACTCGAGACATGAACGAACGCTCGAGCTCCTCGTTCCTCTTGATATTCATACCTCAAAAACGTTTGCCCTTCCCGTTCATCCCATACCACCTCGTTTCCTTCGAAATTCTCATACGCTTATTTCGGTAATATCAGTACTGAAAATTAGCCGTTATCACCACCATAGCCTTGAAGCTTTATTATCATCTCCCGGAAAAAAAAACAAACAGTGAAGAAATGAGAAGAAAGTAAGAGAGAAGAGTGAAAGGGGAAAGTAAGAAGGAGATAAATGAATAAGCAGAAAGCACTTTCTTTCGTTGGTGAAGAGTGGGGCCTATTTCATTTACATCAATAATAAAAGATATGAGAAAACTTCACTTCCACCTTGGGACCCACATTCAATCTGCATTAGAGTCAAAGACCTCCACGTAACCATCTTCCCTTGCAAAAGAGATGAATAGATTTAACTAAAAAATAAATAAAGCAAAAGGAAGAAGAAAGAAATAAATGAGATGTGAAATAAGATAGACATTCACGTGGAGTGAAAATTTCAAATTTGAAGTATTCTTAAAATAAACCCATAAATAATTTATTTGTGAAAGTGATCAATTAATATAGGTTCATTTTACAAATATATCATAAATTTACGGTTTAAAATACCATGTTTAAATATATTTGAAAAAGAACTACGTTATGACTTGATGCTCTTTCCGAGCTACGAGATCAAGCGTTATATCTATAATCATCAGGTACCTACCCTCCAAAATCCAAATGCTCTTTTTATTTTTTCCTGTTTTTGTCAACTTTTTCTCGATCTGTTACTTTATACAGTATATATGTCCAATTATTTCTTTTCTCGATCTGTTACTTTATACAGTATAATATGTATATTTAAACATTATATTTATTTGATTATTATTGTTCACGTTCAATGTTGATTGGTCAATAATCAACATTATACATGATCAAAACCTTAAAGTGTGAGTGATGATTGACTTATTTCCCTGGTGTATATTTCTTTTCACTACTAACCCCAAAAGTCCTTCTCATTTGAAAAATTAATGTTGATTGTTACCAAGAAGGCAACGAAAGAATGAAAAATAATCGAAGGAAAAATCACCCATTTTCGGGTTTAGTTAATCGAGCTAAAAACGTAAGAGAATCGGTTCCGTTAACCAAAAATTTTTTGACTTTACAACTGATAAAGTAAATTTATGAGTTTCTTGGTGCATCTTATTTTTATATTTTACAAATCTCAAATAATCAATTGGATGATGATTACTACATTGGTAGAATGAAGATGGAGGTTGGGCCCTTCACATAGAAGGTAACAGCACCATGTTCTGCTCAGTTCTTAGCTACGTCGCACTAAGGTTATTGGGCGACGACGTTGAAAACGACGCGGTATCAAGAGGTTGAAAGTGGATCCTCGATCATGGTGGTGCAGTCGGCATTGTCTTTTGGGGAAAATTTTGGCTTGCGGTAAAACAATTATAATCTTTCAACATTTATTTGGTCAAATACATATATGTAACTACAACATCTTCCAACTTTCTGATTACGAATAAATCGTGTAATTGAGTACTTTAATATACTAAAAAAAAATAGGTACCCGATACATGTTTAAAATTCTGGTTTGTTAATTAGTGATATACAATACACTATACCAGTTTTTGACCAGATAGTATGATTTGCTTATAGATTTATGATATGAAGGTACTTGGAGTTTACGAGTGGGATGGCAGCAATCCGTTACCACCAGAGTTATGGTTATCACCGAAAATATCACCGTTTCATCCTGGTAATATAGTTTTTAGGGAAAAAGTATTTAAATAAAATATTATGAAATAAAATGTGATTGATTTAATGTTTAAAAATTAAAAATAATGGAATAAACGCAGAGAAAATGATGTATTATTGCCGTTTGGTGTACATGTCAATATCATACCTATATGGGAAGAGATTCGTAGGAGAAATAAGTCCCCTAATTCTACAGCTTCGACAGGAGCTCTATGTACAACCTTATCACCAAATCAATTGAAACCTTGCTAGAAACACTTTCGCTAAGGTATGAATAATCAAACATATAATATATATATTGTCTCTAGCTAGCTGTAGGGGAAAACCCTAACCCTAATCTATATTATGAAATTTGTTTTATTTAGGAGGATCTCTATTTCCCACGTCCATTAATCCAAGATATGGTTTGGGGATTTTTGCACCATGTTGGAGAACCAATTCTCAAGATTTGGCCATTTTCAAAACTAAGAGAGAAGGCCATGGAACACATCCACTGTGAAGACATTAATAGTAGATACATTACTATTGGATGTGTTGAGAAGGTATCATTTTATATACTATTTACGCACTTGCTAATCAAATAAGTTTTCCTTGTTTTTACCATCTTCCAAATGGCACAAACTTTATAAACATTAAAGTTTGAAAGAGTTGTAATGTCATTTATCAAATGATATATTAAAGTTTATTATTCTATGAATCTTTCTTATTTCAAACGGGTTTAGAGCTAACTTTTGGTCAAAAAGAAACAACAACACTTGTATCGATCAAACCTCTAATAGAAAAGACTGATATTTTTGAAACTTAATGTCACGTAGTCACGTGTAAAATATGATAATATGTGACAAAAATGGTTGCAGGTGTTGTGTTTATTAGCATGTTGGGTTGAGAATCCAAATTCTGAGGCCTATAAATTTCACCTTGCAAGGGTCCCTGGTTTCTTATGGATGGCAGAAGATGGAATGAAAATGAAGGTAAATAATAAAATTTATAGAAAAGACTTCATGTTCATATTTAAATAAGATAAAAACCAGGTGATAAATTTTATTAGGTTAAAATATTAGAACATTTAAAAGACGTTGGATTCATATTTATGGGTTTTTTTTAAAAATGTTTACCATTAATTATAACATTTTATCACTGGTTAATTAAAGCCTTATAGAAGTTTAATCATCGTAAGCATATAGTTATATTTACGTAAAAGAGAAGAAAAGTGTAATAGAAAATATTGATGAAGAAATTTGACAGAGTATTGGGAGTCGAACGTGGAATGTAAACTATTAATTTTACTTTTTTGTATTAAAATAACTCTAATATTTCATTCGACTTGCTAAACAAACATAAATTTCTATTGACTTGGTAATATTCCATTTTCCGAAAAAATTCTTAGTCTCCATTTTTGTAATATTTTCTAATGTATATACCTAATTTTAACTTTTTTGTACAGGTTGTGCTATCCTACTCACAAATGTCTAGAGAACTTGTTGGTGATCCTATGAACGTACATTCAACAAATCTACGATGTTGCCAATTTTCTTCTTACATATCAGGTAATTCGTTTTATTAAATGTCTTCAAATGTGCTTGTATTATAATGTTTGATTAATAAAAATGATTTTCTTTTCTAATATGCATGAAATTTTATTTTATAGAGCGATAATAGTGGCTTTACAGCACAGGAACCTAGAAAGGCAGAAAGGCATTTCGATGGGTTGAGGTAAGTTTCTACGAACTCTAAATATTTATTTTGTATTTCTTAGTCAATTTTAATAAAATTAACATTTTTTTATATCTAGAAATTCAACCCTACGGAATTCATGAGGATGTTGTGATTGAAAACGAGTAAGTTGTAATATTTTTATTTCTACTATAAATTCTTCTCGGTTAAAAGTGATTGTCGATCTTTACTAATGTAAATATAGATATGTCGTGTGCACCACGTCTATCGTTCAATGTTTGATGCAATTTAAAAAGATGTACTTGGGATATCGAACCAAAGAAATAGAGACTTGCATCAATATGGCACTTAAGTACATTCTAGATTATCAAAATCCAGACGGTTCATGGTAAGTATTTACTTTGTTATGTGTGAGTACGAGTTTGTATACATATGACACTCAAACACACGACATCTATAAGGTTATGGAGTAAAATCAGTATTGTGAAGATGGAAGAAATATATTTTACATATATAATAAACAAACCTACAAACCATTCTATAAGGTTGACGAAGTACAACGCCTATATATTGTCACTTCGCATAGAAAGGAAACCAATAAACTCATACCGTGTGCATATTGGCCCAACGGATTTTATCGGTTGCCTAACATGTAAAAATAACAGGACCGGAAATTGGTCCATATGTTATACTTATGGAACATGGTTTGCAGTAGAAGCCTTGACAGCATGCGGTATGAACTATAACAACAGCGACGCCTTGCGGAGAGCTTGTAGATTTTTGTTGTCGAAGCAATTGTCTGATGGAGGTTGGGGAGAGAGTTACTTATCATGCTCAAACAAGGTATATTTATAAACAACAAATACAAATCGTTGCTTGTTTATTATAGTATATGCATGCTAATAATTTTGCATTTATATGGAGTAGGTATATACAAATATAGAAGGAAATAAATCAAATCTGGTTCAAACTTCATGGGCGACATTGGCCTTGATTAAATCAGGACAGGTTTATATTTCAACTCCTAGAACTATAATTAAACCATTAAT
>CM008284.1:17546108-17676227 GCA_002319775.1 Fagopyrum tataricum | reverse complement strand
CAACTGTCTGGTCTGGGCCCTCTATGCTCTTCCCGAACCGGAGGAATCTCAGCAGCAGGTACCTGTACAGCTGGTACCTGAGTAACGGTGTGGGACCTCTCAGATGGTCCCTCCTGTGTCGGTAAATCTGGGACACGTCTGCCGGCTCTGACAGCCTCCTCTACACGTCTGATATGAGCCTGATACTCTGATCTACCCATAGAAATGCGACCAGAATCAGCAGACTGGGCTCTCTGTGACCCCTGTCTCTCAGCAGCCTCGTTCCTATTCTCAGGAACGGCACTCTCAGCAACTTCCTCATGTACCCCCTCTGCTGCGCGTGGATCAACAGCAGGAACCTGACCTCGTCCTCTACCGAGAGGGGGTCTACCTCTACCACGTCTTGCTGCAGGGAGGGTTCTAGTCTGAACCATCTGCAGAAGACGTAAACCTAGCTTAGAAGGCTATATATATGCCGTATGTATGTATCAAATCAATCATGACAGAATATCTATATATAAACTGTCGAGATCTTCAGAGGGGCGATGGTTCACGTACACGGTAACCCAAAACATTTGTACTCATTTCGAAACCAAACCTTTTAAAAGTCAGACCCCTTTTCGGGTTCTGTTTATTTATCCATTCGTACTTATTGCAGATTACTAGTGCCATTGTTGTCAACCTGGGCTCTGATACCAACTTTGTAACACCCCGAATCCGTAGGACTCGAGGCGCTACTGGGCTAGGATCTCACAATGGATCCTGACCCTAGCCTGACAACAACTTCACTGAACCTTACAACAAGGCACTAACAGATTAAAACAAAACATGAAACTGATATAAATATGTACATGTCAAAAGAGTATACATGGTACTGCTGAGTACAAAAGTTAAACCAAAAGCCGTACAACCGATAACAACCCCAAAATCCCACAAATATGCCCAGTGTACGGAACCCTCAGCAGATCACCCCACTGGATCACTCCTCAGTCCTCCTAACCTGCGAAGGAACTACAACACGGTATGAAACCGTTAGCTAACTATACACATATATAAGAGAAGCAAGAGCACAATCACACATCATATAAACGATAACAACTCATCATGGTATCACACATTCACCCGGTTTATTATCTTTAATAAGTGAATCAATCAATCGTATAAAATATGTATATATATGAAGATAGGTGACACGAGGAATATGATCCCCGCCTCTGAGTACTCTAACCAGCTGGGGTAGTATCAGCACACCTCCCGTGTACCCTGTGGGAATGGTGAGGGCCTTCCTTTATACCAGTACTGGCCTGACTACAGAGAACCTCCCAGACTCCACGGCGGGATGAAAGGGAAAGGTTATCACACCACTACGATGGGCGGTCAGTATAATAAAGATAGGTCTGTGACCATCATAACATAATCATACTCGTAATCCTATTCCTAATCATGCTATAAAGCATATAGCAAACACCACTCAAGCATACATCCAATATAAGGATAGTAGCTAAGTAAGTCCTATGGACTTACCTCGATCTCAGAAGTAACTCAAGTATGATCCACTCTCAAAACGTCTACTCCAAACTGGAGGACAGCACAACCTATACAAGGCACACGTACATATATCACAATCCTATCACACAAAGGGTCACACCTAGACCCAAGGGATCCATAAGGGATCAATTCCAACTCGTAAACCTCAAAGCCCTAACCGGCAATTCCATACCGTAATCATCAATATCCGAATCCTAGCATGGTACTAAGTTTCTCATACTAGAAAGGAAAGGATCTACCTAGCTTTAGGTAGAGCCAGGATCAAAACGCACCTGCGGAACACAAAGGCGCAGGGGCGAAAACAGATGGCCGCGGGCGGCGGAACGTGGCCGCGGGGGGGTGACACGGGACGCGGGCAGCCGCTGGCGCTGGGGCACTGTCGCGCGGGGCGTGACTCCTGGCCGCAGGGGCGGTGAAACGCAGAAACGATTCTGCAATCTCCTCCTCGGCTCTTTCACGTGATCAATCACGTCTACTCTCTTCCAGATTCGTACACATACATAAGTATACACATACAACCATCAATACACATCTATGCAAGCATCTAATCCTAAGCTAGGAAGGAAGAACAAGAAAGGAAGAAGAGAAGCAAGAAGATCCTTACCACACTTGGAATCTAAGGCTGCAGGGAAAGGTCACACACAACACAAGCTTGCCTCAAGCTCAGCAACAACAAACACTAGCATCATCATCAACCACAAGGTACACTTTCAAAGTCAAACTCCAAGGGAAACAAGATCAAACTCACAAGGAAACTCACAAGGGAAGAAGGATAAGCAAGGTGGACGTAGGAAGCCTGGAATGGGATGAGAACAAAGTGAATGAAACCCTTGCTCAGCAAGTAGAAGAAAGAAATAAGGTTAAGGTAAAGCACGAGTCAAGAGGTCAAGGAAAACGGCTGCAGCCGCCGTAATCCGCAGGGCGGTAGGAGTGCCCGCGGTGGCGGTGCGCCGCAGGGGCGGCGGGATTGGCCGCAGGGGCGGCAAAGCTAATCTCGGCCAAAGTTCGTCTCGGTCAAATACCAATCTCGGTCCGAAAGATTACGGCTCTTACACAAAACCATGGGAAGCTTGAAGCATCGGTGGTGGTTGTTGGTGGTAACAAAGGGTGGTCGACAGCGACCGGTGGTGGTGGAGGCGATGGTGGCACTGTAGTGGTGATGTGAAAGGTGGTGGTGACGAAGGCGAAGCTACTCCGGCGATACTCCGGTGAGATTCCGAGGGTGAAAGAAATATTTATAGGCTACAAGAATCAAATAAAAGAAATGGCAATTGAAATGAAGCATTAAATAAAAGAGGATGATAGATAACTAAATGTGATTGTGGCTACTACGGCTGATTCTTTTGTTGGGATCTTGGAAAGGCCCATATTTTTTTACATAGAAAAATAAAGATGTGATGTCGATTAACCAAAAGCTCTTATATCACTTTGATACGGGGTTGGCGTAACTGGATGACCCAATCTTTCGACATCAAAAGACTCGATTGAAAACGCAAATAAAAGGAGATATGGAAAGAGGAGATCGATGATGTAATGGATCGATAGATGGATAGATCAAGGTCGAACCCAAGCCGACTCAAAAGCACGATAAGACACAATAGGCGTTATCACACGTCGAATATCGGTCGTAGAACCCTTCCGTACAACCATACACAAAAGGGAACAATGGTCCCTAGAGCACCAAGAGGTATGCATGTGAAAAGCTTGAGAAACCCTACTCGCCACACGCAAGCAAAACAACTCAAACAAGTCAAAGCTAAAGGTTGAGCAAGACACCGCTCTCTCTCTCTCTCTTCCCACGCTGAAGGTAAAAAAATCGGTTGCAACTAGGAAATACCAAAAGCAATGTGTTTGATTTAAATCCAAGTTAAGTTTACAAGAGGCTCGAGATCCATATTGATAGGGTGTGGGTCGAGCGGTCTCCAAGAAAAAAGATCTTGAAGAAAATAATAAAATAAGATCTATCTTCGAGTAAGATACGATCTTCTAAAACTCGAGCAAAAAGTATCTCTAGAAGATAAGTTCTCTCAAGTTTATTTTAAGCTTCCCTATTAAAAGACTTAAATTAATTTAAATAATAATTAAAATATCGAGGGTTGAAAAATAACATTTAAAAACCCAAAGTAATAACCCATAATTAAAGATGTTTTTATGGGCTGAAAAATAATAACACAAGGACCAAAAATCAACCTTGAAATTCGTCCAACATATCATCCATGCATGGCTAGCCCATTGTGTGAATGTGTTGATGCATGACTCTTAGTTTCGAGGTTAGCATGGTTGTATGGACTATCTCGTGGCTTGCCACATACACGTGCATGAGAGAGCTCTTCCCTTCGTGGGTTTGATCTTCATCTCCCACATGCATATGTCTGGACCGAATGTGTACTTGGATGATCTATTGGCTTTAGCATAGGATCAATCCATCACCTCTTCCGTACGCACATATACTTGCATGGGAAAGTTGGTTTCCATGCATATGTGTATCTTGCTATCTTCCATCTTCAATAAATGGTCTTTATTTCTCCATTAGAGACGGTCTTAAGTTCTTCCTCGAGGATGATCATAATTTCCTTCTGAGAGGTGGTCCATGAAGGGGTCTTCATTTGCCTTCTAGAAATGGTCTTCATTTATCTACTGAAGATGTTTTCATTTCTCTCTTAGAAATGATTTGATCCTTCCTCTTCTCCTCCTTAAGGTGTTCTTCACTCATCGCCTCTAGCTTTCATAGCTATGGTCTTGAAGTGAGCTAGGTCTTGAGATGCTCTTACAATCAACAGGTATAAATCAAGACGAATACGGGAAAGGCGTTGTCTCGCAAATAAATTACAAGACCCACTGTAGTATTGAGAGTCAATATTGAACATGGGGAAGACATTGTCTCGCTTTTGATGAATTAACTAAGAAACTAAAATGTAGAAAAAAATAAAATAACCTAAATATATAAAGAAGATAAAGAACGCAAACATGAGCCGAAAGATGAGAGACCTGGTTGACCGATTTGGGTTGGTCGCCAAGGCTAAAAACACGAGTTTGAAACTAGTAATCAATGTACAAATACCAAAGACGAAATCGGGAGAAACTGAGTTTTGTAAGGACTAGTCGATCGACCTCCCTCGGGAATGTTGCTCAACTACTTTGTAAAAATAGTTTAGAAGATAAAGGAGAAAGAAAGGATAAAGGTCATATCTTTATAAATCTCGAAATCATAAATTATAGAGGGTGAAAGCAAACAATAAGTATAAATCAGATAAAACAATTCCGAAATTCAAATTCGGCGACCTCCATAGGCGGTAAACGGCCGCACTTATTCGGCTCGATCTCTCTATAGATCGACTCGACTAGAGTCCATTTTTCTCAATTAATGACGGAGAACTTTGTAAGTATGTCTTGATAATTTCTCAATTAATATGTTTGTTTGGAAAGCCCGAATTAAATGATGACCAGTGTATTACTCGTGCCCTGCACCAGTGGTTTTTTATATATTACTAATAAAATTAATTCTTATATATTTGTAAATGTGTAATAAGATAATAAAATAAATATAAAAAAGTTTAAATAAAAAAATAAATTTCATTTACATTTTTTTAATTATATAATTTTTGAAAATATTAATAAAATATCTAAGACATTATCCTATTTTTTAGAAGTTTTTAGATTAATTTCTTTTGATAATTGGATTTAAAAACCACTTTTTAAAAAAGATTTTGGGGGTTGCGTTAAACCTGGTGGCGACACGTCGCTAAAATTGCTTCCGCTTTAATAGATATATATAGGATTCTATGATGTTTTATGGTTGTTTATGTCCTTGATTATATGTCTTAATTAATATGTTATGATAGTCTAAGACCTACCCAATGCAAGATGCGAAAGCTACATAGGGATGTTCCTTGGTTCTATATGTTCTTCTAAGTGTTGTTTGCAAGATGTGAGGGGTGTGTAGAGTTGTTTTCTTCGTGACATGATTATATAATTTTGAATATAATCATAAATTGAGATTCTATAATCCACTTTAGTGTTGATTAGATTGTGAAATATCTTTCTTAGTCATGTATGTTGTTAGTTTTGGCTTTGTATATGACTTTGATTGAGTCAATTGGCTTTGTCAATCGACTCGATCAATATTGTATTTATGTTTTTTTAAATTCTTTTTAACATTGCATTCTCGTCTATGTTGTTGTTACGTTTTCCATTTTGTATACGACTAGATAAAACTATAAGAACCTTACATTTTTCAAACTTCTTATGATCGACCATCACCCTTATATTACAAATGATTCTTGTAATTATTTGCGAAATCTAAGACTTATGTTTCGGCCCTCGTCACATACTTTTTAACTTTCTTCTTCCATTGATTTCAAACCTTGTTTATTTTAGCTTACTTTTTTTAATAACAAATCCACATAAATATCGCATTCTCATGAGAACTAGTATAATAATCAATTTTTTTAAATAAAAATATTTTATACTCTTTTTAATTATTGATTATATTATATTCTTTTTATTTTTTGAATTTATTTATTTATTTATTTATTTCGATTTATAAAAAATTAATTTGAATTTTTTATTTTAAATTTCCGACTTTTGATTTAAGATTATTTTTGTATTGATGTTCATATTATATTTTATTTCATACTATTTCAATTTTTTTTTAATAATTTGTTATGAAGATTTTTGTTTTACAAAAATTTAATGCATGAGTATAGGGTGTGTGATATGTGTACTCTTCTTCATTTACGAGTGAAAATTTTCCTGCTCTCAAGGAAGATTTGAAGTACTATTACACAATCTCCATATAATATGCAATTTAGTTTGGTACATGAGTTCAATACTATAGTTAAAATTTTCTTATTTTATAAGCTCAAAGAAGTGCATTATTTAGTTTGGTACATGAGTTTAATATAGTTTAGATGAAATTATGTTTGATTAAGTTTCGCGAGCAGCTCTGTGTGTTAACCAAGCTCTACTAAAAGCAGAGAAACCATAATAGGAATGATAAACTCGCGGCAACTCCCCTACAAATTTGCTGAATCGGCCATACTGTGCATATAAAATTAAAGTTGCAAGATCTTCAGTTCTCTCTTTAATTTCACATCTACAATAGAATCTCCATTTCATTCTTCCAGTAGCACAATCCACTTTCCATGTTTCGGTAGAGATTATTGTAGAGGTTTGTAATTTTTGAAAGCTTAAACTAACGGAAAAAAAAGCTCTCGTTGCCGAACAAGCCCTCATCTCAAAAAGAAGACATTCCACAGTAGAATTTGTGACAAATATATAACATTCATGAGCAAGAGGTCGTTCATATGGTAGCAGTTGATACCTTAGACTGACAGTTCAG
The DNA here is from genome assembly GCA_002319775.1 of Fagopyrum tataricum. NCBI lineage: Eukaryota > Viridiplantae > Streptophyta > Magnoliopsida > Caryophyllales > Polygonaceae > Fagopyrum > Fagopyrum tataricum. The sequence goes on along the minus strand of CM008284.1, from coordinate 17,669,359 downwards.
AAGTGATCCAGACAAGGCTTCTTTGTTGACAAATTCATAGCATCCTAACATCTTCATTACACCACCAATCCTACATTAATTAAGCAAATGATCCAAATTCAAGAACCCATTAAGTGTAATAATCAAACTGCTACCCTCAAGTGACGGGAATGCGAATATTCCCCATGCTCACCAGAAAGCATAACATGTATCACAGGATTTGTTCAACCTTCCCTGGAATAGTGGAATCCACCATCACTTGTTAGCCTCTGAATCGAAAAATGACCACTATAATCCGTTTAATAAGTCCATCATTTCCAAAAACCAAGTCACAACATGATATACAATCTAATTTTGTTTTTAACAATCATAACAAAGGATAATTAAGCCAATCCAGAAGCAATGGCACATCAATAAGAGAAGATCAATCATCTTTTAACAGAACACTATCTTCAACAAATCCCATCGGCAGACGAGATGCTATAGTGCAATAAGTTGCACCACCTATCATACTAAAGCATGGCATGGGTATCTATGATAAATTAAAAAAGTATTTCTTCATCTCAAGGACTTACAACCAACTAAAAATGGGGAAGCTTTTATGAACCAGGTTTACCTGAATCATTTAACAGTAGACTCCCTGAAATCGTAACTTCTATTTTGAGAAGCCAATTCCAAATAAAGTCCGTGCTTATTCAAAATTAGGGATGGAGCAAAATCTCAGTGAAATTTGAGATATGAGAGGCCCCTTAAGTTAGCACTCATCAGCAGAAATGAATTCGTTGGAGCAACTATACAAATGATACAGTATATTTATACACGAAAGCCACCATCGTACGACTGCTAGAATAATCCACATTTAAATAGTTCAGTGCTTTAGAAATGATGCAAACATCAATTGGAGAAAAGAGCAATTTATCATACCTGACAACTTAATATATATTGCTTAGCCTTTTCTTTGTCCACACCACTCCAACTGTCCAGCATATAAGAAATGGCAGCTGACAATTGAAATAGAAATGATGAATTATCATCTGATTTATAAGAAAGATTCAAGTAAAACATCTATTGTGTTTTCCTCTTACTAGCACAATATACGAATCGAAGATCAGCATTTTTTGTCCAGTAGTCTAAGAATAAAGGGACAAGGGGTTGTAAGTTAAGTTCTTTTATTGGATCTTGATTTGCATATTTCTAAATCTACATTTAAAGCAATTGTGTCTGTCTATCTATACAAAAGAACCGCATGAAAAAAGAGCCAAAAAATGAATGAATTTTCCATCCACGAAAGATAAACTATACAGAAAAAGCAATCGTGAAGCACATTCTTGATCTAAAGCTCCAAGAATGTCTAAGGAAGATATGGCAAAGTAGGCAAGATTCAGATGATTGATCTCCGGACTCTGGTAGTCACTCAGCAGTAAGTTCACACATCATATCCAAGAACATAAATGCTTCTTCTTGTCAAAGGAGGCATCCACAAAGAATGATGAACAAATTTCAGGGTCCATTTCTGAATTTCAAAGTTGCCTGAAAATTACATTTTTAACTGCACAAACAGCCCTCTCACCTGGAGAAGTTTCAATTCGTGTAAATAACTTGAAAGAGTAGTCCAAATATTCATAAATCATATGCACAAATAGGGCAGTAAATCTTTGAAACAAGATCAATATGGACGACAAAAAATAATCATATTTGCAGAATGAAACATGTGCATTTGAGGGGAAAAACACCAACTCAAAGTTTCAAATCTTTGGCATTTAAACACAACTGCCAAGTCAACTTGCACGGATAAGGACTTTTATCCAATTCAATTAACAACTTAGCTATGTAATGGAAAAACCATCAGCAATCTTTATTTTGGGGCCTAACACAATAATGTGTCGGATGAGAAACATTTCAAGAGAAATTCTGCAATTTTCACCTGTTATGACATACTCCCTAAAAAAGACTACAAATTTGTATTTTTCCTTACACCTGCTCAGTCAAAGCAATCTTAGACCTGTATCTCAATCTTTTCTCAATTTACCCTCATATTCTCATTCTAGCATTTGAAATGTATCGCGATTTTGGTGTCAATAGTTTTTGTGTAGGTATCAAGCTTCCAGTTTTTCGTATCATGCTATAGTAAGATGTCGACTAAATCTACCTGATTAGGTGTTCAAGCTTTTAGTTTAACTAAGTTTCTTCAATATAACAACTCTAAGGAGATTTTACATGGAAATGTCTAACAAATTCATCATACTTAACACAGCTTACCCTACCAAATAAGTATTCTTACTCAGATTGCACAAAGTACATCAAAAAATTACGCACTTATTCAGTCAACGTGCAAAAGTTCTTCCAATTCTGATAAGCATACAAATACAAGAATGATACTGTATAAGATATCACATATAACACCAAATCTCAATTTCCAAGGGCGGAAGTCCAGAACTAGCCCAATAAAACATATATAATATCAAGCGCGACCCAAAATCCATAAGGTTATGTTATGTTAATAATCAATAGGTTGTATATGTAGTTACTACAACTTCAAATACTTGTACATTTATGCCTTATACACATATATTTGAATGCCTATACATTAGTTGGTGGCTTAGGACTTGTTTGATAATGTACAAGGGCACTTAAAGTGTTAAGTGGATCCTGACATGATTCAAACATAACCTAAGATGCAATAATGTGTATGGTGATCTTGTATATTGTGTCATTATGGGAAACTTAATAAGTTTCAGTTGTTATATGTAAATATGTGTAAATGAAAGGGTTGCCGGTGTAGTTTGTGCTAGTTGGGGCCTTTTGTTGCTGGGCTTGCCTTGATCCGTCTCATTGCTGGATTAATGAGAGCACGTGACATCTTCACGTGTTTGATTGCCGTCTCCTCTTAACCCTAGGTATAAAAGCTTCGTTACAAAGCTGTGGGTGCACTGTGCAAACCCTCGGCCGATTCCTGAGTTCCTCTTCTCCAAGAAGCGAAAGAGAGAAAGAGAGAAGAAAAGAGAGAAAAAGTGAGAAAGCGATTTTGTGTGTTTTCGTGGGAAGATCAGATTTAGATCACAAGCTTCACTGGAAGCTTGTATCTAGTTGCGTTGGCATCATCTGGCTTTGTTATCTTGCTGTTCTTGTTTAGTTTTTCTCTTGGTTAGGGTTTATTGTCTTGATTTGAAGTTGTTGTTACTTGTAATCATACGTTCTATCTACCTAGTGGATTGGGACGAATTTCCCCTCCTGAAATCCCGCAGAGTAGGGTTTTTAACCCGAACTGCGTCACCAAGTGTTTGTTTGTTGGTTTGAATCGTTATAGCTTTGGCAAGATCACTCTAGATCTGTAGTATTTTGTCAAAAAATCGTTCATATCTAGTTTATCAGGTTAAATGTGTTTAAAAGAGAAGAAAACCTTGATTCCATAAACATAAAATTTCCTTGTATTCTTTATGAGTTCTATTTTTCTCCGCACAATAAATTCAAGCTTTTGATTTCTATTTTCCTCCGCACAATAGCGTATTAAGGCTCTCTTATATTCAACAAAGTTCAACTCAATTGACAACATTTCTTGAAATCTACAGATGTTTTAGTCACAAGTATGATATATTTTCTTCTGATAATGAGACCTTGATTTCATAAATTGAAACCTATACAAAAGACTTACGAGGTGTAAGACTTGAAATCAAAAGGGAATGAAGAAGATGGGAGAGGAAGGAGAGAAAGACTTAGCGGAGGTAGCAACGAGAGTTTTCGAAGAAGGAAAAGAAGACACGATCAATTGAATGAGGCAACGAGAGTAAGACAACGACGGCAGGGGAAGTGGGAAGGCGGGGGAGCGACTAGAAAACCGTACGCCATACTAATTTACTAAATATAAAATAAATTTATATTTAAATTAACACGAATATAAATCCACTAATTTATTAAATATTACCCAAACCTTATAAACAAACTAGAAAACATACCCATGAGTACTACTAATATTACTGTTGTTACAATTTGTATTTCAATGTTCTTTTATTTGTACATTTTGTGATTATTATAAATTTATTAGGTATTTTGAGTTATTTATTTTATAAACGTAGTAACATTATATTTTATTATCAATAGTTTTTTTTCTAGTTATTTATTTACCATTTGAAAGTTTTTAAAGCTTATTATTATATTAAACTTGTCTATTTTTGTTAATATATATTTTAAAAGTTATTATATAACTTTTTAAATGAATATAATTTCAACCATTTCTGTAAAATATTAAATTTCCGATTCTAGAACTAGAGGTGCCACTATGTGTCACACAAAAAAAAACAAATTTCACAATATCCAAACTTAGAAAGCATAACTTGTAAATTGACGAACAAAAAGGTAGACACCGCAAGCCTAACTCCTCACACAAGATCTTACAAAGTCACGGCCCCTTTCTCAATCCTGTCGATAAGGATTGATGGAAAAGTTTATAACTATTTGATTGGCTAAGAACATTAACGTTTAGATCATTTAGTTCTCTAAAGATCCTACTTTACATTGTAGAGTTTCATCCTATTTTATTTATGATTGTTTTTTTTAAAAAAATTTGGTTGAAAGATTTAATTGCAGAATAATTTAAATTTAAAACTATTAATTCACCATTTTTTTTTCTATCATCTATATCAAAAACTTAAATAAATAATTTTGCTATGAAATCCTTAGTTATGTGCACACAAGATTTTACAAATTTAAATTATTATTTTTTACTTTATTTATACAACGTTATTAAAAAGTTAATAATATTTTATGGGTATGTAAGACAAAAGTAAGAATTTACATTATTAAATTACTAAATTTTACCATAATTATATATTTTTAACATACTTTATCAAAATAAATATGACATATTAAATAAGAGTTTTTTTCCAGATTTTTTATTTATTTTGCTCACCTACCTTCTAACTCAATGTAAAGAAAAGAGATTATTTGAATAAAATAGATGTTGTGATAAAAAAATATATAATTATTTATTTTACCCATATGTTTTTAATCTCTCGTAAAATTTAACCAAATAAATATGACAATATTAAGAATAAAATTAATTTATTAAGCAACATACTTACTTAAATACGAATTTTGCTTAGGGAAGTAAGGGAAAGATATCCGCTCAATCTCTTGTTGGGTTGATTTTTGTCTGGTCAGCTGCCCGTTTGTATGTTGGTGATCACATTATTTGGTCTGTACTGGTTTGCAACAAGGGGACCCTTTGGGCCGCTTCTTTTTCTCTTGTCTTGCACCCATTCTTCATCGGATCAGAGACCGTTGCAAGCCTTTTCTACATGCTTGGTATCTTGAATGATGGTACTATTATTGGTCGGACAGAAGAAGTGGCTAGACGCAGCTTGATATCATAAAGAAAGTTCGCCCACGAGTTTTGCGTCTTGAGTTGAATGTTTGCAAGACTGAGCTCTTTTGACCTTCGTGTGATGGATCAAAGCTTAGAGAAGATTTATTCCCTCATGGAATTGCTAGGCCGGTTCTGGGTGTTAGTTGTTGGTGGGCTGTGAGTAAAGATGATGAGTTTATTAGAGAGCTTGTCATGAAAAGAGTTTTTAAGGCGGTTGAGTTGATGCACCTTCTTCCGCAGTGAGGCACCAGAGTGAGCTTCTTTTGCTTCGTTCATGTATGGTGTTGCTAAGATGTTGTTTAGCTTGAGGACTTGCTACCGAACATGGGATGGTGCATCTACTTTTTTGATTTGGACTCCGTGAATCAGTCGAGGATATTGTGTTTGTGGGGGTGCTTATTATTTTGGCGATCTTCAGTGGTGACTTGCTTCTTTGCCGATTCGGTGTGGAGCTTAGGTTATACTCCGCTATTGATACTTCTTCTTTTGCTTTTGTGGCTCTAGAGCTCAGTCTTGGGTCCTTCAAGACCACATTTTGCGGGACAGTGGAGTTGTTGATATGGCGCCTATGAGTTTTTTGGAGCTTTGGGCAATCTTCAAGCTTCTATTCCTAGTTTTGATCTTTCTGGTTTTACTGTAAAAAGCACCGTCCCCCTAAAGCCCAACATGCTTTGGCGAGTGCTTTTTATGTAATATACTTGCCGATGGAAGCAAATTTTGTTTGATTGCTAGACAAAAAAGCGATTTTTCAGTGTCTACATACAACGCATAGCAAAGATTTCCTTCTTGCCATACCTATTGATGGACTTGGACAATGTATGTCTTCTGTTGAGTATCGACGATCCTCAAGTATCGCCTTATGATTCCTTTGTTCTCGTCTGGTATGTTTTGTCCTATGCCTAATTGTGGGAGGCCTTTGCTGTTTTTGGGGAGCATGCTGTTCATTGTAAAGAATTACCCGGCTTCAAATATAAGCATGATCTGGTTCGTGATGTTTTATGTGACGTGTTTAAGAGAGCAAGGATTTCGGCCAAGAAAGAGGCGCTCGTATCCTTCTTGACTGATCCGCGTGAAAGAAGGTCTACGTTGAGGCCTGCAGATGTGTTAGTTTTTGGATGGGTGGGTGAAAAACATGCTTGTATTGATTTGACGGAGTCTCTCTTTGGTTGGTTTGGATTACGGTCTTTTGTGGTGGGAAGGCGGCTCTCAACGCGACTCTTTGAAGGTGGCTAAGCATGAAAGGACTTTCTTGAAAACCAACATGTGTTTCTTCGTTCGCTTTCGATAAGTTTGGTTTTCTTGCACCTGGTGCTGTCGAGATTCTCAAGAGGGTGCAACGGGTCTTGCATGGTAATTTTGTGTCACCTAGGTCTTCAGATGTAGTGTTTAGAAGGATCGGGTTTGCTATTCAAAAGAGGTTAGCGGCGCAGCTTGTTGTCCGCCTAAGTTATAACTCGATGTAATAATGTCTAAATCATGAAAGATTTTATAAAATAAAAAAATTCTAATACGAATTTATAACTGTTAAATTCTTACCATAATTTATTATTTTAACAAAATTTAACAAAAATATATACGACAATATTAAATTACAAGTTTTGTTAGGAAAAATTCTTATTTTATATGTAGATAAATATTATATTACCATGAATTTTAATCTCTCGTAAAATCTAAACAAATAAACATGACACTATCAAAAATAAGAGTATTTATAAAAAAAACATACTTATTTTACATGTAGATAATTTTTAAAACCTTTGATAAATTTTTTCATAAAATTTAACCAAATAAATATGATAAATTAAAAATAAGAACATTTATCAAGCAACATACTTATTTTACATGTAAATAAAATTTAAAATTTATAATCAAATTTTACTAAATAAATAGAGAAAACTATACAAAATCACCCTTAATTATCCCTCTTTTTGCTAATAAACCACCCTTTATAAAAATTTTAACATAAAACCACCCATTTTTAAGAGCCTATTCTTTCGGACGAGTTTTGTCCTTAGTCAAGATTGGCTTTGGCCGAGATTGCCTTGCCGCACCCGCGGGCATGTCTGCCACCCCTGCGGGTTTCCGCTCCCGCGGCCCAGTGAACCGCCTCCGCGGTTTCCTGCGGCTGCAGCCGTTTGTTGACCGTTGACTCGTGCTTTACCCTTTGCCTTACTTCTTTCTTTTCCTTGCTGAGCAAGGTTTCCCTTTCACTTCCCAATCCAGCCCTTTCACGTCCTCCTTGCTTCTCCTTCATCCTTCTTGAGCTTGATCTTGGATTCCTTAGAGTTGGAAGAGTTTTGTGTGGTTTTTGTGGTTGTTGATGAGCTAATGTGCATGGCTGAGCTTGGAAGCCAGCTACGGTGCTAGTGGTGAGCAATTCCTGGTTAGGCCACAACTGTGGTAAGCCTTCTTCTCCTTCTTCTCTTCCTTCTTCCTTTGATTCTTCCTTCCTTAGCTTAGGATTAGATGTATTGATCATAGATTGATGTTGGAATGTGTATGTATATGTATGTGTGTGGTTTTGGTTGAGAGAAGACGTGATTTGATCACGTGAAGAGCTGAAGAAGAGTCGAGGATCACGTTCTGTCGTCGCCCCCGCCGCCTGGAAGCCGCCGCCCCTGCAGAAGCTGTGCCGCAGCGCCCGCGCCTTGCCTGCGTTTTGTCACCGCGCCTGCGGCTGCTCCCTGCCGCGCATGCGGGTTGTCTATTCCGCCCCTGCGTCCCTTGATCACGCAGGTGCGTCCTGTCCCGGACTACCTATAGTTGGGTAGCTCCTTTCCTTTCTTAGTACGAGGGACTTAGTATTATGCTAGGTATCGGATGATGATGAGTATAATATAGATATGCTGGTTAGGGCTTTGAGGTTTACGAGTTGGATATGATCCTTATGGATCCCTTGAGTCTAGGTGTGACCCCTTTGTGTGATAGTAGATTGATATGTATATATGTATGTCTTGTATAGGCCGTGTTGTTCCAAATTGGAGTGGACATATTGGGAGTTGATCATAGTTGAGATTACTTCCGAGACTGAGGTAAGCCATATGACTTACTTAGCTGCATCTCTATATTGGATGTTGCATGAGTGGTGTTGTTTATGCTTGCTAGCATGTGATACTGTTATTACCGACTTATGGTCTATTGATTGCCCACTGTAGGGCTGTGACAACCTTTCCCTATCACATCTCGTTTGGAGTCTGGGAGGTTCTTTGTGGATAGGTCAGACTTGGTATACGGGATGGACATGGAACACTCCCATTGGGTATACGTGAAGTGTGCCGGATCCACTCCAGCGGCTATAGCCCACAGAGGCGAGGGTTATATTCCTCATGTCACTTATGTTCATATACCGACTTATATATATATGGATTGGATTATTTATATAAAGATAATGAACCGGTAAATGTGTGATATCATGCTGAAGTGTTTATTATTTCTGATATGTGATTGTGCTTATGTTCATTCTATATATGTGTATGGTTAGCTAGCGGTTTTATACCGTGTTGTAGATCCCTTGCAGGTGAGGAGAACTGCAGAGTGATCCATAAAGGGTGATCTGCTGAGGGCTCCGTACACTAGGTCGTCCTCGTGGGATTGGATCTTTTGATTTGTATATATTTGTTATGTTTTGATTGTACTCAACAATACACTGTATAACCTTTTGAGATTTATATATATTAGTTTCATGTTTTGTTTTTAATCTATCTGTGCCTTGTTGTAAGATTAGTGAAATTGTTGTCAGGCTAGGGTCGGGATGCATTGTGAGATCCTAGCCTAGTAGCACTCGAGTCCTACGGATTTGGGTGTTACAAAGTTGGCATCAGAGCCCAGATGACAACAATGGCACTTGTAATATGCGATAAAGGTCGAATAGATAAATAAACAGAACCCAAAGGGGTCTGATTTTTTCAAAAGATTTTTGGTTTGAAATGAGTACAAACGTTTTGGTTAGTGTGTACGTGAAGCTATCACCCCTCTGAAGATCTCGACAGTATAGGTATATATACATATATAGATACTATCTGATGTGATGTGTGATATATATATCTATACATATGGCATATATATAGCCTTCTATGTTAGATTTATGTCCTCTGCAGATGGTTCATACTAGAGCCCTACCTGCAGCTGGACGAGGTAGAGGTAGACCCCCTATAGGTAGAGGACGGGGTAGGATTCCTGCTGCTGATCTACGTGCAGCAGAGGAGATTCACGACAACGTTGCTGAGAGTGTCGTTCCGGAGCTGAACTGGACGGTGCAGCTGGGAGGCAGGAATCACAGGGAGCCGGTCAGATGGCTCAGAACGTGTCTTCATGGAGGGACCAGCCTTTTGAGAGTATATCAGACGGGTAGAGGAGGCCGCCTGGGCAGGCAGACGTGCTCTTGATCTGCCCGCACATGAGGGATCCACTAGGAGATCCCATACAGTGACTCAGGTGCCAGTTGTACCGGCACCTACTGCTGAGATTGCTAGAGCTCCAGAGGAGTACAGAGGGCCTCGACCAGACAGTTGGTTGAAGGCATTTCATCAGTTGGGAGTACCCCCTTTCTTTGGGAAGGTAGGGTTTAGAGGTGGAGTTGTGGATAGGGCATGTGGACTCGGCTTTAGAGTCTATCAGATGTCCAGGTGACAGGCAGATAGAGTTGGTGCAGACTCTGTTCAAAGATCTGGCATAACATTGGTGGAGGTCAGTACGGAGTCAGGTTCTCAGTTATGACCAGATGAGGACCATGATTAGAGAGTTTTCTGCCCTGCCTCATTAAGGAGGGAGAAACTGCACGACTTTGTTGAGGCTGGATTTGATGATGTACCAGTCTCAGAGGCCATCAGGAGGTTTCAGGAGGAGCTGGCTTACTGGGTCCAGTTGCACCTCCTGTTGATCAGCATGTTTATCTTTTCTCTACGATTGAGGGATGGTACCCGAGCCTATATGGCGGGTTTTCACTGTGAGTCTTTGATGGACTATCAGGATAGAGCTACAGATTATGAGAGAGAGAGAGCTGGGCAGAGGAGAGCTTCTCAGGCTGGAGGGTATGAGAAGAGACAGTGTACTGGGCAGGCCAGTGGTACTGCTGAAGCTGTAGTGTTGGGTGTGGTCAGAGACGCCAGGGTCGTTCTGTAACTGCACCAGCTACAGAGAAGGGACGACAATGTTATAACTGTGGTGATCCAGGACATATGAGGCCAGAGTGCACGAGGCCATTAGTGATTGTTTTACCTGTGGTAGATAGGGTCATAGAGCCGGCTTTACTGCCTATAGGGCGGAGCTGCATCTCAGCAGGGTATTCTTATGCCAGTGTAGCAGCAGAGGTGGGCAGAGGCCACCTCAGCAGCAGCAGACACAAGGACAACAAAGAGTCCTAGATCGCCCTACGAATCAGGGATCTGCTCTGGCCGAGTAGAGGCAGAGGTCGTGGTGGGAGCACCACTGATACCAGAGGGCGAGTTCTTTGAGCTTAGGAGTGCAGAGGAGCCAGCTGCACCTACTGCTACAGGTACCATTCTGATTCATGGTTTACCTGTTAGAGTTTTATTTGATACTGGTGCTACGCACTCTTTTATTTCTGATGCCTGTGTAGAGCGTCTTGGTTTAGATACAGTTGAGGGGATGCCTTTATTATAGGGTTACCCGATGGTGGTAGGGTCAGAGGTACCCGTGAGATTCACGGTTGTCCCATTTCTGTAGGGACCCGTGTGTTACTAGTTGACTTCTTTGTCATGCCATTAGAGCATGAAGAAGTCATTCTAGGTATGGACTGGATGGATAGACACTCTGCATAGGTGTGTTGTTACCCTCTCTACCGAGTTAGGCCAGATAGAGGTTTTCCGAGGTTGGGACCTGGAAAAGACAGGTACGGTTATTAGTACTATACGGGCAGCGAGACTGATTGCACAAGGGTTATGATGCCTTCTGGTGTTATGCCATGAAGGAGGGGGAGAGTCCAGCTGTAGAGGACATCCAAGTGTTTGTGAGTTCACAAATGTTTTGCTGAGCCGTCCAGCTTGCCGCCTCAGAGGAGTTGTGGACTTCAGTATGAGTTAGAGCCTGCGTACGGAGACCGATCTCGAAGCGCCCCATACCGGATGGCGCTTGTCGAGATGCTGGAGCTGAAGAAGCAACTTGAGGAGCTGGCTGAGAAGGGCTTCATTCGCCTAGTGTGTCCCCATGGGGAGCACCTTCCTCTTCGTACGAAGAAGGACGGATCACTGAGGTTATGTATAGATTACAGAGAGCTGAACAAGGTGACCATCAAGAACAAGTATCCACTGCCTCGTATCGATGATTTGTTAGATCAGCTTCAGGAGCGACTGTATTTTCCAGGATCGACCTGCGCTCAGGATATCACCAGTTGAGGGTGAGAGAGCAGGATGTGCACAGGACAGATTCCGGACCAGATATGGCCACTACGTTTGTAGTGATGCCATTTGGGCTTACGAATGCCCCAACAGTTTTCATGGAGTTGATGAACAGCATCTTCATGACTTCCTGGATAGTTTGTGGTGGTCTTTATAGATGACATTCTAGTATACTCTCGAGTGGAGAGGAGCATGCAGGACATCTAGGACTGTATTGCAGGTTTTGCGGGATAGAGAACTTTATGCTAAGTTCTCTAAGTGTGAGTTCTGGATGCCAGAGGTAGCATTCCTGGGTCATGTGGTTTCAGCTGAAGGGATCAAGGTGGATCCAGCGAAGATTGAGGCGTAGCAGCATGGACTACACCGACGAACGTCAAGGAAGTACGTAGCTTCCTTGCCTAGCCGTTATTACAGACGCTTCGTGGAGGGATTCTTTGTGATTGCCCGTCCACTGACGAGTTTGTGAGGAAGACTACCAGATTTGTGTGGTTGATCAGTGTAGCAGAGTTTTGAGGAGTTGAAGAGGTGTTTGACTTCTGCTCCTATTTTGGCACAGCAGAGGGTACTGAGGATTTTGTGGTTTACAGTGATGCATCCAAGCTAGGTTGGGATGTGTTTTGATGCAGAGAGGCAGAGTGATTGCATATGCGTCTCGACAGCTGAAGACGTATGAGGAGAACTACCCGACTCATGATCTGGAGTTGGCAGCGGTAGTTCATGCACTGAAGATCTGGAGACATTACCTGTATGGTGCTACATGTCAGATCTTCACAGACCATAAGAGTCTGAAGTATATTTTCACGCAGCGGGAATTGAATAACCGCCAGCGTAGGTGGCTCGAGCTGATCAAGGACTTTGATTTAGAGATTCTGTATCATCCAGGGAAGGCGAACGTTGTCGCCGACGGCCTGAGCAGGAAGACGCCTCGAGAGCAGGCGATTGCGAGGCTGACAGTTCAGCATCAGTTGCAGAGAGACTGATCTGGTTAGAGTTGGACATCCAGTTTCCTGATGAGGATGCCCAGCTGCGTACTTTAGAGGTTCTTCCTGATCTGTTGGGTGAGATCCAACAGAAGCAGGAGACCTGCCCGACATTGATGAGGATAGAGAGGATGTCTCGGGATGAGGCACCACAGTTCTGCTAGGAGCAGATGGAGTTTTGAGACGCCGCGGTCGCGTCTGTGTACCTGCTGATACAGAGCTGAGACAGAGGATTTTACAGGACTCACTGTACACCTTACTCTGTACATCCAGGTACGAGTAAGATGTATCAGGACTTGAGACGTTATATTGGTGGGGAGGGCTGAAGCCCGATGTGGCCAGATTTGTGGCACAGTGTGCGACCTGCCAGCAGGTCAAGATAGAGCATTGCAGACCTGGAGGTGAGCTCCATCCACTTCCTGTTCCACAGAGGAAGTGGGAGGACGTCACCATGGATTTTGTGACTGGATGAGCTGAGCCGGAGTTTTGATGCCATCTGGGTCATAGTGGACAGATTGACGAAGACGGCACGTTTCATTCCTATTAGGGAGACGTGGCCGGTGAGCAGATTAGCTGAGGAGTACACTAGGAGATAGTGAGACTCCATGGTGTACCGAGGACGATCGTCTCAGACAGAGATGGACGATTTACCTCGAGATTTTGGCAGCAGATTCAGACTGCCCTGGGGACGAGTTTGCACTTCACGACTTCCATCCTCAGACAGATGGTCAGTCAGAGAGGACCATTCAGACGCTGGAGGATATGCTGCGAGCTTGTGTGTTGGATTGGGGACAAGTGTGGACGGATCATCTCCCACTTGAGTTCTCATACAACAACAACTGGCATGCATCTATTGGGATGGCCCCATATGAGGCACTGTATGGACAGAGATGCGTACCCGTTATGCTGGGATGAGCAGAGCAGTGTTAGTGGTTTAGCACCTGATCAGATTCAGGATGATGTGGCTCGAGTAGCATTGATTAGAGAGCGTATGCTGACTGCGCAGAGCCGTCAGAAAGTCTTATGCTATAGGAGGCGTAGACCTCTAGAGTTCAAGTTGGAGCCCATGTGTGGCTGAGAGTGTCTCCGACACGAGGTGTTAGGCGTTTTGGCATTAAGGGGAAGTTGAGCCCCGATATGTCGGACCGTTCGAGATTCTGGATCGGGTTGGGAGTGCAGCATACAGATTGCTTTGCCTCCGAGATTAGAGGGTGTTCACCCTGTATTTCACGTGTGTCAGCTGAGGGAGTACATACCAGATCCGAGACACATTGTGAGTTATGATGATTTGTGGTTGAGCCGGACCACACATTTGTGAGCACCCTATTGCAGTCCTAGAACGAGGTATGAGACGCCTGCGTTCGAAGGACATTCCTATGCTGAGGATACAGTGGTCGAGACGAGGACCTGATGAGGCTACATGGGAGACTGAGGATAGTATCCAGAGGAACTATCGAGTTCTATGCTGAGTTAGATGCACCAGTAGGATCACCGAGTAGATCTTAGTACTACTTGGTGAGTGTTATGTGCTTATATGCTTATATGCTATGATGTGTTTATTTTCATACTAGCTTTGATGTGATTATGATCTTATTAGATCTTGTTGTGCTAGTATGATTATTGTTTATAGCTAGATGGTTCTTTCCTCCATGCTATGGTGATATGATAGGTTTAGCTGGAGATGGTTCTTTCCTCCATGCTATTTGATGGACATAGTGTAGCTGGAGATGTTTTTCCTCCATGCCTTTCTGTTATGGATATGATACGGCTAGAGATGTGATTCCTCTATGCCTTGTGATATGTTTATGGTTTAGTAGAGATGGTTTTCCTCTAGGCTTTGGATAGTGTTTTGATTACTGGAGTTGATGAGTTCCTCCATGCTTATGTTGAGGTTATAGAGAGAGTTGTACCTCGGCTTATGAGTCCGAGTGGTTTCAGGACTTTGCAAGTTTCGGGACGAAACTTGTTTTTAGGGGGGTGAGATGTAAGAGCCCTATTCTTTCGGACCGAGTTTTGTCCTTAGCCGAGATTGGCCTTGCCGCACCCGCGGGCATGTCTGCCGCTCCTGCAGGTTTCCGCTCCCGCGGCCCAGTGAACCGCCCCCGCGGTTTCCTGCGGCTGCAGCCGGTTTTGTTGACTGGTTGACTCGTGCTTTACCCTTTGCCTTACTTCTTTCTTTTCCTTGCTGAGCAAGGGTTTCCCTTCTTCACTTCCCAATCCATCCCTTTCACATCCTCCTTGCTTCTCCTTCATCCTTCTTGAGCTTGATCTTGGATTCCTTAGAGTTGGAAGAGTTTTGTGTGGTTTTTGTGGTTGTTGATGAGCTAATGTGCATGGCTGAGCTTGGAAGCCAGCTACGGTGCTAGTGGTGAGCAGTTCCTGGTTAGGCCATAGTTGTGGTAAGCCTTCTTCTTTCTTACTTTGATTCTTCCTTCCTTAGCTTAGGATTAGATGTATTGATCATAGATTGATGTTGGAATGTGTATGTATATGTATGTGTGTGGTTTTGGTTGAGAGAAAACGTGATTTGATCACGTGAAGAGCTGAAGAAGAGTCGCGGGATCACGTTCTGTCGTCGCGCCCCGCGCCTGGAAGCCGCCGCCCCTGCAGAAGCCGTGCCGCAGCGCCCGCCGCCTTGCCTACGTTCCTTGTCACTGCGCTTGCTCCCTGCCGCGCCTGCGGGTTGTCTATTCCGCCCCTGCGTCCCTTGATCACGCAAGTGCGTCTTGTCCCGGGACTACCTATAGTTGGGTAGCTCCTTTCCTTTCTTAGTATGAGGGACTTAGTACCATGCTAGGTATCGATGATGATGAGTATGATATAGATATATGCCGGTTAGGGCTTTGAGGTTTACGAGTTGGATATGATCCTTAAGGATCCCTTGGGTCTAGGTGTGACCCCTTTGTGTGATAGTAGATTGATATGTATATATGTATGCCTTGTATAGGCCGTGTTGTCCTCCAGATTGGAGTGGACGTATCTGAGAGTTGATCATAGTTGAGATTACTTCCGAGACTGAGGTAAGTCCATAGAGTTACTTAGTTGTCATCTCTATATTGGATGTTGCATGAGTGGTGTATGTTTATGCATGCTAGCATGTGATACTGTTATTACCGACCTATGGTCTATTGATTGCCCATTGTAGGATTGTGACAACCTTTCCCTATCACATCCCGTTGGGAGTCTGGGAGGTTCTCTGTGGATAGGTCAGACTTGGTATACGGGATGGACATGGAACACTCCCATTGGGTATACGTGAAGTGTGCCGGATCCACTCCAGCTAGCTATAGCCCACAGAGGCGAGGGTTATATTCCTCGTGTCACTTATGTTCATATACCGACTTATATATATATATATATATATATATATATATATATATATATATATATATATATATATATATATATATATATATATATATTATTGTATGAGTGATGGATTATTTATATAAAGATAATGAACCGGGTAAATGTGTGATATCATGCTGAAGTGTTTATTATTTCTGATATGTGATTGTGCTTATGTTCATTCTATAAATGTGTATGGTTAGCTAACGGTTTTATACCGTGTTGTAGATCCCTTGCAGGTTAGGAGAACTGCAGAGTGATCCAAAGAGGGTGATCTGCTGAGGGCTCCGTAGACTAGGTCGTCCTCGTGGGATTGAGATCTTTTGATCTGTATATATTTGTTATGTTTTGATTGTACTCAGCAGTACACTGTATAACCTTTTGAGATTTATATATATCAGTTTCATGTTTTGTTTTTAATCTATTTGTGCCTTGTTGTCAGGCTAGGGTCAGGATCCATTGTGAGATCCTAGCCCAGTAGCACCATTATACAAATCTATTTACAATAAACACCCTTATAAATTTATTTGCATAAAACCATCCTTAATTTATAAATATTTGCAATTAACCACCATGTACAAGTTAAAATTACATCAACTAATTCAAAATTGAACATAGACAAGGTAAATTTTTGTTATTAATATTAATGCCATTATTAGTTTCAATAGTTTGGTTAAGTATTACAATTTATAACAGAAACCTTATTTTACATGTAGATAGAGATGTCGAAATAGTTCACCGGACTATGGTGTCGAAGACTCAAATGTTTGTTTAAGAGATTTTAACAAGTTATTAGTTATGGAAGGGGATGTTAGGTCACACGACGTCAACTCTTTGACCAAGTGAATGACAAATGCAGAGACAGATTTATAAATGAAATTCTAGGTAGGTTGAATTATCATATAACTTTTTCCATCACTTTGTATATTTGGTTGAAAAAAATGGTTAAATTTACCATACGATATTTCTAATCATGATATAAATAATATATCATTTTAAATCTTTTGCGAAGAGAAATTTATATATAATAAGAAGAGATGCATATATGATATAACCAATGACACATGAATGTGTCATTAGTTGTAGAAGTAATTATAAATAAGAATATTGATTGTGTTAAGTGATATTGAGATAGTATTCATGAATGTCTTATTCATCTTGAATTCCAAAAAAGAAACTAAAACGTAACGGTCATGGATGTCTTGTTATATCTTTTGTATCCCTCTTTGATCCCACATTGAGCCATCATTCATGACCAGAGTTTGGATGTGTCTAACCCATTCCCGGTGTTGGAAACGTGTCTTGTCTGTGTCCTCACTATTTTGACCGTGTCCGAGAAGTTTCCGGAAGCTTTCAAGTTTCCGACACGGGAGGACACGGAAAACGGCAATGTCTAGAAGTTTCCGTGCATCATCGTGTAGCAGTAGTAACGGAAGACTTGATTTGTCTTGGGTTCGCAAACAAAACAACTTGTCAAGCAAAGACAACAAACATAACAACTTATCAAGGTTATGATAATAAACATTCCTTGTGTTTGTCTCACGGTCTCTCACACTCCTTATATCTTACTGTTTTTTAATTGCTCAAGAACGTTTGCACTCTCTCTCCTTTTCTAACACAAGGGCGTTGTACTCAAGAAGTGAAAAACACAAGTACCAATTTGTTTTTAAACTCACAAAAGTAATACAACCACAAGGATATGATAATAAACGCTCCTTGTGTTTATCTCATGGTCTCTCACACTCCTTAGTCTTTGTGATTCGCTCAAGAAAGGTTGCACTCTTATCTCCTTTTTCATTGCAAGGGCGTTGCATTCAAGAAGTGAAAAACACATGTACCATTTTGTTTTTTGAACTCACAACAAGCAATACAATCACAAGGGTCATAATTTGAAATTTCAAGAGGATTTGAAGAAAACTCCAGCTATCGAACAAGTAGTGTGGCAAAGGTGTTGGCTCAGCACACAAGATAACAACAATGGTTTTCGACTATCCAATCAGCACGGAAGTGGTCTGGTTCTTGGCATTCCTAAACGTGCGAGCAAGAGCTAACAAGTGCACAAAAACCAACAAACGAGCTTTCTAGCGAGTATTTGCATAATCCGACAACTACGTTAGCAAGTACAAGAAAATTGTTTAAACCCAAAAACTTGGTAATGGATCTAGATAGATAACAAGATGCTCAACAAGTTTAACAAGGGTTTTTCTTTGGATTTTTTTTTATTCTATAAAGAAGTAGGCACTTGATTCACACCTTTTATTTGCTTGATCTAAGATGGATATAATTGTTGTTTTTTTTTATAAGGAATCTATTTTTTTTTATCAAGTTACAAGGGATGTGTCAAGTTTAGCCTAATGATGGAACACAAGAAAAGAAGAAGAACGAAAATGAACTATGGTGGAATTTTTTTCCCAGGTTTTCCGGATCCACGCAATCGTTCTTGTACAAACCAAAGCAAAGTCAAGGATAACAATTTATACTCCGAAAACTTGAGGAACTCATACTGATAGCTCTGATGCCACTTGATGTGCTTGGAGGAGTGCTCGATCAAGGAGGATCGGCGACTTGAGTTCCGAGAAGACGGGAAGTTGTCGGAAATTCTTGTGCACTTGGGACACGACAGTCTAAGCTAGAAATTGAATTTTCCGAAGTGTCGACAAGTTTGTGACGGACTGGATCCATGACGTTTTATGGCTGATTGTTGGGGTTTTGTTGGATATGTGTAGAAAATCGTTGGCCTCTCACCTTCTAATTCCGACACTCGACCTAAGTTTTTATAATTACACTTAAAACCTTGATCTTTTGTTCAAACATCTCACAAAAACAACTATGGCATCTCACCATAGGGGTGTTTTTAGCATCTCATCAAAAACTTGAAATCTTTGTCTAGATTTCAAAGGTAAGTTAAACTTAAATTTCTCTCAACTTTTTCTTATCTTCAAAATAAAAACTTATATAGAGTTTGATAAGGCAAAAAAAAAAAAAACTGAAACAAGCAATGATCTAGGAGGACCCTCGGTGTTGATTTCTTCAATGAGAGGAAGAGGAAGAGTCTCGTCATCATCGAATGGAGGAAGGCAAAACTAATCAGATTCTAATTTGATTCAGTTACATAATATTCCTCCTAATATTCCGCTAACCAAAATATATAACCTGTCTAATAAAATTAAAACATTTAAACCTTGTTTATAAAACAAAAACTGTAATGCCCAGAGGAATCCGGGATGTTACTAGGATGTAGACCACACAGTGGGTCCACTATATTTGACCTGGCAACAAACTCAATGTGGACCTTCCAACAAAAGCACGACAAAATACAAAACAAATCATGCGACCTTTAGTAACAAAACAATTTTGATAAAGTTAACTTGAAACCATGCAACAAGAACTACAAAGGTAAAACATCCCCATAACTCAAACTCAACAACCGGAAAACTCGAGAACGAGAAATAACAACCTTCCCAAAAATCATAAGGCACGCGTGAGCCCGGTTGTACATTGATGAGTGTCAAAACAACCACTTTTTCCCTTATGTTTTCATGCATTTCATACCCTCATTTCCATCACACATATACCTTTTTATATGGAAAGCTCCACTTTCCGTATTTCGTATCTACCTTGGTTTTTCTGTGTTTTAGGCTTTTTAGGTTCCAAAAGCATCGAAATTGCATCTTCCCAAGAGTCAAAGCGCCAAGAACATCAATATGACTAGGGATGGCAATTTTATCCGAACCCGATGGACACTCGATAACCCGATCCACCATAAAAGGGTGAAAGCCCGGTATAAAGCCGGTGATAGCGGATGGCGGGTGAAGCGGGTGATGGATCGGGTCGGATTCGGGTGGATGTTTCTGATAACATGATTTATCGACCTGTTTCACTCATGCATTTAGTTAGATTTCCCCTTTCCGCATTCATGTTTTAGCCTTAGGTTGTGCCATTTATGCTTGTTTAGTTCTACTTTGTAAGAATAGATGTCTACACACACTATTTGTGGCTTTGTAGGTGATTTGGCCACTTTGGAGCTAAAATGACGTATTTGAGGATCAAGCCTCGAAGTGGACGCATTTGAGCAAGCGTACGTGAACGGGAAAGGGCGAGGAATCGAGCTAAAGACGCGAAGGAACGAAGAAGACCGCGTCTCGGACCGAGTTGGACCGATCTCGGTCAGACCAGACCGAGATGGTCCAAATCTCGGCCGAGGTTTCACATGGCTCGGCCGAGATTCACTTGGCTCAGCCAAGATTTCACATGGCTCGGCCGAGATTCACTTGGCTCGGCCGAGATTCCACTTGGCTCGGCCGAGATTGCCTTGGCTCGGCCGAGATGGTCCGATCTCGGCCGAGATTTCTCGATCTCGGATGAGATTCCCGATGTGCCGACGCGCTGAACTTTCTGTTGCCAAATCTCGGTCCCGACTGGCCTGATCTCGCCGAGATTTCTTGTTCGGCGATTTTATCTTATTTTTGGATCGGTTTTGGCCCAGCCCATCCTTTGGAAGATTGTTGCATATAAAAGGGAAGCTCTAGGTTATTTCTAAGGGTCCGAATTAGTCCGATTTTAGTCTCTTTTTAGGGTTAGGTTACCCCATAGGGGGAGCCGCCTTCTCTTCCTTTCCCTTCTTCTCCATCGTTCTTCATTAGTTTAGAGTAAAGATTCATACTTTTACATTAAGTTTTGTTTGGAAGACCTTGTTGGATTCAAGATTGAAGGTTTTCATTTATTCAAGTTAAGTTCTTTTTATTCCCTTTGTCATTTATTTATTTGTCTTTCTTTGATATGATTGTTATTGGCTAGAACCTTGTGGTTCCAAGGTTGACAGAGATTTTTTATGCCTTTGATTATGATGGAATGTTGTGCTTTATGCTTGGTTTGAATAGCTTTGAAATCCTAGTGGTTAGTTAGGACTTGAACCTAGTTAGAATCCTTCTTACTATAAACTAAGTTGGAGTTGAGACTTACCCGGTGAAACCCCTTCTTAGATACCTTAGAGACTGACCATAGGTAGTAGAGGTGAAAACCTCTATTGGGTTGAGTGTGCTTAGATTCCTTCCTAAGTAGGGTAATACATGAGACTTACCCGGTAATGGTTTATCTTTCCCTTAGCTTGAAATCTGGTTTGTTTAGAATTTCCTACCTCTCTATCTTGAGACTTACCCGGTAATAGGTGGTTGGTTTGGAACTAGATAGTCTTACGACTTACCCGGTAATAGACTGTCAGCCTAGAAACGTTCTTCCCTGAAGCTTGTTAACCATAGATCCTTTCAAAGATGTCATGAGTCCATGCGTATAAATAATGACATTGAATCCTTGGAATCCGCGTTCTCTTTTATTGATATACCTTTCGTTCGTTTGTTTACTTAGTTTTCAATCAAATCCGATATTTGATTGCGAGTTCTACAAAATCCATTAAAACCTTTTTGATCTTTCTCCCCTTCTTTTCCAACCTCCTTCTTTTACTTTGATTTACTCTATCTTAGATCACATTTACAATTCAGACACTTGGTCCCTGAGATCGACCTTGGAATACTTATCCTTACTGTAATTGACTCATACACTATGGGTTAGCTACAATTTGGGTGTTTATTTCTTGTTTTATAAATTTAAAGCATACCGTGGTTTTACTAACATGTGAGCGTTTATCATTATTGAAAAAGTTTATAGGGGTGTTAAAATAGCGAACAGTTTCATCCATCCGTCACCCGATCCATCATCCATCCACCCATCCGACCCGTTTAACCTGTTTCCACCGCTATAATTATTTTAATAATTATATATATAATTTTACAAGAAACCCTATTTTTTTTTGGATCTCTAAGTTAGAAAGGGAGCCGTCACTCCCATAGTCCCGTCAAAGTTTGAGAACTGAGAAGAAAGAGTCGTCGATGAGACTCGAGAGAGACGTCGCCGCCCGGCCTCAGTCTCCGCTCACCGGCCTCAGTCGCCGCCTCGCGGCCTCTCCACTCTCGTCGCTACTCGTTGCGCTTCGCTCGGTCCATTGGTCGCTCCCCAAGTCTTCAGACCTCACTCCTCGGTCGACAGTCGCTACTCAGTTGACAGTCGCTCCCAAGTACTCACACCTCACTTCGCTCGGTCCGTCTGTCGGTCTCCCCAACAACAACAGCAAGTGAGTAATATCTCTTCACTTCGTTTCTTCTTCAGTCACTAGTCTTCACTTTGAATCTTCTGTCGTCTTCACTCATCTTCAATCTTCAACGCAGGATCTCTTCTCTTCAGTCGCCGGCCACAAAAACCCGCTTATCTGCTCCTCAATTACGGTCACAGACCACTGCATCTCAGTTCCGGGCCTTCCGACCACAACCTTGCTTCTCTGCTCCTCAGTTCCGGCAACAAACTCTATACTCATCAGTTTCTGTTTGTTAGGATCATAATTCCTACATTCCAACTTGTTTTAAAAATACATTAAATTTACAGCCTTATACCCTTATTATTGGAATCATACTGATGAATTTGAGTTATCTGAATACCCATGAAGATATAATCCTGCTTGCGGAAATAGGAATCGAGTTATTTGAGTTTGTTTTGAAAAAGCTAGGAATGTTCTCATTTACTTTTTAAAAATCACATATATTTTGTTGAAAATTAAGAATTGGGTCGGACTTAACCGGTTTATAAATTAGTTAAATATAAAAATGTCGAAACTCGGATCAATTGGATAGAATAACACGCTAGAGTTGTTATGTTAGTCAAGTTATTCGGACTCAACTCAAAATGTTCTCTCATTTTCAAAACGATTCGAATATATAAACGGATTTTAAAAGTTGTTAGAAGATTTAGATTGAGCTCGAATTCCACCTATTTATGAATGAACTCAAATTTTCAAGCTTATCAAAGATGGACTCGAATAAAGGCCCTTATATTTAGGGCGATGTTGATTCCAAACTTGTTCTTCACTTTGTGAATTGTGTGGGCATTATGGTAATTTATCTTGAAGGATTAGTTTTCCTAGCTAGCAAGCTCATGTTCAATTTCTTAGTTTTCTATGATTTGGAATATGGCAGAGATAACTTTTATCAATCATTCCAATCAACAAGAATATAGTCACATATGTGTATCACGAAAACTTTCCAAAATTTATGGGTGGAAATTAAAGAATATATACTTGTCGGGTTAAAATAGAGATTATATGCTTCGTTTAGAACTCCTCTATTGTACAAGACTAGAATACAAGTCTTTGGCTTGAAAACAAATCACTTACTGTTATAATAATAGACATTTGAATATGTGATTCACATAAAATTATAAAATAATAGTAAGTGAAGGAATAATAATATAATTATGAGAAAGAATAATTCTACGTAGATAGCATCCGATTTTATGTAGATTATATCCAATATTTTTTGTGATAGGATAGTCTATTTCCTTTTTCAGGTTCTATTTACAATCCCATAAAAATCAAAATAAAGTATTTAGGTGTTGTCAGCAACACCACAACACCGAATTAAGATGCTTAGGTGTTTTTAACAATACCACAAAACTAAATTAAGGTGTTTCGGTATTGTTAACAACATCACAAACATAAATTTAAAGTGATTTGGTGATGTCAACAACCTAAAATACATTCAACATGCATAATCATTAACAACTTAATCATTCAACAATGGAGAATCATTCAACTACCGTCAATAACATAAAACACACTCAACAATGGAGGATAACAAGAAACTCGATTAAATTTTTTTTTTTACCAATAACTAATTATTCAACTGCTTTGAACAACATAAAACACATTCACACATATTTAATCCTAATTATATATCGAATTCAAAATCCTAGACCGAAAGTTTTATAGTATCAAGACTACTTCGATCTCCATTTTCATGATTCTTTTGACTTGAAAAAATGAAATATGAGTTTCTCTAGTTGAATCGATTTCAATTTTGTTGAAAAAGTTAGAAGAAAGCCAAAATCTTTTGATTTTGGAAGAATTTAATGCGAGCAAGTGATTGAAGTTAATTCGTTTTTGCAGTTCAAAAAAAGAGTTTAATCAACGGTTTTTGGTGAGAAAGAAAAATTACAATTTTAAGATATATTGTGGTTATTTTTGTAATTTTAAAAGTGTATAGTTATTTTTTCAATTTATACTTTCGATAGGTTTTAAAACCCACAGTGAGAACTGAGAAGTGAGTGGAATCTAGAACTTTCTAATTAAAATTAGAACAAACTATTGATTCAAACCCAAACCGCATAGTCGTATTATACAAATAAGTTGATTTGTTACATTCGGGTCCGAAGATTTACACACGACACTACTAGCATGCTTTCATACATACATACATACGTACATACACACAAACACACTTACCTAACACTTGTAGGTAATTATGTGCAAGTATACTAATGTTGTTGGTAATGCAGTCAGAATGTTGTTGCCACCATTGGTGTATTCTATGTGATTCAAGGATCGCCGAATTGGAACGCAAGTTCTTTGTGACACGAGCAGAAGGAATCAAGTGCATGGCCTCTCCACCACTTCCTATGACCTCCGTGATCAAGTTGAAAATGGAGTTCTTCATCGCGACTTTATTGTCCTCGCCTAACCCATCGATTCCATTTCTCTTCTAAACTCAAAGTAGCTTATGTACCCGCAACAAATGGGGTCATTAGGATGCACAAAAAGATGCGGAGTCCACATACACAAAGAAAGAAACGGGTCATGTTCCGCGGGAGCCAACACGAATTATTCACGTAATGTGATAGCTTGCCGGTAACAAAGGTACGAAGAGCATGGAACCTCATCTTGATCTTTTCATTCTTGAATATTTGATCAAATTGGATAGTGGGGAAAGGAGGGTTAAAGAGGTATGACTCATGGATGTAGCACTTTTGTTGGGCCATTAGTTTCAATTTGTAGAGCTAGTGTAGCTCCTAAAGAGTGTCCAACCAACCATATGTTCGTTGGACCAACAATAGAGACTAGATTCTTTAGGGCATCCAAGGCCTTTTGACACCTAAAGTCTTGGGATAAGGATCGTTTGAAGGCCACTTTTGCATCCAAAAATAAATCACGAACCACAGTCTTAGGCTCAGTGAGCGTGCCTCGGAACGCAAGCACGTACCTTGGGGGATGTTGTGTTTTCGTGTCATAAGTGCCTTTATATTCAAAGACAGCTGCAAAAATAGATCTCGTTGGATCCATTGTCTTTTAGGGTTTCGACTAGGTTGAACTGAAAATAGCTCCACCAAACAGACGCTAGGGCTTTTTCACCTTGACGATTATGTATTCGATCACGTTCTAAAGTATATACTCCGTTCACCAAGCTCGCTGCAACCGATTTGCGATCATTTGCAGACGTCCTACAAAATAATACTCGTATAATGATGTGTAGTTATATAGGTAAAATGAAAAACAAAAATTAATACTCGAAAAAAAATACACGTATTATACATATAGTTAAATACATACATACTAAAGAAGTAGTATTAATAGAGTTACATACCAATCAACACACGTGAGATGAATTGGTCCATATTTGCGGAAATTATTTCCATGACCGAGGCTTTTGAGTGATAACCCTCGTAGTTGTGTTCTATCTTCCCGATTGTCATCCAACCTTATTATGATGGATACCAATTTCATAATTGATTAGCTTCTAGCTCAATATTTTTTGAATTACCCTATTTTATTCTTATGTATGAATCTATATATATATACTAAAACTAATCGACTATAAGAAAAGCAATACACAAACCTTATATACACAATAAAGGCTCGTGAAATACTTTAGATGGTTTATTTGTACATTAGCATATTAACAAATTTTTTGGAAAAAAACCACGAAATTCCTATAATAGAAGAAGTGATTTTTACTCTTAAAGAAGGAATTTTCATGTCAAAATCAAGTTGTAGTATTTAAAATGAAAAATGTATTTTTTTTAAGAATAGTTAAAGAGTGTGTAATTAAGAATTCATAGAAATGATATGATCAAAGGAAGAATATATGATGGATTAGAATTCTTTACCGATCGACAGGGTGGTTTGGAGGTGGATTGTGTTGTGCCTTTCCTTTGTTTTCTTCGATTTGTGTCATTCTAACTTGTTTTAGTGTATATATAGGTAGCAAAAGCCAGGGGATAAGATATTAAAGCACATCTTCACATGGCCACAACCATTTGATTTATTGTTCAAAATACGGTTCCTTGCTAGTTGGAAATGGATGATCAAGAATCTTATCAATAATAGTACTTGCTAGAATACTAGAGTGACTCACATATTATCTCAACTTGTTGCCACTACCTTCGCTTGATCGTGTTTTTTGAGTAAGTTGGAAAGAAATTAGGGTAAATAAGCGAGGGCTAAGATATTCTTACGGATGAAAACATTAAGTTAAAAATTTGTATAAAGGTCAACCGGTGAAGGAAGGTGTCCTATGTATGATTTAAACTGAGTTAAAGTTTTAAAAAGTTTAACATAGAGACCGATCTTCAATGATCATTTCAATCTCTCAAGAACATTATCCAACCCCATCGATAACCGCTAAGTTATCACACCTTCAAGATCCGTCCATAGGCAAATCTTAAAGGTGTGATAACTTCAACTCGCTAAATTATCACACCTTTCGGTCAGATTTCAAATCCACCCACAGACGAATCAACCCGAAACGTTTCGATCAGACTACAACTCACTCTTGAGTTTAATGATCAAAATTGATTAGAGAGTAATCCCTACTTGCATTATTAGGAATTGAGCTATTTAGGTTAGCTTTGAAAAAGCTCAATAATCTCATTCACTTTCTAAAAAATTACATAACTTTGCCAAAAATTTAAGATCGGGTTGGATTTAACTTGTCGATGTACAAGTTAAATATAAAAAATCACATAAACATGTGAAAATTCGGATCATTTGACTTGAATAACATTCTAGAGCTATTATATTAGCCAAGTTATTTGGACTCGACTCGAAACAAAATCGGGTTAAATTCATTCACCTTCTAAACGAGTCGAATATATAAACGCGTATTAAAGATTTGTTCAAAACTTGAACTCGGCTCAGACTCTACCCGTTTATAAATGAACCCAAGCTTATCAAAGATAGACCCGAATAAAGTCCATCATTTTAGTACGACGGTTGATTCTAAACTTGTTTTTCACTTTATGAATTTTGTTGATATTGTGGTGAATTATCTTGAAGGCTTAGTTTTCCTAGTAAGCTCAAGTCAAATTTCTTAGTATCCTGCTATAATTTAGGATATGGTAAAGATAAGTGTTATCAATCATTAATTACAATCAACAAGAATATAGTCACATAATGTGATTCACAAAAACTTTATAAAATTCATGGTGGAAATTAAAGAATATATACTTGTCGATTAAAAGAGAAATTATGCTTCAGTTAGAAATCCTCTATTGTAGATTACGAGAAATCTAGAATACAAGTCTTTGGCTTGAAAAAAATCACTTACTATCTTACTGTTATAATAACAAGACATGTGAATATGGATTGACGTAAAATTATAAAATAATAGGTAGTGGAAGAATAATTATATAATATATATATTTTTCATCACTATCTAAATAAAAACAAAAGCTAATGAATAGTAAATGAGGTAAAATGACCTATATGTTCATATTTTTATTTTAATTATAAAAGACCCTCTTCCTTTTTTCTCTTCTTCCTTCATTTTTTATGTTCCACCGTTTCTTGGTGTTATAAAATATATCGAGAAGTAACCGCTATCCACTTGAGCTCTCCATTCATGGCGAAATCGATGACATATCATACACGCAACGTCCTCCGCTAGGGTTTCATCGATAAATATGGTGTCTCCTTCCTCTGTTACCTCCGTCATAGTCCTTCCCGCCTCATCTTCCTAGGTTCTAAGGATGGGATCGATTACAGTGGAGATGAGATGAGGCTCTTCATCTGCTAAGCATCCTCTTAACTCTCATCTTCCCAATTCTAAGTGTTTCATGGTTCAATCACTTGACCCTATCTTGTCCGCTACTCTTTTGCATTTGTAGGGTTCTTCGTTTCTAGGGTTGCTTCTCTTAATTTTACTTTTGTAATTTTGGAAGGTCTTAATTACAAGCATCATTTGAGAATTCTTCTTTGACGGAGCCTAAGTCGTTTCACTAGAGGGCTCAATAAACGAACCTCTAGACTGCTGACAAACTTTTATGGAGCTTTAGAGAAACGCCAGCTTGGAGACACTTGGTATCTTCTATAGAGGATGAGAGGCTTCAAATATTGACCTTCACACTCTTGTTTCTTCTTTTTAAAATTTCTGAATTTTATACTATTTAATTATATAAAATCAGTTGATGATATCAGCACAAAGTATTGTTATTGCTATTGTAAATCCATTACTATGAATATTATATTATTCATAATAATAGATCTATAATATCCTATATATTCTGATTCGAGTCATATTGACTTATCTTATTTTGAATTTAGATTGGTTCGATAAATTTAATTTGGTGTATTATATAGAAGATCTTCTAATCTAATTTTTCTTCCAAATTTTGGTATTTGCTTTAATTTTTGCAGTCCGGTAATGTAGTCATTTTGATCGTAGCTAAAAGACGAGTAACCATGCAAAATATTGTTATTGCTATTGTTTTGTTAGAACTTAATCCGAGATTGAAGAATGGAAATGAAGAGGGCTTACATGTTTACAAGGTACGCAAAATTTCTTAAGCTTGAGACGAAAGTTCATTTTAATTATGATTTCAGATAAGTACTCCATGTGTAGATGATTTAAAAAGAAATATATATAATAGTGTGGCGGATAATTTCCTTTGCATGTACTTAGTATTAATTTTATAATTAGCATATTTACAATACATTATTCTATTTAGTGCCTTGAATCATTAGAACTTATTTACAAATTTTTAATATTTGAATTAGTTAACTTCTCACGCGTGCAATGCACGCGTATACACCTAGTGTATATAAAAAGCCTACAACATGAAATGAATAGTAATCTAGACTTCATAAATAGTAATTAAATAGTAATCTAGACTTTCTTTTAGTGCTTCGACCGAAGCGATAGCTTCTATCTAATTCAGAGGATAAGATGGTTGCACTCCAGCTCACTCAAGAATGGGACGACAGTGGTCCGTCGGCCAGCTCATTTTGATTTTGGACGCAGTACATTGGAATCCTGAAGCACCACCACGAACGCTATCGCGCGTCCGCCTGCTGTGCGTATATAAAAAGCCTAAAACATGAAATGAATAGTAACCTAGACTTCATGAATAGTAATGAATAGTAATCTAGACTTTTTTTATATATAAAAATCTTACGACATGAAATGAATAGTAATCTAGACTTCCTTAATAGTAAATGAATAGTAATTTAGACTTTTATAAAAAAAGCCTACAACATGAATAGTAATCTAGATTTTATGAATAGATGAATAGTAATCTAGACTTCATGAATAGTAATAAATAGTAATCTAGACTTCTATAAAAAGGCTACAACATGAAATGAATATTAATCTAGACTTTATAAATAGTAATAAATACTAATAGTAATCTAAACTTCTAATGAATAGTTATCTTATTGTCCAATAAATTTATATGTGTTCAGTGTCCACTTTATACTTCGGTCGCAAATTAATTTTAATTATATAATCTAATGAATAGTATTTTTTATATAATTACCTTATTGTCCTATAAATTAGTATTTGTCCACTATACTTAGGTCACAAATTATCTAATGAATAGTAATTTCTATATAACTACATTATTGTCCTATAAATTTGTAACACCCCAATCCGTAGGACTCGAGGTACTACTTGGCTAGGATCTCACAATGGATCCTGACCCTAGCCTGACAACAAGTTCACTGAATCTTACAATTAGGCACCGATAGATTAAATACAAAACGTAAAACTGATATATAAATCTCAAAAGGTAATACATAAGTACCGCTGAGTACAAAAGAAACATATATCCGTACACCAAATATCCCATATCCCACGATAATAATCCCAGTGTACGGAGCCCTCAGCGATCACCCTCTCTGGATCACTCTACAGTTCTCCTAACCTGCAAAGATCTACAACACAGTATTAAACCGTTAGCTAACCATACACATATAAAGAATGAGCATAAGCACAATCACATATCAGAAAAACTAAACACTTCAACATGATATCACACATTTACCCGGTTCATTATCTTTATATAAATGGTCCAACACACGAATCGTATATATATATAAATATCAATATGAACATATGTGACACGAGGAATATAACCCTCGCCTCTCGGGGAGGTTGCCAGCTGGAGTGGTGATCTGGTCACACTTCCCGTGTACCCTATGGGAGTGGAGCAAGTGCCCGTCCCACTTCCATATCTGGCCTGTCCGCAGAGAACCTCCCTGTCTCCACCGCGGGATGACGAGGCAAAGCTATCACAACCCTACAATGGGCAGTCACTATACCATAGGTCGGTAAACACCATAGCACGTACTATCAAGCATAAACATACACCACTCATGCAACATCCGATATAGAGATGGCAGTTAAGTAAGTCAAATGGACTTACTTCAGTCTCGGAAGTAATCCCAACTATGATCAACTCTCAGATACGTCCACTCCAATCTGGAGGACAACACGGCCTATACAAGGCATTATATATACATATCAATCTACTATCACACAAATGGGTCACACCTAGACCCAAAGGATCCATAGGGATCATATCCAACTCGTAAACCTCAAGGCCGTAACCGGCATAAAAAGTTCCGTACTCAATCTCATTCTAACCTCATACTCGTACCTAGCATGCTAATACTGCTCATACTTGGAAAGAAAAGGATCTACCTATCTAGGTAGAACCGGGAAAACGCACCTGCGTGACAAAGGAGACGCAGGGGCGAAAGGCAAGTGGCCGCGGCGCGGAGGAACGTAGCCGCGGGGGCGGTGACAAGGCTGCTGGCGGACGCAGGCACGGCGCGGGCGCGGTGGCGTAGGTGCCGCGGGGGCGGTGACTCTTGGCCGCGGGGGCGGCAACATAGAACAAGATCTCGCAATTCTTCTTCGGCTCTTCACGTGATCAAATCACGTCTTTACCATTCCAAAACCATACACCACATGTACATACACATACCAACCATCAATAACCCTAACATACATCTAATCCTAAGCTAAGGAAGAGGAAAAACAAGAAAGGAAGAAGAGAAAGAGAAGATCACTCACCACCACTGTGTCCTAGGCTGCAGGAAGATCAACACACACCAAGGCTGGCTTCCAAGCTCAGCAGCTCACAATCATCAACCACAAAAGCCACCACACACATAAATCTCAAACCAACCTCTTCCAAACCAAAACAAGATCAAGGGAAGTAAGGAGAAGCTAGGAACGGGATGGAAGCTGGAGAGGAAAGTGAAGAACAAACCCTTGATCAGCCAAGGAAAGATTAAGTAAGGTAAAGAGTAAAGCACGGGTCAAAGGTCAACGAAGACGGCTGCAGCCGCCGGAAACCGCAGGGGCGGCAGCCAGGGCCACATGGGCGGGAAGCCGCCGGGGCGGCACCAAGTGCCCGCGGGTGCGGCTGGCCAATCTCGACTCAAAGCCAATCTCGGCTATGGTCCGATCTCGGTCCGAAAGACTAAGGCTCTTACACCTCACCCCCTTAAAAACAAGTTTCGTCCCGAAACTTGTAACACCCTCAAACCTCTCGGGCTCAAAAGCGAGGTAAACTCTCTCTACCGGAGGGATCACATCTCCGCTCATAAGGTATCAACCTATACCACTCTATAACTCAAGCACGAGCATGGATGAACTCATCATCTCCAACCATAAGATCACTATATTATCCAGGGCATAGAGTAAAAACACTCTAGCCAAAACCTTATCAACATAACCATGGGCATGGGCAGGAGATCACAATACTATCGGAACATCTCTAGCCAAACCATCATTGGGGCATGGAAAGACATCTCCGTCCAAACTATGTCCATCAAAATAGCATGGAGGGTAGGAACCATCTCCATCTATCCCTAACAGTCGTATCACAATAGCATGGAGGTAAGAACCATCTCCAGCTACATAAGCACATATACGCAGCGCATATAAGCACATAAGCACATATGCGCATATCGCTCCTCAGGCTAGTCCTAAGACCTACTCTTGGATCCTATAGGTATATCTATCCTCACCTATAACCCTGGATAGTTCCTCTGGATACTATCCTCAGTCTCTCCCGTAGCCTCATCAGGTTCTCGTCTCAACACTGTATCCTTAACACAGGAATGTTCTATAAATGCAGGGCATCCATGCCTCTTCCTAGGACTGTAATAGAATGCTTGATACAGATGTGGTCCGGCTCAACCACCAAATCATCATAACTCACAGTGTGTCTCAGAGCTGGTATGTACTCCCTCAGCTGAGACACGTGAAATACAGGGTGAAACCCTCTAACCTTGGAGACAAACCTAACCTGTAAGCTGCACTCCCAACCCGATCCAAAATCTCGAACATTCCGACATATCGCATATCGGGCTTAACTTCCTCTTAATGCCAAATCGCCTAACACCTCGTGTCGGGGGACACTCTCAGCCACACATGGGCTCCAACTCTGAACTCTAGAGGTCTACGCCTCCTATCAGCATAAGACTTCTGACGGCTCTGGGTAGTCAGCATACGTTCTCGAATCAGTGCTACTCGAGCCATATCATCCTGAATCTGATCAGGTGTCACACCACTGGTCGTACTAGGCTCATCCAGCATAACGGTGTACGATATCTCTGCCCATACAGTGCCTCATAAGGGCCATCCCAATAAATGCATACTAAAACACAAACTCGCAGCATATTCTTCAGCGTCTGGATGGTCCTCTCTGACTGACCATCTGTTTGAGGATAAACGCAGTAATAAAATATAAACTCGTCTCCAGGGAAGTCTGAATCTACTGTCAAAAACCTCGAGAAAATCGTCTATCTCGGTCTGGGACGATCGTCCTCGGTACACCATGGAGTCTCACTATCTGCCTAGTGTACTCCTCAGCTAATCTGTTCACCCCACATCTCTCTAATAGGAATGAAACGTTCCGTCTTCGTCAATCGGTCCACTATGACCCAAATGGCACCAAAACTCTGGCTCAGTCTCAGTTCAGTCACAAAATCCATGGTGACGTCCTCCCACTTCCTCTGTGGAACGGGAAGTGGATGGAGCTCACCTCCGGTCTGCAATGCTCTATCTTGACCTGCTGGCAGGTCGCACCCTGTGCCACAAATCGGCCACATCGGCTTCAGCCCTTTCCACCAATATAAAACGTCTCAAGTCCTGTTACATCTTACCCGTACCTGAATGTACAGAGTAAGGTGTACAATAAGCCTCCTGTAAAAATCTCTGTCTCAGCTCTGTATCAGCAGGTACACAGACGCGACCACGGCGTCTCAAAACTCCATCTGCTCCCAGCAGGAACTGTGGTGTTTCATCCCGAGACATCCTATCACATATCCTCATCCGGAAACCAAAAGTCCAGCTCTAATCAGACCAAATCCCTCTATCGTCCTCTGGTTGTGCCAAATAGGAGCAGAAGTTAGACGTCTCTTCAGCTCCTTAAAACTCTGCATACACTGATCAGACCACACAAATCTGGTAGTTTTCCTCAGCAAACTCGTCAGTGGACGGGCAATCACAGAAAATCCCTCCACAAAGCGTATGTAATAACCGGCTAGGCCAAGGAAACTACGTACTTCCTTGACGTTCGTCGGTGTAGTCCTTGCTGCTACTGTCTCAATCTTCGCCGGATCAACCTTGATCCCCTCA
This sequence comes from Fagopyrum tataricum, assembly GCA_002319775.1. NCBI lineage: Eukaryota > Viridiplantae > Streptophyta > Magnoliopsida > Caryophyllales > Polygonaceae > Fagopyrum > Fagopyrum tataricum. Next base: position 17,635,587 of record CM008284.1, on the reverse strand, counting down.
GCTGATACTATATGACCCAGAAATGCTACCTCTGGCATCCAGACTCACACTTAGAGAACTTAGCATAAAGATTTCTATCCCGCAAAACCTGCAACACAGTCCTCAGTTGTCCTGCATGTTCCTCTCTCTCACCCTCAGCTGGTGATATCCTGAGCGCAGGTCCATCCTGGAAAACACTGTCGCTCCCTGAAGCTGATCTAACAAGTCATCACTACATGGCAATGAATACTTGTTCTTAATGGTCACCCTGTTCAGCTCTCTGTAATCTATACACAATCTCAACGATCCGTCCTTCTTCCGTACGAAGAGAACAGGTGCTCCCCATGGGGACACACTAGGGCGAATGAAGCCCTTCTCAGCCAACTCCTCAAGTTGCTTCTTCAGCTCCAACAGGCGTCATCCGATATGGGGCCTTCGAGATGGGTCTCGTACCAAACTCTAACTTGAAACCAAAGTTCACACTCCTCTAAGGCGGCAACTGGACAGCTCAGCAAACACATCTGCAAACTCACAGACCACTGGGATATCCTCTAATGTTGGACTCTCCCCCTCCTTCATGGCATAACACCAGAAGGCCTCACATCCTTGTGCAAACAGTCTAGCTGCTCGTATCACACTGATAACCATACCAGATTTTCCAAGGTCCCAACCTCGGAAAACCTCTATCTGGCCCAACTCGGTAGAGAGGGTAACAGTCCTCCTACCTACATCTAAAACTACATAATGTCTATCCATCCAATCCATACCTAGTATGACCTCTTCATGCTCTAATGGCATGACAGAGAAGTCAACGAGTAAAACACGGGTCCCTACAGAAATGGGACAGTCACGAATCTCATGGGTACCTCTGACCCTACTACCATCGGGTAACCCTATACTAAAGGGTATCCCCTCAATCATATCTAAACTCAAACACTCAACACAAGCATCAGATGTAAAAGAAGACATACAAACAAACTCTAACAGGTAAACCATGGATCAGAATGGTACATGTAACAGCTGGTGCAGCCGGCTCCTTTGTATTTCTCAGCTCAAAAGACTCTATCCTGAGCTCCTCTGGTATCAGTGGCATTCCCGCCACGACCTCTACCTCTACTCGACCCAGGAGCAGCTCCCTGAGTAGTGGGATGATCCGGGACTCTCTGTTGTCCCTGTGTTTGATGTTGCAGAGGTGGTCTCTGTCCACCCCCAACTACACTAGCAGGAATAGAACCCTGCTGAGACGATGCTCCACCCTGTTTACAAAAGACAGCCCTGTGTCCTCATCCACCACATATGTAACAAATCACTGTCTGCCTCGTACACTCTGATTGTATATGTCCATACCCCTCACAGTTGTAGCACTGTCGTCCCTTATCTGTAACGGGTGCAGATGAGAGATGACTCTGGCGACTCTGGTCTCGCCCTGCACTAGCAGCTCCAGTAGTACCACTGGCCTGCCCAGTACGCTGTCTCTTCTCAGACCTTCCGGTCTGAGAAGCTCTCCTCTGACTAACCCGCTCTCGCTCATAATCGGCGGCTTTGTCCTGGTAGTCCATCAAGGACTCACAATGAAATCCCGCCATATAGGCTCGGTTGGCATCCCTCAGTCGTCGGGAAAACAGATATACATGCTGATCCACAGAAGGTGCAGCTGGTCCCAGCAATGCCAGCTCCTCCTGGAATCTCCGGATAGCCTCTGAGACTGGTACATCCTCCAACCCAGCCTCCACAAAATCCCGCAGTTTCCCCCTCCTCAGTGAGGCAGGGCAAAAACGCTCTCTGATCATCGTCCGCATATGCTCATAACTGGTGACCTGCACTCGTACAAACCTCCACCAGTGTTGTGCCAAGTCTTTGAACAGACTCTGCACCAACTTTATCTGCCTGTCTTCCGGACACCTAATAGACTCTAGGGCTGAGTCTACGTGTCCTATCCAGAGCTCCACCTCCAACCCCACCTTCCCAGAGAAAGGAGGTACTCCTAACTGATGGAATGCATTCAACCAACTGTCTGGTCGAGGCCCTCAATGCTCCTCTAAAACAATAGCAATCTCAACAGCAAGTGCCGGTACAATTGGCAAAAAAAAAGCACCTGTGTAACCCCATGGGATCTCTCAGATGATCCCTCATATACTGGCAGATCTGGGATAGGTCTACCTGCTCTGACAGCCTCCTCCACTCGCCGAATATACTCACCGAACTCAGGTCCTCTCATGGAGACATAATTTGGGTCAACTGACTGGACTCGCTGTGGACCTTGTCTCCCAGCTACGCCGTTCCCAATCTCAGGAATGACACTCTCAGCAACGTCCTCGTGAACCTCTTCCGCTGCACGTGGATCAACAGCGGAAGTCCTACCCCGTCCTCTACCTAGAGGGGGTCTACCTCTACCTCGTCCAACTGCAGGTAAGGCTCTAGTCTGAACCATCTGCAGAGGACGTAAACCTAACTCAGAAGGCTATATATATGCCGTATGTATATATCAAATCAATCACAACAGAATATCTATATATATACTGTCGAGATCTTCAGAGGGGCGATGGCTCACGTACACGATATCCCAAAATATTTGTACTCATTTCAAAACCAAAACCTTTTGAAAAGTCAGACCCCTTTTCGGGTTCTGTTTAGTTATATATTCGACCTTTATCGCAGATTACTAGTGCCATTGTTGTCAACCTGGGCTCTGATACCAACTTTGTAACACCCCAAATCCGTAGGACTCGAGGTGTTACTGGGCTAGGATCTCACAATGGATCCTCACCCTAGCCTGACAACAAGTTCACTGAATCTTACAACAAGGCACCGATAGATTAAATACAAAACGTAAAACTGATATATAAATCTCAAAAGGTATTACATAAGTACCGTTGAGTACAAAAGAAACATATATCCGTACATCAAATATCCCATATCCCACGATAATAATCCCAGTGTACGGAGCCCTCAGCGGATCACCCTCTCTAGATCACTCTGCAGTTCTCCTAACCTGCAAAGATCTACAACACGGTATGAAACCGTTAGCTAACCATACACATATAAAGAATGAGCATAAGCACAATCACATATCAAAAAAACTAAATACTTCAACATGATATCACACATTTACCCGGTTCATTATCTTTATATAAATGGTCCAACACACGAATCGTATATATATAAATATCAATATGAACATATGTGACACGAGGAATATAACCCTCACCTCTCGGGGAGGTTGCCAGCTGGAGTGGTGATCTGGTCACACTTCCCGTGTACCCTATGGGAGTGGAGCAAGTGCCCGTCCCACTTCCATATATGGCCTGTCCGCAGAGAACCTCCCTGTCTCCACGCGGGATGACAAGGCAAAGTTGTCATAGCCCTACAATGGGTAGTCACTATTACCATAGGTCGGTAAACACCATAGCACGTACTATCAAGCATAAACATACACCACTCATGCAACATCCAATATAGAGATGGCAGCTAAGTAAGTCCTATGGACTTACCTCAGTCTCGGAAGTAATCCCAACTATGATCAACTCTCAGATACGTCCACTCCAATCTGGAGGACAACACGGCCTATACAAGGCATACATATATACATATCAATCTACTATCACACAAATGGGTCACACCTAGACCCAAAGGATCCATAGGGATCATATCCAACTCGTAAACCTCAAGGCCGTAACCGGCATAAACAGTTCCGTACTCAATCTCATTCTAACCTCATACTCGTACCTAGCATGCTACTACCGCTCATACTAGGAAAGGAAAGGATCTACCTAGCTCTAGGTAGAACCGGGACAAAACGCACCTCGTGACAAAGGGGACGCAGGGGCGAAAGGCAAGTGGCCGCGGGCACGGTGGAACGTAGCCGTGGGGGCGGTGACAAGGCCGCTGGCGGACGCAGGCACACCGCTGGCATGGCGCGGGCGCGGCGGCGTAGGTGCCGCGGGGGCGGTGACTCTTGGCCGCGGGGGCAGCAACAGTGCAGAACAAGATCTCGCAATTCCTCTTCGGCTCTTCACGTGATCAAATCACGTCTTTACCATTCCAAAACCATACACCACATGCACATACACATACCAACCATCAATAACCCTAACATACATCTAATCCTAAGCTAAGGAAGAGTAAAAACAAGAAAGGAAGAAGAGAAAGAGAAGATCACTCACCACCACTATGGTCCTAGGCTGCAGGGAAGATCAACACACACCAAGGCTGGCTTCCAAGCTCAACAACTAACAGTCATCAACCACAAAAGCCATCACACACATAAATCTCAAACCAACCTCTTCCAAACCAAGAACAAGATCAAGGGAAGCAAGGAGAAGCTAGGAACGGGATGGAAGCTGGAGAGGAAAGGGAAGAACAAACCCTTGATCAACCAAGGGAAATATTAAGTAAGGTAAAGAGTAAAACACGGGTCAAAGGTCAACGAAGAAGGCTGCAGTCGCCGGAAACCGCAATGGCGGCAGCCAGGGCCGCAGGGGCGGGAAGCCGCAGAGGCGGCACCAAGTGCGTGCGGGTGCGGCTGGCCAATCTCGACCCAAAGCCAATCTCGATTATGGTCCGATCTCGGTCCATAATCGAGATTGGCCAATCTCGACCCAAAGCCAATCTCGATTATGGTCCGATCTTGATTGGTATGTAACTCTATTATTATTAAAACACATCTTCAGTTGGCCATTAATTATATGATTTATTGTTCAAAGATTTGGTTCCTTGCTAGTAAGAAATGGATGATTAAGAATATTATCAATAATAGTACTTGCTAGTATACTAGAGTGTGTCACATGTATCCACAACTTGTGTTACCATAACTCGATTATGTTTTTTGTTTACGGAGTAAAGGAACTAGAAGGGTGAATCATATGCGAGCGATGGTTCATCTTAGATAAAAATATTAAGTTTAAGATTTGTATAAGATCAAATGGCGGAAGAAGTTGTCCTATGTATGATTTGAACCGAGTTGAAGTTTTGAAGTTCAACAAGAAGATTTGTTATGATCATTTCAATCTCACAAAGGACATTGTCAAACCCATTAATGACCGCTAAGGTATCACCCTTCATTCACGATGTTACGAATATTGTGTTTGATTGCTTTTTTCAACACTAATGATAGATTTAATACCTGTTATTTGAACAACGAATGAAATTACTTCACCAAGTGATTTCTAATAAAAAACCAATCAACCTTTCGACATGAATAGTTTATAATTAATCGTCAAAGTTAAGCTTGTAGAAGGGAGATACTAGTTTCTCTCATTTAATGTTCTTCTTTTTCCTAGCTTGTAAATCACCATCAAGATTTTACGGTAATTTTAGTAAGTCAAATTCATGTTTGTAAAACACATTAAAAATTTAATAAAGTATCATTCACGACTTTATTCTAATCAAGGTGATTCATTATTCGAATTCCTTCAAATTTGATGGTCGATTATATTTGCCTGTCATCTTCAATACTCATAATCACCATTGATTTATTAAACTTTTTCATTCTTTAAAGCTTACAAGCCTCGACACCAATTATTAAGGTGTTTCCCGAGAACCAAATCGAATTAAAATTTAAATCTAAATTCTAGATCAATAAGGCTGGTGCATATGTTTAATATGATTTAAAAGAAAGTGTCCCATTTCCATGTAATATATGAACAATTGATTATTAAGGTGTTTCCCGAGAACTTATTTTTCCAAATGATACTATCAAAAACTAATTTTATCTATTTTTTTAATACAGTTTTTAAGTATTTATATATTTTATTTTTTTAAAGAAAAAAAAGAACGAAAGAAAACTTTATGGATACTACGCTACTAAGTTATTTAGGATAAGATACTCCGTTACACCAATTATTTCATTACTCTTTTTCATGATAATTATAATGGATTGTTGAGTCACCTTTGTTGAGATATTTCCTAGTAGGGTTGATCAACAATCGTTTGGTGTTGGAACGAGTTTTTCTTTTTTAACTTTCACTTACTATATTTTTTATTATTTTTATGTGAATCACATGTCTATTATTATAACAGTAAGTGAGAATACAAGCCTATGGCTTGAAAAATAATAACTGAAGCATATATATATTCTCTCTTTTAACCCGACACGTATATATTCTTTAATTTCCACCCATGAATTTTCTAAAGTTTTTGTGAATCACATATGACTATGTTCTTGTTGATTGTAATGATTGATAAGACTTATCTTTACCATATTCCAAACTAACCCTTCAAGATAATCTACCATAATATCCACCATCACCATCAAATGAGGACCTTTATTCGAGTCCGTCTTTAATAAGCTTGATTTTATTAATCAAATTGAGCCTAAATTTTAACCGATCTTTAAAATATGTTTATAAATCCGACTCGTCTAAAAATTAAATGAGCTCAACTTTAGTTTTTTTCTTTTGTCGAGTTCGAATAATTTGGCTAATATAACAACTCTAGAGTGTTATTCTAGTCAAATAATCTGAGCTTTGACATATTTATATTTAACTCGTTTATCAACAAGTTGACCCAATCCTTTTTTTTAAGAAACATATGTAATTTTGTAGAAAGTGAATAATATTATCATCCGCTTCTTTCAAAGCAAACCCAAATAACTCGATTCCTATTCCCACAAGTAGGATTACTCTTTGACCAGTTTTGATCACCCAATGTTGTATAATAAATCCATAACCATTCATTTACTTTCCATTCAATTTTTCATTAGTTGAATTTTTGTCATTGTGAACGTTAGACTATAGAATTAAGTTTAAATTAATTTCAATAAATTAACTAAAAATAAATTGAAATTTTTTTAAAAAAAACTATGTAATGATGTGGGTTTTAGCGACGATTTTAAATTGAACTTGTTATGAAAAATTCTTAACAACATTAAAGAGAACCGAAACCTTGTAAAACAATGCCTTGTCTCCTAATACTCCCAGTGTTACTGCTTGCCTTCCTAAATCACCTGACCTTGCTACTATTGTATTCTGTTTTAATCAACCAAACAAAGCACATAATCGAGCTTAATAGAGGTACAACTGTAACACCCCAAATCCGTAGGACTCGGAATGCTACTGGGCTAGGATCTCACAATGGATCCTGACCCTAGCCTGATAACAAATTCATTGAATCTTACAACAAGGCACCAATAAATTAAAACGAAACATAAAAATTGATATATATATATATATATATATATATATATATATATATATATATATATATATATATATATATATATATATATATATATATATATATATATATATATATATATATATATATATATATATATATATATATATATATATATATATATACGTCAAAAGGATGATACAGAGTACTGCTGAGTACAAAGTCAAACTAAAATCCGTACAATAATGATAAACCCAATACGCCCAGTGTACGGAACCCTCAGCAGATCACCCCTCTGGATCACTCTGCAGCTCTCCTAACCTACAAAGGATCTACAACACTGTATAAAACCGTTAACTAACTATACACATATATATAAGAAGATGCTAGAGCACAAACACACATCAATAATATTAACACATCATCATGATATCACACATTTACCCGGTTTATTATCTTTAATAAGCTAAATCACTCAATCGTATAAATAGATGTATATGAAGATATGTGACACGAGGAATATAATCCCCGCCTCTGAGTGCTCTAGCCAGCTGGAGTAGTATCAACACACCTCCCGTGTACCCTATGGGAGTGGTGAGGGTCCTTCTTTTATACCAGATCTGGCCTGACTACAGAGAACCTCCCAGACTCCACTACGGGATGAAAGGGAAAGGTTATCACGGCCACTACAATGGGCGGTCAGTATAACATAGGTCGGTGACCATAATAACACATGCTATAAAACATATAACACACACACCACTCAAGCATACATCCAATATAAGGATAGTAGCTAAGTAAGTCCTAAGGAATTACCTCGATCTCAGAAGTAACTCGCTACGAACAACTCTCACAAACGTCCACTCCAAACTGGAAGACAACACAGCCTATACAAGGCACAAATAGATATATCAAACTCCTATCACACAAAGGGGTCACACCTAGACCCAAGGGATCCATAAGGATCATATCCAACTCGTAACCTCAAGGCCGTAACCGGCATATATATATATCATACTCATCATAAACCGATACCTAGCATGGTACTAGTTCCCTCATACTAGGAAAGGAAATGAGCTACCCAACTATGGGCAGTCCCGGGATAAGACGCACCTGCGTGATCAAGGGACGCAGGGGCGGAACGCAGGAAACCGCGGGCGCGGTGGCACTCAACCGCGGGGGCGGTGACAAGGGTCGCTGGCAACGCAGGCACGGTGTTGGCACGGCGCGGGCGCTGCGGCACAAGGTCCGTAGGGGCGGTGACTTCTGGCCACGGGGGCGGCAACACTGCAGAGGCGATTCCGCAGTTTCTCCTCGGCTCTTCCCGTGATCAAATCCCGTCTTTTCTCTTCCAAATCCACACACAAACATGTCCGTACACATACTAACATCAATACCCTTAGCATACATCTAATCCTAAGCTAGAAAGATTGAATCAAAGAAGAAGAGAAGGAAAAGAAGCAAGAACTCACCACTACTGAAGATCCTAGGCTGTAGGGAAGATCAAAACACACCAAAGCTGGCTTTCAAGCTCAACAACACACACACTAGCATCATCATCAACCACAAAGTACAACAACTCTCTTCCAAACCAAAGGAAACCAAGACAAGATCAAGGTGAAGCAAGAGAGAAGCAAGAAGAACGTGGGAAGCTGAAGAAAGGAGTGAGGATGGAAACCCTTAATCAGCCAAGAGCAAGGAAAGACATAAGCAAAGGTAAAGCACGGGTAAACGAATTCAACAAAACCGGCAGCAGCTGCCGGAAACCGCAGGGGCGGTTCCATGAGCCGCAGGGGCGGCGGTCATGCCCGCGGGTGCGGAAAGGCCAGTCTCGGACCGAACCCAATCTCGGCTATGGTCCGATCTCGATCCGAAAGAATAGGGGTCTCACATCTAACCCCCCTAAAAACAAGTTTCGTCCCGAAACTTGCAAAGTCCTGAAACCACTCGGACTCAAAAGCTGAGGTAAAACTCTCTATAACCTCAAACATAAGCATGGAGGAAATCATCAACTCTAGCAACAACTATACTATCCAGGGCCTAGAGAAACCATCTCTAGCCAGCTATAAACACATCACAAGGCATAGAGGAATCATATCTCTATCCGTATCATAACCATAACAGAAAGACATGGAGGGAGAACATCTCCAGCACTACTATGTCCATCAAAATAGCATGGAGGGAAGAACCATCTCCAGCTAAACCTAAACGTATCACAATAGCATGGAGGAAAGAGCCATCTCCAGCTATAAACAAAAATCATACTAGCACAACAAGATCTAATAAGATCATAATCATATCAAAGCTAGTATGAAATAAACACATCATAACATATAAGGATATAAGCAGATAAGATCTACTCGGTGATCCTACTGGTGCACCTATCTCGGCATATAACTCTGGATAGTTCCTCTCGATACTATCCTCAGTCTCCCATGTAGCCTCCTCGGGTCCTCATCTCGACCACTGTATCCTCAACATAGGAATGTCCTTCGAACGCAAGCGTCTCATACCTCGCTCTAGGACTGCAATAGGATGCTCAACAAACGTGTGGTCCGGCTCAACCACCAAATCATCATAACTCACGATGTGTCTCGGATCTGGTATGTACTCCCTCAGCTGAGACACATGAAATACAGGGTGAACACCCTCTAATCTCGGAGGCAAGGCTAATCTGTAAGCTGCGCTCCCAACCCGATCCAGAATCTCGAACGGTCCGACATATCGGGGACTCAACTTCCCTTTAATGCCAAAACGCCTAACACCTCGTGTCGGGGACACTCTCTGCCACACATGGGCTCCAACTCTGAACTCTAGAGGCCTACGCCTCCTGTCAGCATAAGACTTCTGACGGCTTTCTGCAGTCAGCATACGCTCTCTGATCAATGCTACTCGAGCCGTATCATCCTGAATCTGATCAGGTGCTAAACCACCGACACTGCTCTGCTCATCCCAGCATAACGGGGTACGACATCTTTGTCCATACAGTGCCTCATATGGGGTCATCCCAATAGATGCATGCCAGCTGTTGTTGTAGGAGAACTCAACAAGTGGGAGATGATCCGTCCACACTTGCCCCTAATCCAACACACAAGCTCGCAACATATTCTCCAGCGTCTGAATGGTCCTCTCTGACTAACTGTTCGCTATTTTCACGCCCTTGTAAACGTTTATCAAGAATGATAAAAGCTCACAGGTTAGTAAAAACATGGTATGTTTTAAATTTATAAACAAGAAATAAACACCGAATTTGTAGCGAACCCACAGTGTATGGGTCAATTACAGTTAGGGTAAGTATTCCAAGGTCGAACTCAGGGACTAAATGTTTGGAATGCAGATTTGATCACAGATAGCGTAAATCAAAATAAAAGAACGAGGTTGGAAAAGAAGGGAAGAAGGATCAAAGGAGTTTTGAAGGGTTTTTTGTAAAGTTCGCAATCAAATAATAGATTTGATCGAAAACCAAGTAAAACATACAAACGAAAGTATATCAATAAAGAAAATGCGGATTCCAAGGATTCAAGGTCATCGTTATTACACACGGACTCAGGAAATCTCTAAAGATCTATGGTTACAAACTTCAGGGAAGAACGTTTCTAAACTGATAGTCTATTACCGGGTATGTCTCAAGACTATCTAGTTCCAAACCAACTACCTATTACCGGGTAAGTCTCAAGGTAGAGAGGTAGGAAATTCTAAACAAACCAAATTCCGAACTAAGGGAAAAGTAAACCATTACCGGGTAAGTCTCAGATATTACCCTACTTAGGACATAATCTAGGCACACTCAACCCAATAGAGGTTTCCACCTCTATTACCTATGTCGAACACTCAAGTATCCAAACGGAACATTACCGGGTGGTCTCAATTCCGGTTTAGGTTACTAGCTAGATGAATTCTAACTAGGTTTAAGAACAGGTCAACCATAGGATTTCAAAGCTACTCGAATCAAGCAATAAGCACAAATCCATCATAGTCCGGGTAATAACGAATCTCAATTTACCTTGGATCCACAAGAGTTTTAGCCAACAATCGACATTTCAAACGCAATCATCATTCCACTCAATTCAATGGAAGAAACAATCATCAATCCAAGCAATTCAATGGAAGAAGCAATTATCAATCCAATCAATTCAAGAGATTCAAGAGAGGATGCATAAACAAGAATCTAAAATAGAGATTAAAGAAGAAACTCGGCTTTATTGATAGAGGATTAGCAAAACGTCAAATTCCCCAATATTCGCGAAGTTTCTCCAAGCTCCAACAAGTTCAACAATGGTCAACAATGGCCTAGGGCCTAGGGAGAAGAAAAGGGGAAAAAGCTCTCTCCAAAGGAGCTCGAAATTTGAATGAAACGGGAACCCCCGGAAATCATTTAGGGCTTTCCTTTTATATCCCGCAACGGGCTGCTCTAAAACAAATCCGAGAATTAACGAAATAAATCGGCGAACAGGAATCTCGGTCAGTGACCGAGATTTTTGAAAGTCGGGGGCGAGATTGCTTCGTGATCCAGCGTTGACGAAATCTCGGTCAGAAATCTCGGTCAACTGTAAAAAATCTCGGCCGAGATGGAACAAATCTCGGCCGAGATCGGGACCGAGATGGGGACCGAGATTCTTCGACAGAAACTTCTGATATGGGATCTCGGTCGAGCTGGCTCGGATCTCGGCCGAGATCATGTGGATCTCGACCGAGATTGCTCCAATCTCGTGCGTTTCGTCTTGGCTCGTCTTTTCCTCCTTTCCCGTGCCTGCGTGATCACTCCTAAGCGTCCATCCCGAGGCCTGATCCTCAAATGCATCGTTTTAGCTCCGAAACACGCCAAAATACCTACAAAGACACCAAAAGTGTGTGTAGACATCTATACTCGCAAAGTTGCATTAAACAAGTATAAAGAACACAACTTAAGGCTAAAACATGCATGCAGGAAAAGGGAAAACTAACTATATGCTTTACTAAACTAGGTCGATAATTCATCTTATCAAAATACCTCATACTTATCTTTGCTTGTCCCCAAGCAAATAATAAATTCAAGGCAAGATAGCATGAATCATCTAAGTTAAACAAAAGCAAAAACTCTTTTTGGTAGTGCTTCTATTCATGATCACTTTCAGAGTGTAGTCACAAGGCTAAAAACATATTTCGATTAAGGTCAATTAAGATTGGCAAGATATAGGATAATCACACCTTGCAAGGAATCCAAAATCATCATTTAAACTACCAATGTTTAAAATTTATGAAAAATCCAAGTTTAGGCCATGAAGTCAATTACATGTATGCAAAGATCAAAAGGACTTAACAAATAAAGGACAAGAAACGTGATAAAGGTAGGATGTGTATAGGTAATGTGGTAGAAATCCGAAAAAGAGGACAACACAACATTTTTCTTTTCTTTCTTCTTTCTCGACATACATCCTTTCTTTTCTTGCATATTTTTTTTCTTTTTCTTTTGAGTGAAGGGCATAGGTTCACAATAGCCGAAACCTTGGTGTTCAGTTTCCTTCACGTACCTTACACCAAAGTGCACATACCAAATCAACTCTAGGTAATGTTTTTAAAACTAATCCGACTTTGGCAAGACACAAACACCCGATTATGTGAATGGTGTCGAGTTACTCATCTTCATAGCCAACAAAACCCATAGAAAGCTTTTGCTTTCAATTCACATATCACAAATCAAACAACTTCTTCACATAATTCACTTTTCACAATTAAACATACACCTTCAAACTTCACTTTCCTAATTCCCGGATGGGTTATAAGGGGCAAATAAATTCAATGTTTGAGGTGCTGAAAATGGTAAAGAAGAGAAGAAGAAGTATTCGAATTGCCTAAGTCATTTCTGTGCAATGTAAAAGAACTCATCATATAGCTTCAACTTTTCAAGATCAATCCGATTAAACAAGGTAATCCAAATAAATCATATAGATTACAAACAAGGAATTCAAATCCCATAATTGCCATTAATTCAAATTAAACTCAAAATAAACATCGATAGCCAAAGAAACATACACAATTTCCTCATTAAGGTCACATCAATCCTAGAAGCACAAAATTTTTGAAATTTTCTGATTTTTTTTTTTTGGATTTTCATATAAAATGCAGTACAAATAAAAGAAACATGCTAAAAAGTATTGCAAGCATCCTACCCCATACTTAAATCTCACATTGTCCCTAATGTGAATAATAAATATGAAGTAAAAACAATACTCACAATGTAAGAATGAAGAAGGCATCCGGCGTGTTTCCTCCTCGACTTACTTCGTTTCTCGTCTTTCATAGCAATTTCCTTGCCTTAAGCTCGTTTTGAGTGCTCTTTCCGTATCTTTTTTACCACGACACCTAGGTCCTGCAAAGACCCACAAAGAACGCGCAAAAACGCAAAAGCAAAAAGCAAAAAATAAAAATAAAAAGACGAAAAGACTCTTACCTCGGGTTGCCTCCCGAGAAGCGCTTGGTTTAAGGTCTCTAGCCGGACCTAACTCCTTTAAAGCATCAAGTGAGATGGATAGGTGAAAGTTTTTCCACCAGAAGTTCCGGTGTATACCTCTTCAACCGATGTCCATTCACTTTAAAAATACCGGAGTTTTCACCCCATACTTCGATAGCTCCGTGGGGGAAAATCTTCTTCACAACATAAGGTCCCATCCATCGTGACCTTAACTTTCCTGGAAAAAGTCGGAGCCTAGAATTAAAGAGAAGAACAAGATCACCTTCTTTGAAGTTATTTGGCAATATGTGCTTGTCATGCCACTTCTTTGTTTTTTGCTTGTAGATCCGTGCATTCATCCGGATCTCCTTCAGCTCGTTGATGTCCAGCAACCTCTTTTCTCCGGCTTCTTTTATGTCAAAGTTTAGCCATTTCATGGCCCAATATGCTCTATGCTCCAACTCTACAGGCAAATGACATGATTTCCCATAAACAAGTTGATAAGGAGTAGTACCTATGGGAGTCTTGTATGCTGTCCTATAAGCCCAGAGTGCATCATCAAGCTTCATTGCCCAATCTTTCCTTGAGCGAGACACTGTCTTCTCTAGGATCCCCTTGATTTCTCTATTCGAGATTTCCACTTGGTCACTAGTTTGGGGATGATATGGGGTTGCAACCTTGTGAGTTACCCCATACTTGGACAAAAGTGACTCAAAGTTTCTGGCTGTGAAATGCTTCCCTCCATCACTAATAATGACACGTGGTGTGCCAAATCTAGGGAAGATAGTTCGGTTGAAAATTTTAATCACAACTTTAGCGTCATTTGTGGGTGAGGCTATAGCTTCAACCCATCTTGATACATAATCAACCGATAAAAGAATGTAAAGATTCCCGCATGAGGATGGGAAAGGTCCCATGAAAACTCTGTCTGCACTGATCAGACCACACAAATCTGGTAGTCTTCCTCAGCAAACTCGTCAGTGGACGGGAAATCACAAAAAATCCCTCCACAAAGCGTCTGTAATAACCGGCTAGGCCAAGGAAACTACGTACTTCCTTGACGTTCGTCGGTGTAGTCCATGTTGCTACTGCTTCTATCTTCGATGGATCCACCTTGATCCCCTCAGCTGAAACCACATGACCCAGGAATGCTACCTCTGACATCCAAAACTCACACTTAGAGAACTTAACATAAAGTTCTCTATCCCGCAAAACCTGCAATACAGTCCTTACATGTCCTGCATGCTCCTCTCCACTGCGAGAGTATACCAGAATGTCATCAGTAAAAACCACCACAAACTGATCCAGGAAGTCGATGAAAATACTGTTCATCAACTCCATAAAGACGGTTGGGGCATTCGTAAGCCCAAATGGCATCACTACAAACTCGTAGTGGCCATATCTGGTCCAGAATGTTGTCCTGTGCACATCCTGCTCCCTCACACTCAGCTGGTGACACCCGGAACGCAGGTCAATCCTGGAGAACACAGTCGCTTCCTGTAGCTGATCTAACAAATCATCAATACGAGGCAGTGGATACTTGTTCTTGATGGTCACCTTGTTCAGGTCTCTGTAATCTATGCATAACCTCAGTGATCCGTCCTTCTTCCGTACGAAGAGGACAGGTGCTCCCCATGGGGACACGCTAGGGCGAATGAAGCCCTTCTCAGCCAACTCCTCGAGTTGTTTCTTCAGCTCCAGCATCGGGCCTTCGAGATGGGTCTCGTACGAGGCTCTAACTCGATACTGAAATCCACACTCCTCTGAGGCGGCAAACTGGACGGCTCAGCAAAAACATCAGTAAACTCACAAACAACTGGGCTATCCTCTAACGCTGGACTCTCCCCCTCCTTCATGGCATAACACCAAAAGGCCTCGCAACCCTGTGCAATCAGTCTAGCTGCCCGTATAGCGCTGATAACTGTGCCTACCTTTCCAAGGTCCCAACCTCGGAAAACCTCTATCTGGCCTAACTCGGTAGAGAGGGTAACAGTCCTCCTACCTACATCTAGGACTACAAAATGTCTAGCTATCCAATCCGTACCTAGAATGACTTCTTCATGCTCTAATGGCATGACAAAGAAGTCAACTAGTAACACACGGGTCCCTACAGAAATGGGACAACCGTGAATCTCACGGGTACCTTTGATCATACCACCATCGGGTAACCCTATAATAAAGGGCATCCCCTCAACTGTATCTAACCCAAGACGCTTTAAAGAGTCATCAGAAATAAAAGAGTGTGTAGCACCAGTATCAAATAAAACTCTAACAGGTAAACCATGAATCAGAATGGTACCTGTAGGAGTAGGTGCAGCTGACTCCTCTGCACTCCTCAGCTCAAAAACACGACCCTGTGGGCCTCTGGTATCAGTGGTGCCCCCGCCACGGCCTCTGCCTCTACTCGGCCTAGGAGCATATCCCTGAGTCGTAGGGCGATCTGGGGCTCTCTGTTGTCCCTGTATCTGCTGTTGCTGCTGAGGTGGCCTTTGCCCACCTCCCGCTACACTGGCAGGAGAAGAACCCTGCTGAGATGCAGCTCCGCCCTGGCGGCAGTAAACGGCTCTATGACCCTGTCTACCACAGGTAAAACACGTCACTAATTGCCTCGTGCACTCGGGCTTCAGATGCCCTGGATCTCCACAGTTAAAACACTATCGTCCCTTCTCTGCAACCGGTGCAGATGAAGGCTGACCCTGGCGTCTTTGACCACGCCAACCACTAGTAGAACCACCAGCACCACTGGGTCTGCCCTGTACGTTGCCTCTTCTCAGACCATCCGGTCTGAGAAGCTCTCCTCTGACTCGCCCACTCTCGCTCATAGTCGGCGGCTCTATCCTGGTAGTCCATCAAGGACTCACAATGAAATCCCGCCATATAGGCCCGGGTAGTATCCCTCAATTGTGGGGAAAAGAGATAAATGTGCTGGTCTACAGAAGGTGCAGCTGGTCCAGTAATGCCAGCTCCTCCTGAAACCTCCTGATGGCCTCAGAGACTGGTACATCCTCAAACACAACCTCAACAAAATCTCGCAGTTTCTCCCTCCTCAGAGAGGCAGGGCAGAAACGCTCTTTGATCATCGTCCTCATCTGATCATAACTAGTAACCTGACCCCGTACTGATCTCCACCAGTGTTGTGCCAAGTCCCGGAATAAAGTCTGAACCAGCTCGATCTGTCTGTCAGCTGGACATCAAATAGACTCCAGAGCTGAGTCTACATGCCCGATCTAGAGCTCAACCTCCAACCCCACCTTCCCAGTGAAAGGGAGTACACCAATCTGATGGAATGCCTTCAACCAAGTATCTAGTGTAGGCCCTCTATGCTCCTCCGGTGCTCTGGCAATCTCAGGAGCAGGTACCTGTACAGCTGGTACCTGAGTAACGGTATGGGACCTCTCAGATGGTCCCTCATGTGCCTGTAAATTTGGGGCACGTCTACCGGCTCTAGCAGCCTCCTTTACGCGTCTGATATAAGCTCTGAACTCTGATCCTCCCATGGAGACACGATCAGACTCACCAGACTGGGCTCTATGTGCCCCTGTCTCTCAGCTGCCCCGTTCCCAGTCTCAAGAATAACGCTCTCAGCAACCTCCTCATGTATCTCTCCTGCATGTGAACCGTCAGCAGGAGTCCTACCCCGTCCTCTACCTAGAGGGGGTCTACCTCTACCTCAGCAACCTCCTCATATATATATATATACGTCAAAAGGATGATACAGAGTATTGTTGATACAAAGTCAAACTGAAATCCGTACAATAATAATAAACCCAAAATCCCACGAATACGCCCAGTGTACGGAACCCTCAGCAGATCACCCCTCTGGATCACTCTACAGCTCTCCTAACCTACAAAGGATCTACAACACGGTATAAAACCGTTAGCTAACTATACACATATATAAGAAGATGCTAGAGCACAAACACACATCATCATGATATCACACATTTACCCGGTTTATTATCTTTAATAAGTTAAATCACTCAATCGTATAAATAGATGTATATGAAGATATGTGACACGAGGAATATAATCCCCGCCTGAGTGCTCTAGCCATTTAGAGTAGTATCAACACACCTCCCGTGTACCCTATGGGAGTGGTGAGGGTCCTTCCTTTATACCAGATCTGGCCTGACTATAGAGAACCTCCCAGACTCCACTACGGGATGAAAGGAAAAGGTTATCACAGCCACTACAATGGGCGGTCAGTATAACATAGGTCGGTGACCATAATAACACATGTTATAAAGCATATAACACACACACCACTCAAGCATACATCCAATATAAGGATAGTAGCTAAGTAAGTCCTATGCACTTACCTCGATCTCAGAAGTAACTCGCTACGAACAACTCTCAGAAACGTCCACTCCAAACTGGAGGACAACACAGCCTATACAAGGCACACATAGATATATCAAACTCCTATCACACAAAGGGGTCACACCTAGACCCAAGGGATCCATAAGGATCATATCCAACTCGTAACCTCAAGGCCGTAACCGGCATATCTATATCATACTCATCATAAACCGATACCTAGCATGGTACTAGTTCCCTCATACTAGGAAATGAAAGGAGCTACCCAACTATGGACAGTCCCGGGACAAGACGCACCTGCGTTATCAAGGGACGCAGGGGTGGAACGCAGGAAACCGCGGGCGCGGTGACACTCAACCGCGAGGGCGGTGACAAGGGTCGCTGGCAACGCAGGTACGGCGCGGGCGCGGCGGCACAAGGTCCGTAGGGGCGGTGACTTCTGGCCGCGGGGGCGGCAACACTGCAGAGGCGATTCCGCAGTTTCTCCTCGGCTCTTCCCGTGATCAAATCCCGCCTTTTCTCTTCCAAATCCACACACAAACATGTCCGTACACATACTAACATCAATACCCTTAGCATACATCTAATCCTAAGCTAGAAAGATTGAATCAAAGAAGAAGAGAAGGAGAAGAAGCAAGAACTCACCACTGCTGAAGATCCTAGGCTGCAGGGAGGATCAACACACACCAAAGCTGGCTTCCAAGCTCAACAACACACACACTAGCATCATCATCAACCACAAAGTACAACAACTCTCTTCCAAACCAAAGGAAACCAAGATAAGATCAAGGTGAAGCAAGGGAGAAGCAAGAAGAACGTCGGAAGCTGAAGAAAGGAGTGAGGATGGAAACCCTTGATCAGCCAAGAGCAAGGAAAGACATAAGCAAAGGTAAAGCACGGGTAAACGAAGTCAACAAAACCGGCTGCAGCCGCCGAAAACCGCAGGGGCGGTTCCATGAGCCGCAGGGGCGGGAACCCGCAGGGGCGGCGGTCATGCCCGCGGGTGCGGAAAGGCCAGTCTCGACCCAAAGCCAATCTCGGCTATAGTCCGATCTCGGTCCGAAAGAATAGGGGTCTCACAACAACCGAACTTAATGGCTTGTGAAAATCAATTTGACAATCAATCTGATCATAAATCACCTGGCCTTGCTGCTATTATATTCTGTAACAACAAAATTATTTTCAGATACAAGATCAAATAACTTTGGTTCACCACAATTTTCTTGCAAGGCGATTTACCCATTTCGGGATTCGTCTTCCTGTTATTTTGAAACAGATATCGTCATAAAAATTATTGCAGTTCTTGACAACTAAGTTGTATGATTCACCAGTATAGTATGTAGATTGATTCTCCATAAACTCTTTAGTTTCAAGAGGATCCAAACTTGTCATTCCCATGTATATAGACTTTCTATACTTAAATCCCGGACATTGCCGCGGTTCAACTTCAAATACTCCAATTGTTGGATAGTCATGTGCACCAAACGAATACTCCACATTGAGTACTGTCAGTCATGTAATATGCACATATTACATTTCTATTTCCTGTCAATTTAGTAACTAAACAATATCCAATATCCATAAGAGAAGAAGGAATTTGTGTTTGCTGACCTTGTTTTATCAGGTTTCACATCGGAGAACATACAAAGACGAGCAGCTGATTTGCCTCTAATTCGAAAAGGGCCAAAATCCCACCCATATCTTGACCGTAATTTCATTTTTCTGTTTACAAATATGAGTTGATAAGGAAAAATGGGTAAGTGTAAAATTGGTAAGCTAGCACAGAATGCATGATTGTTCTGTTTCAAAGAGGTATTAAGCTTTTGAAGAGGAATACATATCCAAAATTGACCCGCAACTACATTACGCACAAAATAATCAGAGAAGACAGTAAAAGTAGAAGAGTTGAAAGTGCCGATCTCTCTTCCATTAGGTAATCTATCACTTGATTTATCGTTCCAAACTATGATCGTGTTTAAACTTTGATTCTTCATCCCTATCAACGAGACGAACGGCTTTGAAATTGGGACAACCACTTTCTACCTGCAATTCCCATACAAACAAATTCACAACAGAATGTCAGAATTAATAGATTGTAACCGCTGCGTACACTACCACTGCATGATTCAAAAGTTGATTAACAATGCCTATAAATCCCTGGAAGAACCAGAATCTTAATCCGAGCACGATTTCCGTTGGACTAGATCGATGGCTCCTTGAACTGCAGTCGAATCTCCGTTTCCGGATTGATCGATGACGAATTGACGATTACTCCCGTCGGATCCCGGTGACAAGCGTTCGAATCAGCGGGTTTGATTCGTTGTTTTTCTTTTTAAAAAAAAAAAAAAGATAAATGAAATCCGTCGTTTAGATCTCAACCTACTACGATTTCCTATACTCGGAATTAGTTTTAGTTTATACCTGCAATCGAAAATATTCTTTATTTATTATTATTGTGGGGGAAAAAAATTATATTATAAATAGGCTGAATTTTTTAAACTATATGAAAAAAAAACTCATAGTTTATTAAAAATAAAAGTCGTAAAGTAATTTTATCATGATCTAAAATTATGGATTGTGACTTTTAAGATAGTTCAAATTATTCTTTTATTTTTTTTCGTCTACATTTTAATCGTTTTGTATTCAAATTTGTTGTTATGTAATATGAACAAATACATTTTCAATATGATTTAACGTTTCATTCATAAAAATAATACAAAATCATCGAGTTTGAAAAGCTAAAACCTAAACCCTGATTTCAAAACGCAAATCGAAGATCGAGAAATTTGATTAAAAAAATGTGAGATGAGAAAATAGAGAAAATTATAAAATAAAATTTTACAATCTTATTTTGTAATTATGATAAAAGTTAGTTTGGGACTTTCAGTTGTAGTGGCTATAACTTTTACTACCGTTTAAATATGAGTTTTAAAATTGCGAATACTTTTATTCGGATTAATCGGACATTATTACATCGAGTTAGAAGTTAGGCGGACAATAAGCTGTGCCGCCAACCATTTCTGAATAGCAAAATCAATCCTCCTAAATACTACATTTGAAGACCTAGATGACACAAAATTACCATGCATGACCCGTTGCACCCTCTTGAGAATCTCGACAGCATCAGGCGCAAGAAAACCAAACGTATCAAAAGCGAACGGAAGAAACACATATTGGTTTTCAAGACAAGATCTTTCATGCTTAGCCACCTTCAAAGAAACCGCCTTGAGAGCCGTCTTACCAACCACAAAAGGCCCATTATCCAAATCAACCAAAGGAGAGACTCCTGTCAAATCAATACAAGCATGCTTCCCACCCACCCATCCAAAAACCAACACATCTGCAGGTCTCAACGTAGACCTTCCTTCACGCGGATCGGTCAAGAAGGATACAGGCGCCTCTTTCTTGGCCGAAATCCCTTTCTCTCTTAAACACGTCACATAAAACATCACGAATCAGATCATGCCTATATTTGAAGCCTGATAGTTCTTTACAATGAACCGCATGCTCCCCAAAAATATTCAAAGGCTTCCCACAATTAGGCATAGGACAAAACATACCAGACGAGAACAAATGAATCATAAGGCAATACTTGAGGATCGTGCGATACTCAACGGGAGACATACATTGTCCAAGTCCATGAATAGGTATGGCAAGAAGGAAATATTGGGTATGCGCTGTCTGTAAACACTGAAAACCCGCTTTTTGTCTAGCGGCCAAACCAAAAGCTGCTTACATCGTCTGTACTGTCTTACCATAAAAAGCAGTCGCCAAAGGATGTTGACCTTTAGGGGGGACGGTGCTCTTTACAATAAAACTAGAAAGATCAAAATTAGGAATAGAAGCTTGAAGATTGCCCAAAGCTCCAAAAAACTCAGAGCCCATATCAACAACTCCACTGTCCCGCAAAATGTGGTCTTGAAGGGTCCAAGACTGAGCTCTAGAAGCCACAAAAGCAAAAGAAGAAGTCTCCATAGCTTAGTATAACCCAAGGCCTCCACACCGAATCGGCAAAGAAGCAAGTCTCCACTGAAGATCGCCAAAATAAGCCCCCCTCCCCCCCCCCCCCCCCCCCCCCCCAAACCACAATATCCTCAACTGATTCTCGGAGTCCCAAATCAAAAAAAATAGATGCACCCTCCCCATGTTCCGGTAGACAGGTCCTCAAGCTAAACAACATCTTAGCAACACCCATGCAGGAACGAAGCAAAAGAAGCTCACTATGCGGGTCCCTCAACTGTGGAAGAAGGTGCATCAACTCAACCGCCTTAACAACTCTTTTCATGACTAACTCACTAATAAACCCTTCATCTTTATTCACAGCCCCACCCAACAACTTAACACCCAAAACCGGCCTAGCAATGCCATAAGGGAATAAATCTTCTCTGAGCTTCGATCCATCACAGGAAGGCCAAAAGAGCTCAGACTTGCAAACATTCAACTCAAGGCCAAAACTCGGGTCAACTTCTCTAATGATATCAAGCGCTCTAGCCACTTCCTCTGTCCGACCAATAATAGTACCATCATCAAGGTACCAAGCATGTAGAAGAGGCTTGCAACTGTCTCTGATCCGATGAAGA
The DNA here is from genome assembly GCA_002319775.1 of Fagopyrum tataricum. Taxonomy (NCBI): domain Eukaryota; kingdom Viridiplantae; phylum Streptophyta; class Magnoliopsida; order Caryophyllales; family Polygonaceae; genus Fagopyrum; species Fagopyrum tataricum. The sequence goes on along the minus strand of CM008284.1, from coordinate 17,613,168 downwards.
AGTGGGTGCATGACAAGGGAAAAAAGAAGTGGCCCCAAAGGGTCTCCTTGTTGCACACCAGTTGCCGACCAAATAAAATCATCACCAACATACAGACGGGCATCTTGACCATACATGAAATCAACCCAAAAAGAGATAGAGGGACATCTTTCCCTTACTTCCCTAAGCAAAATAGTTTTGTCAACCAAGTTAAAGGCATTTGAAAAATCCACTGTCAACATAGCCAGAGAACCATCAGAATGACCCTCACTTAAAACCCTGTTAGCACTATGTAGAATAGCTTCTACACCACCTGAAATACCAACTCCAAACTGAAAATCTCCAAGATATTCCCTCATATCTTTACTCACTCCCTTCATGGATACTTTGGACATCAACCGTCTCCATATAGTACCTACTGCAATGGGACGAACCCCATTGTCAGGCTTCAACAACGGCGTAAGAGACGCTGAAGCAACAAACTCAGCCAAACTCAACGGACACTTACCTCCCAACCATAAATTGATTTGTGATGAAAGCGCTCTGAAAAGACTCGTGGCAACCGCAGAGCCCTCACCACACAAAGCATCTAAAAGGTGTTGTGCTCTCAAACCATCTCTACTACAAGAGGTTCCATTGGGAAAAGACTTGATGCATGTAAAAACCAAATCAACATCAACAACGAGAGGTGGTTCAAGAAAAGTAGAACAAGGCTTAAAAGGAGGAGGTTTAAAGGGATGTTTTGCCTTCAACACCTTCAAAGTCTCATCATTATGAGGAGCTACCCCAGAAGAGCACAAAACTTTTACAACATCCGTAAAATGTCCATCTGAAAACTTACGAAGACACTTCTTGATATTAGGGTTCCTCTCCTAACCTTCTTCATACCTTGAATCACCATCAACCCTAACAACAGGTCTATGCTCTGAACTGTCTAGCAAAGTATGCACAAGCTTAGAAACACCATCAACTTCTCCCCAAGTAGACAACGCCTGCAAAATCCGCTGATGTTGAATAAACTTCCTACCCCCTGCAAAAACAACCTAACCCAAGCAGCCACACAACTTGGCTCAGCAACCACCTTTAAAAGAGCACCTAATAACGCTTGAGAAAAGCTTACACGACAACTATGAGGTATGCTTTTCACAGTAGTAATAGGAACACGCATAACCCTCTCCAACAGACCAACATCAAACACCAAACCCCCATCAACTTCAAACTGCTCAACAACAACCAGCTCCGAGATATCCACCATCGGCCTCGAAATTCCCACAATGTACTCACCATTCTCATCAAAAGCAGACATAGAACCATCAGTGTGACGACACTCACAGCTCAAAGCATGAAGACACATACATCGTCCACACAACCACATCTTGAGGAAGGTCAAAACCTCCACAAAAACATCAAGGTTACACTCAAGTATGCCCCAAATCTCATTCTTGCGCTCAACAGCAAAAAGGTGTTGCCTCTTCAAATGACCAATCAGGCAAGAAAAACCTCTATTCCCCTCCCTACCACCATCACACCCATGAAAGGAACTAAACGGACAAAAGAGAAACCCATTACCTTCCCTTAAATCCATAGAAAAACACCCAAGACAACTTTTCTTCTTCTTTTTTTTTAAACTCTAACTAAAATTTTATTTTTATTTCTTTCCGATTTTTACATTTTTCCGTATCTTTTTTTGCAGTTTTCTTTGATTTTTTCTTTTAATCTTTTTGTTGACAATAGGTTGGTGATAATACACTTGGAGATAATGCAATTGATTACAATATAATTGACGATAATATGTTGGTGATAACATAATTGATGACAAGGAAATTGATGATAACACATTGGTGAGAGTATAATTGATGGCAACATTGTTCATGTCGGTACAATTCATGATAAAACATATTGATGACCATATGATTGATGATAGTAGAATTGACGATAATAAAAAGACAATAAGTTGGTGACAATATAATCAATGACAATACGATTAATTGTAATACATTTGATGATAATAGAGTTGATGAATGTACATTTGATGACAATTAATACATTTGATAATATTATGGTTGATAACGACTCATTTGATGACAATACCATAAGATATATTATATATGGTTCGGGTATTAGTTTAGTTTAAGGCGAATAACCGAAGGAGAAGAGCATGGACGACACCCTCCGTTGGCTCAAGGAGAATGCTCTCGGGAAAGACCGAAGGAGAAGAGCCAAGATCTTCGCCTTCTCTGCCTCAATATACTACATCTGGATGGCTAGAAACGCCATGGTGTTTGACAAGAAGAAAGCCCCGACCAACATCACCACGAAGCTCATCATCAACCATGTTTTCCTCCTTATCAACAATGCGTACCCTACTCAAGTTTATGATAGACTATAATAGAATGGTTTATAACTGTAATAGGAATGTTTTGTATAGCCTTGCATGGCACTGTTCATGTAGGCACAAGCATGATCATAGCAATTGGTATTTTACGCCTTTGTGGAATGCCGATGGGTCTTGCCTTACTAAACCTAGGATTTTGTATGGCTAGGTGATTTGGAACCCTCGTTTGTCTTGTATCTTTTGCTACTGGACATATAGGCCTCTTGGACTATGTGAAAGGTCTTTTAAAATCGAATTAACCATTATCAGTTAAGGCGAATAACCGGTTCATTTAAGGAGAAAGGTGAGTATAGGCTAGGCCAGTTGCCGGGTTGAGTTGTTGGTTACCATGATTATGTAGTGTTGGACATTTGGACATGTTTGATTGAGGTCTACTCTCTTCAGTCCATGAGCATTTGCATCCCACGTCATCACTAATTCAAACTTTGCATTGTAAAGCAGGTACTTAATTACCTCACGTACTCTTCCGATAAACCTTAATAGCATCTGCATCCCAAAAACTCTAACCCCCCGTTTGGTTGTAACTCCGGAAACGGAAATGGAATGGAAACGAATCTAGTCCACATATGTACTTTGTTCATGGAATCATTCCAGTTGGTTTCATGCAAAATGCACTTGCTTCCCCCTACTTTGTTACCCTATAGGGTATTAAAACTAATCAAATTGTACTACAATTAGTTCAAACCACAAGGAATGATTCCCAACAACTTCATGAACAAGGGTGTATGTATGGACTAGATTCAATTCTATTCCGTTTCCGTTTCCGAAGTTTAAACCAAACGGGCCCTAAGTTTCTTTAACTATTTAAATTTATAAAAATAAAAATAAATGTCAGATTTGGTGGGAGAATAGTGGTCATGAGTGGAGAGAAGTTTCCTACACAAGAAATGAATTCTCCCAGTTTCCTGCCCACTACACACAAATCACGGGAAGTTTATATTTATTTTTATTTTATTTTGCCCATATATAGAGATTTGAGTGGTAGTTGACTAAAATTACACGGTAAAAAGTAATTAAATAAACTTTACAGAATTCTGGGATGGAGATGAGGGGTTCTTTAATTAATTTTGTGAATAAAAAAAATCAAATAAGAAACTCATTTTGAAGTTCCGGGATAAAGATGCTCTAATACGCTACTCCTACTTCCTCACTTCTCCTCGTCAGAAACCTTGGAGTGTTCACAAGGGAGAAAGAGAGAGTCTGCGAGATCTGAGCCGAGTACTTCTCCTGTAACCTTGTCGGTGTTCTCAAAGACGTCTTAAATCTTATTTCACTGGAAGCTTGGTTACATTCCAGAGGGAATTTCACCGATGCTTTATCCTCTATTCTTCGTCTTCTTTTTCTTCGTTCTTTTACACCTTGTTGTTTTTGGAGATCCTTTACAATTCTTTGTACCTTTAAGCTTTTTGTAAGCTTTGTTCATTAACTGTAAACAACTTAGTGGATTGAGTTGGCTCCCTTCTTGAGATCCCGCAAAGTAGATCTTTTGATTGAACTGCGTCACCAACTTCTATTGTGTGTTCTTGCGTTTTGAACATCAGATCGCTCTAGATCTGGTTAATTTTGTTTTGAAAACGTGTTTTGAGTTTATCAAATACAATTGATTAAAAATATAGAATTTTTGGAAAAAAAAGGTCCAAAAAAAATTACTGAAATTTTTTTAATTAATTTTTGTAATAAAGGTTCAAAACCAAAAAAAATAAAATAGGGGGTAGATTTTCAATTTTTATATATGTCTTCGGTTTTTTATGGATCCAATCGTGGAAGTACGGTATATGATTTATACACTATCATTAAAGGAAAAGTCCTTAACACCACTTGTCTTTTTTTTTGCACATTTCGCCATGTGTCATTTTTGTACGGATTATGCTACATGTGTATCATTTGTACACAACAAATGCCTAGAAAACTTGCAATTACATAAATCAATTAGTAGATCTTCAAAACACAAATAGGAAGTAATAGACCGATAAGATATGTCGTTTAGCCCAAAAGAGGAAGAGAATGAAATATAACGATGATGGAAAAAGACGTTAAATAGAGTGATATCAAATACCTCATACTTAGTAATATCATTGCTATCTCTTAATTGGATTCAAATACATGCCTTAGATGCTACAAGAACAAGCACTCAAAATCTCATCATCATAACACAAATCATTGTATAAGGTAAAACTCAAAGCACATAAGTTTCATGACTGCTCAAGGGATGTGTATAACTCTCTCACATGTTTAGAAGGGATATATACCATAACACTCAATCTTAACACATATGCAATGACCATTAATCATAAGCTTACCAAGGCGTTCTCAATATCCACCACATAGCTTCTCCTTCAAGTATATTTATGCATCAAGATGACGTTTATAGGTTGTAAATTGGTCTGGGAATGAACACGGGTTAGGAGTTATATTTGGTTATGTGGTGCAAAAAGATACAGGAACTAATGCATCTCGAAGGTCATGGTCGATTTGATTATTGTGTCCAATAGATCAAAAACCATATTCTTGCAAGTCGGGTTTCTTCACTCTTAATCAATACACGTACGTTACTCTCTTCATTTCAACACTTTATACTTTGTAAATTGATTCCTTCTTCTATTTTTGATAGATCCAAGTGGTGCACAATCGCATTCCTTGATTTGACTTTATTCTTCTTCCTTTTATGCACTTACATCACCAGGATATTTACACGTTGATGCTATTTACTACACATGACCCCATACATACTTGAATTCTGCTTTCTTTCTTCATTACATGATGTCACCTCCTGATTCCTGGATGAGTTAAATGAGGCTAAACATGGCTACTGGCTAGGATACTTTTAGGGAGTAACAAAGAAAGGTGAATACAAGCCAAAAGAGGCTAATAAGATAGAAAATTATACACAAGGCAGTAAGAAAATAATAAGCTTAACAAAGACATGCCTCAATCATATTCATAAGTGTAAATACAAAAACAAGCATGCAATCTCGAAAGAGAGTCAATTGTAAGTTCTAGATGGTCAAAGTATATAGAAGAACACTCATGAAAAAGAATACACAAACAATATGTGTATAAGGCTAAAAGAAACCTCACAACGCAATGTCATGAAAAAAATTGCTTATCATTAAACTCAATACACAATGGCATAGACAAGGTTAGAGAGCGAGATCTTGAGCTAGGATCTTTAACCGATACATAATTAGAAAAAGAGAAATAATATTTCTAGAAAAAAAAGGTTGTAACACCCCAAATCCATAGGACTCGAAGTGCTATTGGGCTAGATCTCACAATGGATCATGACCCTAGCCTGACAACAACTTCACTGAATCTTACAACAAGGCACTAATAGATTAAAACAAAACATAAAACTGATGTATATATATATACTGATCCAAAGGTAATACATAGTACTGCTGAGTACAAAAGTCAAAACACAACTCCGTACAACATAAATAACCCGAAACCCCGATATCGTCCCTGTGTACGGAACCCTCAGCAGATCACCCCTCCGGATCACTCTGCAGTTCTCCTAACCTGCAAAGGATCTACAACACGGTATAAAACCGTTAGCTAACCATACACAAATATAAGATAGGCAAGAGCACAACCACACCTCATATAAACGGTAACACATCAACATGATATCACACATTTACCCGGTTTATTATCTTTATAAGGTTAAACACGCAAGAGTATATAAATCAGTATATGAAAATACGTGACACGAGGAATGAATATAATCCTCGCCTCTGCGTGAAATAGCTAGCTGGAGTGGTATCAGCGCACTTTCCCGTATACCATATGGAGTGGTCAAGTGCCTTTCCCGTATACCAGAACTAACTAGCTTACAGAGAACTTCTCAGACTCCACTACGGGATGAAAGGTAAGTTATCACAGTCACTACAATGGGCGGTCAATATAACATAGGTCGGTGACCATAATAACACATGCTACAAAACACATAACACACACCACTCAAGCACACATCCAATATAAGGACGGTAGCTAAGTAAGTCCTATGGACTTACCTCAATCTCAGAAGTATCTCGCTACGAGCAAATCCCAGAAACGTCCACTTCAACTGGAGGACAACACAGCCTATACAAGGCACACATATATATATCACAATCCTAACACACACAAAGGGTCACACCTAGACCCAAGGGATCCATAAGGGATCAAATCCAACTCGTAACCTCAAGGCCATAACCGGCATATCTATATCATACTCGTCATAAACCGATACCTAGCATGATACTAGTTCCCTCGTACTAGAAAGGAAAGGAACTACCTAACTATAGGTAGTCCCGGGATAAGACGCACCTGCGTGAACTAAGGACGCAGGGGCAAAAAAGATCACCCGCGGGCGCGGCAGGTGGAAGCCGCAGGGGCGGTGACACGGAACGCTAGCAAGCGCAGGTACGCCGCTGGCATGACGCAGGCGCTGTGGCACGGTAGCCGCGGGGGCGGTGGCTCTTGGCCGCGGGGGCAGCGACAGTGCAGAAGGCAACTTCGCGGCTTCTCTTCGGTTCTTCACGTGATCAAATCACGTCTATACTCCTCTAGATTCATACACATACATATAAATACACATTCCAACGTCACCCTATGATCACATACATTTAAACCTAAGCTCAAGGGATGGAATCAAAGAAGAAGAGAAGGAGAAGAAGTAAGAACTCACCACTCCTGGAAATCCTAGGTTGCAGGGGAAGTCACAAACATCAATAGCTAGCTTCCAAGCTCAGCATACACATCACTAGCATCAGCATCAACCACAAAGTACACTTTCAAAGCCAAACTCCAAGGAAACAAGAACAAGCTCCCAAGGGAAGAAGGATAAGCAAGGTGGACGTAGGTAGGTCTGGAAGGTAAAGTGAAGAAGTGAAACCCTTGCTCAGCAAGGTAGGAAAGGGTAAAGACGAAGGTTAAAGCACGGGTCAAAGAAGTCAACAAAACCGGCTGCAGCCGCCGTAAACTACAGGGGCGGATCACAGGGCCGCAGGGGCGGAAACCCACAGGGGCGGCATACGTGTCCGCGGTTGCGGCAAGGCCAATCTCGGCCAAAGCCAATCTCGGCTATGGTCCGATCTCGGTCCGAAAGAAAGGGATCTCACATCTCACCCCCCTAAAAACAAGTTTCGTCCCGAAACTTGCAGAACCTCGAAACACTCGGACTCACAAGCCGAGGTACACTCTCTATAATCTCAAACATAAGCATGGAGGAAATCATCAACTCCAGCAGTAAACTATACTATCCAGGGTCTAGAGGAAAATCATCTCTAGCCAAACCATAAACATATCACAAGGCATAGAGGAAGCACATCTCTAGCCGTATCATAACCATAACAGGAAGGCATGGATGAAGTACATCTCCAGCACTACTATGTCCATCAAACTAGCATGGAGGAAAGAACCATCTCCAGCTAAACCTATCGTATCACAATAGCACGGAGGGAAGAACCATCTCCAACTATAAACAGGAATCATACTAGCATAACAAGATCTAGTAAGATCATAATCACATCAAAGCTAGCATGAAATAAACATATCACATCATATAAGCATGTAAGCATATAAGACTCACCAAGCTAGTACTAAGATCTACTCGGTGATCCTACTGGTGCACCTATCTCTGCATAGAACTCTGGATAGTTCCTCTTGATACTATCCTCAGTCTCCCATGTAGCCTCCTCAGGTCCTCGTCTCGACCACTTTATCCTCAACATAGGGATGTCCTTCGAACGCAGGCGTCTCATACCTCGCTCTAGGACTGCAATAGGATGCTCTACAAACATGTGGTCCGGCTCAACCACCAAATCCTCATAACTCACGATGTGTCTCGGATCTGGTATGTACTCCCTCAACTGAGACACATGAAATACAGGGTGAACACCCTCTAATCTCGGAGGCAAGGCTAACCTGTAAGTTGCGCTCCCAACCCGATCCAGAATCTCGAACGGTCCGACATATCGGGGACTCAACTTCCCCTTAATGCCAAAACGCCTAACACCTCGTGTCGGGGACACTCTCAGCCACACATGGGCTCCAACCCTGAACTCTAGAGGTCTACGCCTCCTGTCAGCATAAGACTTCTGACGGCTCTGTGCAGTCAGCATACGCTCTTTGATCAATGCTACCCGAGACCTATCATCCTGAATCTGATCAGGTGCTAAACCACTGACACTATTCTGCTCATCCCAGCATAACGGGGTACGACATCTCTGTCCATACATTGCCTCATATGGGGTCATCCCAATAGATGCATGCCAGCTGTTGTTGTAGGAGAACTCAACAAGTGGGAGATGATCCGTCCACACTTACACTAATCCAACACACAAGCTCGCAGCATATCCTCCAGCGTCTGAATGGTCCTCTCTGACTGACCATCTGTCTGAGGATGGAACGCAGTCGTGAAGTGCAAACTCGTCCCCAGGGCAGTCTGAATCTGCTGCCAGAATCTCGAGGTAAATCGCCCATCTCTGTCTGAGACGATCGTCCTCGGTACACCATGGAGTCTCACTATCTGCCTAGTGTACTCCTCTGTTAATCTGCTCACCGGCCACGTCTCCCTGATAGGAATGAAACGTGCCGTCTTCGTCAATCTGTTTACTATAACCCAGATGGCATCAAAGCTCCAGTTTAGCCTCAATCCGGTCACAAAATCCATGGTGACGTCCTCCCACTTCCTTTGTGGAACAAGAAGGGGATGAAGCTCACCTCCAGGTCGGAAATGCTCGATCTTGACCTGCTGGCAGGTCGCACACTGAGCTACAAATCTGGCTACATCGGGCTTCAGCCCTCCCCACTAGTATGAACGTCTCAAATCCTGATACATCTTACTCGTACCTGGATGTACAAAGAAAGGTGTACAGTGAGCCTCCTATAAAATCCTCTGCCTCAACTCTGTATCAGCAGGTACACAGACGCGACCGCGGCGCCTCAAAACTCCATCTGTTCCAAGCAGGAACTGTGGTGCCTCATCCCGAGACATCCTATCTTTGATCCTCTGTAAGGTCGGGCAGGTCTCCTATTTCTGTTGGATCTCATCCAACAGATCAGGAAGGACCTCTAATGTACGCAGTTGGGCATCCTCATCAGGAAACTGGATGTCCAGCTCTAACCAGATTAGGTCTCTCTGCAACTGATGTTGTATTGTTAGTCTCGCAATCGCCTGCTCTCGAGGCGTCTTCCTGCTCAGGGCGTCGGCGACCACGTTCGCCTTCCCTGGATGGTACAAAATCTCTAAATCAAAGTCCTTGAGCAGCTCAAGCCACCTACGTTGACGGTTATTCAATTCCCGCTGCGTGAAAATATACTTCAGACTCTTATGGTCTGTGAAGATCTGACATGTAGCACCATACAGGTAATGTCTCCAGATCTTCAGTGCATGAACTACCGCTGCCAACTCCAGATCATGAGTCGGGTAGTTCTCCTCATACGTCTTCAGCTGTCGAGACGCATAAGCAATAACTCTGTCTCGCTGCATCAGAACACATCCCAAGCCTAGCTTGGATGCATCACTGTAAACCACGAAATCCTCAGTACCCTCTGGCCGTGCCAAAATAGGAGCAGAAGTCAAACGCCTCGTCAACTCCTCAAAACTCTACCTGCACTGATCAGACCACACAAATCTGGTAGTCTTCCTCAGCAAACTCGTCAGTGGACGGGCAATCACAGAAAAACCCTCCACGAAGCGTCTGTAATAACCGGCTAGGCCAAGGAAACTACGTACTTCCTTGACATTCGTCGGTGTAGTCCATGCTACTACTGCCTCTATCTTCGCTGGATCCACCTTGATCCCCTCAGCTGAAACCACATGACCCAGGAATGCTACATCTGGCATCCAAAACTCACACTTAGAGAACTTAGCATAAAGTTCTCTATCCCGCAAAACCTGCAATACAGTCCTCAGATGTCCTGCATGCTCCTCACTGCTACGAGAATATACCAGAATGTCATCAATGAAAACCACCACAAACTGATCCAGGAAGTCGATGAAAATATTGTTCATCAACTCCATAAAGACGGCTGGGGCATTCGTAAGCCCAAATGGCATCACTACAAACTCGTAGTGGCCATATCTGGTCCGGAATGCTGTCCTATGCACATCCTGATCCCTCACCCTCAGCTGGTGATACCCGGAACGCAGGTCAATCCTGGAGAACACAGTAGCTCCCTGTAACTGATCTAACAAATCATCAATGCGCGGCAGTGGATACTTGTTCTTGATGGTCACCTTGTTCAGCTCTTTGTAGTTTATACATAACCTCAGTGATCCGTCCTTCTTCCGTACGAAGAGGACAGGTGCTCCCCATGGGGACACGCTAGGGCGAATGAAGCCCTTCTCATCCAACTCCTCGAGTTGCTTCTTCAGCTCCAGCATCTCAACAGGCGCCATCCGGTATGGGGCCTTCGAGATGGGTCTCGTACCAGGCTCTAACTCGATACTGAAATCCACACTCCTCTGAGGCAGCAAACTGGACGGCTCAGCAAAAACATTTGTATACTCACAAACAACTGGGATGTCCTCTACAGCTGGACTCTCCCCCTCCTTCATGGCATAACACCAGAAGGCCTCGCAACCCCGTGCAATCAATCTAGCGGCCCGTATAGCACTGATAACTGTAGCGGTCTTTCCAAGGTCCCAACCTCAGAAAACCTCTATCTGGCCTAACTCGGTAGAGAGGGTAACAGTCCTCCTACCTACATCTAAGACTGCAGAGTGTCTATCCATCCAGTCCATACCTAGAATGACTTCTTCATGCTCTAATGGCATGACAAAGAAGTCAACTAGTAACACACGGGTCCCTACAGAAATGGGAAACCGTGAATCTCACGGGTACCTCCGACCCTACCACCATCGGGTAACCCTATAATAAAAGGCATACCCTCAACTGTATCTAACCCAAGACGCTCTACACAGGCATCAGAAATAAAAGAGTGTGTAGCACCAGTATCAAATAAAACTCTAACAGGTAAACCATGAATCAGAATGGTACCTGTAGTAGTAGGTGCAGCTGGCTCCTCTGCACTCCTCAACTCAAAAACACGACCCTGTGGGCCTCTGGTATCTGTGGTGCCCCCACCACGGCCTCTGCCTCTACTCGACCTAGGAGCAGATCCCTGAGTCGTAGGGCGATTTGGGACTCTCTGCTGTCCCTGAGTCTGCTGCTGTTGAGGTGGCCTCTGCCCACCTCCCGCTGCACTAGCAGGAGAAGAACCCTGCTGAGATGACGCTCCGCCCTGGCGGTAGTAAACAGCTCGGTGACCTTGCCTACCACAGGTGTAGCAAGTCACCAATGGCCTCGTACACTCGGGCCTCATATGCCCTGGATCTCTACAGTTAAAGCACTGACGTCCCTTCTCTGCAACAGGCGCAGATGAAGGCTGACTCTGGCGTCTCTGACCACGCCAACCACTAGCAGAACCACTAGTACCACTGGTCTGCCCTGTACGTTGTCTCTTCTCAGACCCTCCGGTCTGAGAAGCTCTCCTCTGTCCAGCTCGCTCCCTCTCATAATCGGAAGCTCTATCTTGATAATCTGTGAGAGTCTCACAATGAAATCCCGCCATGTAGGTCCGGGTAGTATCCCTCAGTCGTCGGGAAAAGAGGTAAACGTGCTGGTCTGCAGCAGGTGCAGCTGGTCCCAATAATGCCAGCTCCTCCTGAAACCTCTTGATGGCCTCAAAGACTGGTACATCCTCGAACCCAGCCTCCACAAAATCTCGCAGTTTCTCCCTCCTCAAAGAAGCAGGGCAGAAACGTTCTCTAATCATCGTCTTCATCTGATCATAACTGGTAACTTGACCCCGTACTGATCTCCACCAGTGTTGTGCCAAGTCCCGGAATAAGGTCGGAACCAGCTCAATCTGTCTGTCAGCTGGACATCGAATAGACTCTAGAGCTGAGTCTACATGCCCAATCCAGAGCTCAACCTCCAATCCCACCTTTCCAGTGAAAGGGGGTACACCCATCTGATGAAATGCCTTTAACCAGGTATTTGGTCTAGGCCCTATATGCTCCTCTGGTGCTCTAGTAATCTCAGCAGCAAGTACCTGTACAGTTGGTACCTGAGTAACAGTGTGGGACCTTTCAGATGGTCCCTCTTGTGCCTGTAAGTCTGGGGCACGTCTACCGGCTCTGGCAGCCTCCTCTACTCGTCTAATATAAGCATCAAACTCTGACCTGCCCATAGAAACGCGATCAGAATCACCAGACTGGGCTCTTTGTGCCCCCTGTCTCCCAGCTGCCCCGTTCCCAGTCTCAGGAACGACGCTCTCAACAACCTCCTCATGTATCTCCTCTGCTGCGCGTGGATCAACAGCAGGAACTCTACCTCGTCCTCTACCTAGAGGGGGTCTACCTCTACCTCGCCCAGCTGCAGGTAAGGCTCTAGTCTGAACCATCTGCAGAGGACGTAAACCTAGCTTAGAAGGCTATATATATGCCATATGTATAGATATATCACAGATCAATCACAACAGAATATCTATATATATATATATATCTATATTGACGAGATCTTCAGAGGGGCGATGGTTCACGTACACGATATCCCAAAACATTTGTACTCATTTCAAAACCAAAACCAAAACCATTTGAAAAGTCAGGTCCCTTTCGGGTTCTGTTTATTTATCTATTCAAACTTTATTGCAGATTACTATTGCCATTGTTGTCAACCTGGGCTCTGATACCAACTTTGTAACACCCCAAATCCGTAGGACTCGGAGTGCTACTGGGCTAGGATCTCACAATGGATCCTAGCCCTAGCCTGACAACAACATTCACTTAATCTTACAACAAGGCACTGATAGATTAAAACAAAACATAAAACTAATGTATATATATATACTGATCAAAAGGTAATACATAGTACTGCTGAGTACAAAAGTCAAAACACAACTCCGTACAACATAAATAACCCGAAACCCCGATATCGTCCCTGTGTACGGAACCCTCAGCAGATCACCCCTCCGGATCACTCTGCAGTTCTCCTAACCTGCAAAGGATCTACAACACGGTATAAAACCGTTAGCTAACCATACACAAATATAAGATAGGCAAGAGCACAACCACACCTCATATAAACGGTAACACATCAACATGATATCACACATTTACCCGGTTTATTATCTTTATAAGGTTAAACACGCAAGAGTATATAAATCAGTATATGAAAATACGTGACACGAGGAATGAATATAATCCTCGCCTCTGCGTGCAATAGCTAGCTGGAGTGGTATCAACGCACTTTCCCGTATACCATAAGGAGTGGTAGGTGCCTTTCCCGTATACCAGAACTAACTAGCTTACAGAGAACTTCTCAGACTCCACTACGGGATGAAAGGTAAGTTATCACAGCCACTACAATGGGTGGTCAATATAACATAGGTCGGTGACCATAATAACACATGCTATAAAACACATAACACACACCACTCAAGCACACATCCAATATAAGGACGGTAGCTAAGTAAGTCCTATGGACTTACCTCAATCTCAGAAGTATCTCGCTACGAGCAAATCCCAGAAACGTCCACTCCAACTGGAGGACAACACAGCCTATACAAGGCACACATATATATATCACAATCCTATCACACACAAAGGGTCACACCTAGACCCAAGGGATCCATAAGGGATCAAATCCAACTCGTAACCTCAAGGCCATAACCGGCATATCTATATCATACTCGTCATAAACCGATACCTAGCATGATACTAGTTCCCTCGTACTAGAAAGGAAAGGAACTACCTAACTATAGGTAGTCCCGGGATAAGACGCACCTGCGTGAACTAAGGACGCAGGGGCAAAAAAGATCACCCGCGGGCGCGGCAGGTGGAAGCCGCAGGGGCGGTGACACGGAACGCTGGCAAGCGCAGGTACGCCGCTGGCATGACGCAGGCGCTGTGGCACGGTAGCCGCGGGGGCGGTGGCTCTTGGCCGCGGGGGCAGCGACAGTGCAGAAGGCAACTTCGCGGCTTCTCTTCGGTTCTTCACGTGATCAAATCACGTCTATACTCCTCTAGATTCATACACATACATATAAATACACATTCCAACGTCACCCTATGATCACATACATCTAAACCTAAGCTCAAGGGATGGAATCAAAGAAGAAGAGAAGGAGAAGAAGTAAGAACTCACCACTCCTGGAAATCCTAGGCTGCAGGAGAAGTCACAAACATCAATAGCTAGCTTCCAAGGTCAGCATACACATCACTAGCATCAGCATCAACCACAAAGTACACTTTCAAAGCCAAACTCCAAGGAAAACAAGAACAAGCTCCCAAGGGAAGAAGGATAAGCAAGGTGAACGTAGGTAGGTCTGGAAGGTAAAGTGAAGAAGTGAAACCCTTGCTCAGCAAGATAGGAAAGGGTAAAGACGAAGGTTAAAGCACGGGTCAAAGAAGTCAACAAAACCGGCTGCAGCCGCCGTAAACCGCAGGGGCGGATCACAGGGCCGCAGGGGCGGAAACCCGCAGGGGCGGCATACGTGCCCGCGGTTGCGGCAAGGCCAATCACGGCCAAAGCCAATCTCGGCTATGGTCCGAAAGAAAGGGCTCTCACAAAGATAGCACCAAAACAAATATGCATGTTGACAGAATAGGAGCGGAATCACCCGAATTCGAGCAAGGAGGTCGAGTGACTGGTATTCCCTTGATCGAGCGACTTCTATATATACAAATAGAAGATAATTGCACAAATAAAATGTGAGAGAGGCTACCATGGCTAACTCAGTCGATCGAGGCTAAAAAGATGAGGTGAATTTGTTGTTTATTTTAGAAATTATAAAAGAAATTTTGAAAAATAAGGGAAGATTTTAAAACAATTGAAAAACCATTTTGTTCACGACACCATTCTTTTATCTTACATTGCCCTCAATGTAAGTAAAGATAAGATAGAAGTAAAGAGAAAGTCACAAAATGGTGTTCAACCGCATAGTTTGCATTCTTTATTGAGTGTTTGAATTTTCTCTTGATGGCTGCCCTTAAGAAAGTGGAGTCTCCTTTGAAGGACTCAATGGACTCATCAATCAGGTCAGTGAGGGCTTCTACCATGTCCCGTTGAAAAACAACATCAATCTCATCGGGTTCCTTCTCTCTTGCCTCTCACTTGATTATCTCATCTTTGAGAATTCGGATCATTGCAATCATCTCAGATCTTGCCTCCTTGGCTCTAATTACTATGGCTCGTATATGGGGGTAAGATCCTCTAGTTCTTTATATCTTACCCATGGTAAATTCAGCCTCATTGACGACTTCGAGCAAAGCATATATTCTCTTTTTCCAAGCATCCATTTATGCCTGCAGTTTTGCAAAATTTTGATACAAAGACCCTAAGATGTCCCCTTCTTCAAAAGGTTGAAAACGTAATCTTCAGTGCAGGTTTCGCTGGAGGGGGGTGTATAAATGGCATTTTCAGCTTCCGGTTCAGCAGTCTTTATGATCTTTTTGGGCGTCTCAACGCTTTACTTCACCACATCAACTGATATATCTTCATTGGAGTCGATGATCTCAATAGGTCTCGAAATCCTAAAAAAATGAAGGGAGAAAAAAAATAGGAGATTAAATTTTTTCTAAAAAACCTTTCAAAATAGGTAGGTCAAAGCAATTCAAAACCTTTCTTGAAAACGGAGGCAATTTGATGAGAGATAAAGTATGGATCTTAGGTCTCAAAGATAAGTACAAGATTCATTGTAGTGTAGTGAGTCATGATCGAACACGGAGAAGGCGATGTCTCGCTTTGGTGAATTAATTAAGAAACTAAAATAAAGAAATAAAATAAACTAAATATGTACCAGAGATAAGGAACAAAAATAAAAACCAAAAACCAAAATCGAGGGACTTGGTTGACCAAGATGGTCAAGTTGACCGGGTTAAAATGCGAACTAGAGATGAAATCGGAGCAAAAGCTCAATTTTTGTAAGACTAGTCACTCGACCTCCTAGAAGGACCTTGCTCGATTACTTCGTAAAACAATTTAAAATATATAAGAGAAAGAAAGGAGAAAATTTGGATCTTTGCAAGTCTCGAAATCAAATAGTAATGAGGATGAAAAGAAAACAATAAGTATCAATCAGATAAAACAATTCTTAATCCAAAACACCATAACATGCACACAATATAGATTTCAGTTGACAATTCCATAATATAGAACATAAGCGATAGTTATATAGGAGACAACTTCGTTCGATTGTCACGTGGATAGATCTTTGCTTGGCATGCATCAATGATGGACAACGCCTTATCTTCAAATCGAACTTGACATGGATGTATAAGAGTTAGGCTGTCACTTAAAGTTATCATCACCTTGAATAACTACAGAAAAGGAAGAATCCAAATATTACAATAACTCATGTAGACAAGCATCTCATACATAGAATCAATCCAACATCATTATCAATGCAGTCGGGCTCACCGGACCCTAAAAAGGATAGAATTAGACAAACATACCCGAAACAACTCAAAAGCTTATTTAATGATTAAAAATCCAAATTTTGATTTGTTTTAATGCTAAGCTCTTTTTTAATAGAAAAAGAAAAGAAAAATAAATTCTACGACATCGACTCGATCTCAAGTAGCTCGACTCATATAACAATCTTATTGAAATTGGTCAATCGACTCATATTTAGGGCTTTAATCAAGCCAACGGGGCAAACTTTGGTTATCATCGAGTTCGCCTCGTTTATAATTGAGATGAGCTTATTGTTTTTAATCAAGTTTAAAATATGTTTATGGGTGAAGCACCGGAAAACCACCCGTTAAATAGGGTCACTGATAGCATCGAAATATATGTGTGTTTATGCCCTGTTATTCATGACGTTTTACAAGTCTTTTGGCAAGATATATATTCATATAACGCTGAAAGCGTTCATATTATGTTTTCGGTATCTACTTCCGGTTATTTCATGTTTCAGGCTTTTAAGGCTCGATATGAAGTAAATACTACACCTTCCACTCAAAGACGCTTGATGAGCTCGTTATCCCCTGAGGTCAAACTGCCACAAGACAATATAACAAAGACTAAAGGATTAATTGCGCAGGAAGATCGTACAAACTCCGAGCAAATGCCGAGCTCAGTTAGAAATTATGACTTCCCTTATGTCCAAAGATGATTATAACAATGATGAGGAGTCGTGATATCAAATATTAAGTCCAGCCCAGCTCAAAGACATAGTCTAGCTCAACTTCCCGCACTGATGGTAACATTACGTTCACCCTCACGCCCCCTTACGCCCGTTACAGGGTGTAACCGGGTATAAGGCTTAGCGTAACAACGCCACTAAAGACAAAGTCCGACGACCAGGGACGGATCCATGATTCAAAACTTGGGTAGACTAAATAAAATCAATTTTTTTATATCAAGGTGAATTTAGAGTAGAAAAAAGTAGTGATAAAACAAATTGAAAGAAGAAGAAAAAATACTTAATGAAAATAATGTTATTTTTGTTATGAGTTTGCTAATGGCAATAATGGGGAATTGAATGCATATTATATTTGAGAAATGTTATATAAAATTATACAATTTAAATAGTTTTAAAAATGTAAAATCTTTAGGTTATTTCAATTTACATGATAAAACTTTATAATTGGTAACTTAAAAATATGAAAAAGATAGTGAGTATTGAAATCTTTAGGTTATTTTCAATTTACATGCTAAAAAGTTATAAATGGTAACTTAAACATATGGAAAAGATAGTGAGTATTAAAATCATGTTATTTTCAATTTATATAATAAAAATTTATAAATGGTAACTTAAAAACATGGAAAAGATAGTGAGGGGTATTGAATTCATGACCAATTGACGCATGTATTTCTTTCTTAACCCTCAATACCACTATATATGGGGTGGACTGTAGCAGACCTCAACCCACCCCTAGATTCGTGTCTGCCGACGACCTAATCTTTTCTAGGTTTTCCGACGGACTTGCGACCTAGGGTTTTGACCATGTATTTCCTATATAAAGGACCTTCTACCTTTAGGTTAGAAGAATCCAAGAGCAACCAATTAGTATACAAGCCCGGATTTCATAGCCATTGTTTTCTTCTGCTTTCTTTATTTCTTTCGTTCTTTCTAGTTTCAATAAGAGGCCGTTGTACGGTTCTCAGGTTCTCAACAATAGTGTTGAAGGTCATCCTTGTTTTGTTATTCTTTCGCTTTGAGATTTATATTATGGAAAGTTTTCTTTCATTTTATCTCTTTTCATGCTTTATGTTTAACTAAGTCTCCTTACCCTATGATAGATTGATGGCAGTTGTGTATGTGAATTTCTGAATTAACATCAATAAGGTTTTATGTTTTTTTTTTTCAAAGGACTTAAATCTACCTTTCAATTATCTTCGTTTAACGAAATGACGTTCTTGATTGGTTTAGATAAAACAAATTGAAGAGCCAAACAATTTTGATTTATTAAATATTTTGAAAAGAACTTAGTTTTGAGAGTAACGCTTTATCAAAGCTTCGAAGATTCTTAATCATCGTAGAATTATTCGGTCTTGCATATTTATAAATTGAAGAACCTCATGAAAATGTTTATCTAGGACTATTCTGAATTTTTAAATGCTTATGGGTTTTCCTAAACTTGCCGAACTGCCGGATTGAGGGTTATGTGAGTTGGAATGCACGGTCTTGGTTTGTTTATGCCCAATGCTACTTTAGATGGTTACCTAATTGTTGATTGAAGTTCATGTTATTTACATATGTGGTTGCTATGAAAGTCTATCATAGTGGGATGCATATATCCTTAGATTGTTTTGCTAAATCATATATTCAAGATCCCTTACATTTATCTTGCTTCGTTACCGAAAATTATTGTCCGTTTCTCCTTCTTTTATCTTAGTCTCTTATTTTATTTGTTCAACCAAAACATACATAGTCGACCTTGAGTTCGATAACCCGTATACTATAAGTGATCTCGTATCCTTGTCGGGGATATAGTTTTATTACGGTAAAACTTACACGATCAGTCACTTACAACTAACAACCCGTTATTTCAATAATTACCAGAAACCACCCTTAACAAGCCCTCCGTCAACAAAACAACACCTCCTATTTCCGCTAATTTTTCATTAATGGGGCCCACTTTTCAGTATATTAGTATTTTCTCTTTAAACCATGAACCAATTAGATGAAACACCCTCCACCCGAACCAAACCGTTTTTTTAAAAAAAATGAACCATTTCCAATAAGAGAATGAAACCCAAACCATCGTCTTTTCCTCTTCCATCAACTTCTCGATCTCTTCTTTCTCATCCAACACAAAACCAGATTTCCACTTCTTGTAATCTTCCAAATCATTTCATTGTTCTGTGTAAGTATTTAGATCCCTTGAATCTCACACATCTGTGAATCAAACCAACTATATTTCTTCAAACTCAAACTCCTCTCATTCAATTGACTGCCAATAGATCCATCTCCATTATTATCATCACAATCAACTTCATTATCATCAAACAAATGCATATCTTTTCTACGAGCAATAATCAAACTCGTACCTTGTCAAACATAAGAGCCTAGGTTGTCAATCGCTTGCCCTACCGACTCGAGCGACTCTTCAGCAACAACGATTTCATCATCGACTGAATATGAAAACTCCCTACAACACAACTAGCGACATCACAGATCAAAGAAGTCCCCTTGAGTAATCCATACCCGAAATCACGCTTGTAGTGTCCGATTACAGACTTTGATACCCATACTTGATAATTGATATCAAGATATCAATACCAAACGGCCCCTAATATGTCTCATTCATTTTTTTATTAAAGAGAGTCGGTTCATTTTCTTTATTATTAAAAAAATAGTTCCATTTAAATTTAGTATGTTTTATCTAACTAATTAAAAATTGGACAAGGGAAACTTAATAATATAAGATATATAATTTTCAACTTTTATAATCTCAACAACTCACGAGTGCACCTGAGAATACCAATCCAATCCGATCACTTGCAGATTAGCTTTTGCCAAAAGAACAAACATAATAGTGGGTTTATATAAGGTCTAAAAATAGGGGGTGGTCAAATGCAATTATTTATAAATGAAGGGTGGTTCAGTGAAGTTCACCCTTTAAGATATACGTAACTGCGAACTGTCATTCTCGTCGGTTTTCCTAATTTTTTCTTTCCTTTTATTTCCCTCCCGATTCTCTTTCGCTCCTCTTCCCCTCCCTTTCCCTTGAATTTTCAGGTTAGGGTTTGGAACCGATCTATCCCTGTTACAGCAGCATTATAATTGGGGTGCAAAGAGCGTCGTTAGGGTCTGTTTTTCTTCCTTTTTTGGATTTCAATTTGATGTATTCGTTGAAGGAGAAGGTGACTGAGAAAATATCATGCCTGCTCGCCGATTCCCCATCCACTCCCCGCGAACCCCCTGAGGTGATTTTTACGACAACTTATCATGTAAAATTGATTTTTTTTTGGCATTTCTCGTTTGGCAATGTGAATTTTTCGAGTTTATGTAATTCCTCCCCTTTTGTTAGTTCCCTGATCAAATAGATCTAAGCAACACATGTCTTGTCGTTGTGCTAATTTTTAGTTTCAGATCCAGAATTGTTTTGCTGGTTTTGCAAAAAAAAAGAAGATGATCTTTGATTTAGTTTTCACGATGTTCATCTCTTTGTTGTTCTGCGCTTATTCGCGTTAATTATTTGCAAATGTCAAGTAGCTTGCCACATGAGGTCCTTTGGTCCCGAGCAATGACGTGGTTGGAGTATAAGTTAATTATTTTTAGCTTGTAGAGGTTATGCTTGACAAAGTGCTTGCTGTTTTATAGTATGTTTTGCGCTACCATCTTATTAAAATTTGGTTTATGTGAGATGCTTGTTAGCCATGATAATGATATTTGCATATGGAGCCAATGATTTAGTCTTATTTGTAAGATTACGTTCGTGCACCCATTTCTACGAGATAGCATGATGCTTCAAGGTTTCACCGGTGGGTTCAGTTCGAATCTATGCTTTTGACAATTTCATTCTTTGGGATGTAATAATTCTAAGAAATGCAAACATTCCTGTTGGAAGAAACTGCCTCTCTATATGCCACAGACCCACAGCTGAATAATAGTTTTGAAACTGATGAGTTTAATTAATTGACAGGCTTTGATTAATGGTCAAAAGGTAAAACAGTTTGAGCTTACTCGTGAATCATTTCCCCATTCTTCTACAATTTCATTAGCATGGGGTGCAGGGGTTAAATAGGTATGAAAAAGTGATGTTCCTTACAGCAATGATTGTAATCAACAGTTAACAAAGCATAGCTTAGAATTATTGTATCATTTACTCTTGTTCACAATACATAGTCAGTTTTATAAATAAGGAGCAACATTAGTATTCACATGAGCTTTCTTTTGTAGAGAGCCAAGAGGGATCAAAGTGAAAAACATAATTTTGGTTGCCTTTGGTAGAAAGGTAACTATTACTTAGTAAAATCTGAACTATTTAGGTCATGAACTATTGTGTAATGGAGTCTGAACTACATTTTGTTAGATCATGAACTATTGCGATGTAAATTCTGAACAACATATTTCCATAAATTTGTGCCGAAATGATTGTTTGTACCAGAAAATGTGCAATATTTTTTAGTAGCGATTATGCTTGGCCAATTGTCCTTTTAACTTGCTATGATTCAATTTTGAATTATATTTCTGTCATATATCAGTGTTCTTACCTGAAAATATTGTTTACTGTAAGATGGGTGCTATACTTGAAATCCTTAAGGTAAACTGAAGCTTGATTTTTTTTCCATATGGCTGTACCTTAGAAGAGCTGATCGATTACATTCGGGATACTTTTGACATTTTCCTTTTGGTTCAGGTTATTGCACAGTATAAAGGTGGGAACACTATGTCATCACTTTTCTCACTCATTCTTCCTTCAGCGAGCTTCAATGGAAGAGATACAGGAAAGAGTCAAGGGGAGTTAAGACCAATACAATCACTTCCTTCTAGGCGGGGGACTAGATATACAGTCTTGCAGAATGAATTCTTACCTTCTCGTGCAGAAGTAACTCCATGTGAAGATAATAAAGGACACAGTTCTCGAGAAGAATCTGAAGCCTCTAACTCCAAAAGGCCCATCAACGCATCAGAGATGATTGAAGATGCAGTTAAGCCACAAAAAGAACTGAAGCTAATGCCGAATCTCACTGAGGATTCTACATTTATTTCCTTTGATTTATATGAATTCTTGGAGTCGTCCCTTCCTAACATTGTGAAAGGCCGTCAATGGGTGTTACTGTACAGGTAATCTGTTATTTGAGTACCGCTGAATTTTACTCCTTGTGAAACATTTACTTAGTTTTGTTTCTTTCGACTGAAGGGCAGTACCTTGAAAAATGGCATATCACTTCGTACACTTATACGTAACAGTGCCGACCTTAGTGGTCCTTGTTTACTGGTATGTTGAACAGCGTTTTGCCATCAGATTGTCTTGAAAGTGCTATTGCTGATATAATGCATTGACTATTTGAGTTTTGTAATGCTAAATGTTGAATTCACATGCTTTAGATTGCGGGTGATAGGAAAGGTGCTGTCTTTGGAGGGCTGCTTGATGGCCCTCTTAAACCATCTGCAAAGAGGAAGTACCAAGTAAGTCAATTGACCTTTTACCATGCCTTTATAAAAAGTTTTGATTTTAGCTACATTTTAGTGGCACAATAGGAATTAATGTTATTTACTTTTACAGGGAACAATTCAGACTTTTGTCTTTACAACAATTTATGGTCAACCAAGAATATTTAGACCTACTGGTAAACAAATTTGTCTTCCATTGCTTAGATCTTTTTGTTTTGGTGCACTTCATCTAGTGTAACTGTAATCAATTGCTGATTATTGAAAGCTTGTTGACAGGTTCCTAATAAACCTAATGCAAAGATTTACATTTTTGGTACATGAGGCAAATCATTTTTTTTTTGTGGGGTTGCGGAATGGATGTAGAGGATCATTAGGTATTTACAATAGTTTTTGTGATGAGGGTGTTGAATATGCACTGCTAAGTTTTGGTTGTATATCCTCCATCAACCAACTTGCATAGATCTAGGTGAGCTCAGTTTGACTCATAAAAACTGACTAAATCCACCTGAAACTTGATCCTGCTGGAACTTGAAAACCAATAAATAAAATCAATCTACACCACCCAGATTGACCAAATTTAATGTGATACTCGGGATTAAACTAGTCAAATGCTATGGTGTGAATTAAACCAAACCTAGAGTAAACTGAAATCCATTCATCGCTAAATTTTCCTAAAACATGTGCAAGCTCATGGAAATCTCCAAATAATAAAAACACAAATATTCGAATGATGGAATAATGAAACCTAAAATGGTCCAAACGTATGGACCAAAAACTTGTACAAACATAAACCCGATTCAATCTCGCCCGACCCAAACTTGCTTACTCAAAATAGTTCTTTCATCTCAACTCAAAATAGTTCTTTCATTTCAGTTAGCTGATATGGTGATACTTATACAAATCTTGTGTTATCGAAGGTGTCAACCGTTACTACTATATGTGCTTGAATGACCTGATAGCTTTTGGTGGGGGAGGCAATTTCGCATTATCTGTGGAAGGAGATCTGTAAGTTTCAATCTGTCTTTTTTTGTACTTATAAGTGTTTATGGAACCATGGGCTTGATCAACTTTGTCTTTGGAAAGGCTGAATGGAAGCAGTGGACCATGCGAAACATTTGGAAATGAATGCCTAGCCTATGATCGTGACTTTGAATTGAAAAATGTTGAGGTAATAGTTTTCAATTTGTACTTTAATGGGTTTGTGAAATAGATGTAATGCATATCATAGTTAATAGTTTTCAATTTGTATTTATTTTATTGGACTTATGAAATAGATGAAAATCATGAAATGCATTCTATCATAATAAATATTGTTCAATTGAGGAAAGAATAGGCTTTTTTAACGAATAAAGCCAAGCTGGGTTTTGAGAAAACATGGTTTGTGATTCAGTAGTCCAGAGTTGGTGTCTCTGTTTAGTTATGTTTTCTTTGATTGCATGTTTTATATCATCTACAAGTTTGCTGCTTCTTTACTGGCAAACATCCACTGCTTGAAATGGTCTAATTTCAAATCCTAGGTCTCATACCTTGTATTTATTCCCTTTCAGCTTTCTTTTATATTGATGCTTTGTTCCCGTATCTTCTTTTCTAGCACATTTTGTTATGGACCAGTTTTACGAATAAACCTATTCATATGCATGCACTACATGGACTCTCTCTAACAACAGCAAAGGCTGATATAATAGGAAAACAGATTAGAAATGAAAGAGAAAAGTGTTGTGATAGGAAGTAAAATCGGGACTCAACACAAAACACAGAAATAGTAGATTAACAGTAATAAACACACACAGATAGTCACAATCTTAGGGAAACCAAAAGGAATCCACTAAGCCACTCAAGGGGGCAACTACCCCTAACTGTCATGGCTGAGAGGGAAACCAGAGCCTTATTTAAAGATGCTAATGTTAAGGTCACAGCAGGTGACCTTAGCTAATTCCCTCTCAGCCACGACAGCTGGCAATTACCCCTAACTGTCAAATATTCCAGACTCGCTATCCTTGTGCGTAACACGTTGCCTTTGCTTCAAAAGCCAAGCTGAAACCTCTTCAGAAATCAACAAACATAAACAGTCTCCTCTCAAAATTCTATCAAATCAGGCAACCCATGATTCATAATCATAAGAAAGAGAAGTGATTTGAATGATTATATGAGATAGTAGACATAAGCTTTGATATAGTTGATAAGGTAGGCAAACTGAAGTAAATGTATCCTCATATAAAGAACTAAATTATGTTTACAAGACTATTCTTTCCTTGTTCTAGATTATTTACAGGACAACTCTGAAAATCTCTTGTATCTTGGGTGTTTTTGGTTAAAATTTGGCATTAGTTATTGCTGTCTATCGGGATTTGCCAATGGAAATGAACAGTAATGGGTCCTTCTATATCAGTTAGCTTTGAGCTATATTTATTGAAGCCCATCAGAAGTTTGTGTGTTTGTGTATAGTCTAAGTGATGCAGCATCAAATATAGCCTAGTTACATAGAAATTCAGGCATTTATGCATCACGTAAACGATATGACATGAGTTCCTGTTATTAACCTGATCGGATACAGTCAGCTCATTTTCTGTATCTTTTTGTGCAGCTCTGGGGATTTACGCACCTGTCCCGTTACCTGTGATGATGCAGCACCCCTGTGCTTGATCTGAATGATTCTCTGTTGCTAAATTATCCATCTTATTGGTTACCCTCTGGATCAGAAAATTGGTTCATTTACTTGTGGGATTTGCTTGGGGGCTATAATTGTATTATGATCGATCCTTCCATTGAAGGTGGGTTAATTTATATTCCGTGATTATAGGCTTATTTTTACAAGTTGCTTACACTTTGTTGAATCCGTAAGTGCATCTCAATATTTCATCTCTCCTTACTTGGATGTCAAAAGGTTTAATCCGCTTCTCCGTACGTGTACTTATTGTTGATCTGGAAATGTTTGATGTCTGGTTATTCAAATATATGGATTCGGCTTTTTAAGTTCCAAGGCTTATTTGATAAATTAAGTCATTTTGTAGAACAATTAACTTTGTTATCCAAATTCACTTGTGTTACCCAACTTCGTTGTTACCCGATTTTAATACCTGTTATCCGATTTTAATACCCAACGTTCTACATCCAAATTCACTTATGTTACCCAACTTCGTCGTTACCCGATTTTAATAGCCAAAGTTACATAGAACCAACCAAAAAAGGAAGTGCTTAATTAAAATTGAGGTGCTAGTTCGACATTAAGATTTAAGTCTTGATGGTTGGATAGCAGTTAAAATAAAACTTTGTGTTTATCTAGCCACCTCCAGAAAAACGATGCTTTCACACCACCCTCTTTCGCTTTCTTGAAAATCATCTTTGTATCCACCAGAAGTGATTACTACCATCACCCTTTCCTCAAACCATTCATTTGACTCCTTGCACATACCTCCATTAACTCCAGCCACAATGGAAGGACTAATTATTTACCCATAGGTTGCTGAACAAAAACCCTGATGCCACTTTCTCCAACACTTGACAAATAATGGTGTCGCTAATTGATGACAGAAGGAGAGTAATGAAAAATAACGCATTCTCCATACCCATGAATCAAACTCTACAAATATCATAGCAGACAACTCCCATAGGAAAAAAGCAAGATACTTTTACAAGATATTGTGAGGAAAGTAAACTCAATTGGAAATCTAAAACAAATATCATAGCTGACGCTTGTGTGGTGTCTTCTTACATTCACCTTTCTACAAAAATTAGAATCAATGTTAAATGAGATGGTTTATTGAAATTTAACAAAGTTTATTATCTTTGACTTGATGTGTCAAATAATAGCTAAGGAAAATTATACAAGATATAAAACTTGAATACCCAACTTTACCAATAACAGTATCAAATTGATGCATTTGCTGAAAGAGTCTTAATAGTAATAACAGAAGCTTCATTTTCAGGCACTAGTAACTTCAGAAGTAGCTTAATTACCCCTCCTTCCAAGACTGTGGGGCAGACAGATGCATCCTCCATCATCACACAAGCTATAAAAAAGCACACATTAGCTTGAGTGCCAGATTCTCCACTTGCCAACAACTTCACAAGAATATCCATCCCTCCAGCTCGCATAGTTCAGGCCAGAATCCCTCGGTGTTTGTAGAAAGATTTTTCAACGCTCCAGTCATCAGTTCATCAACCACATTCCCACCCCTATGCCCTCTGTCTAGCTGCTTCCAGAGAACTAGGACTACACCTTCAGTTGAAAATATTTTAGAGCCAACATGATCCCTAGCATTGCCTTGTGAAACTGCGTATATAGTTTTTGCAGCTGCAATTTGACCATCTGATGAGTTTGATCGGAGAAGACCAAGCAATGGGGGAATGCAGCCTCCAAGCAAGACTTTCACCCTAAGCTCATTCTCCTTACACAAAGATCCAAGAACACTAGCACCATGTATCTTCACCAAGATTGGTCTTGATCTCATAATGGTAGCTAGCCAATGCTTTTGCTTTGGCAAAGCCTTGAAAGCCCAATGGACCTCGGGCTTGTGCTGTCATTTTTTTTCATGCTCAGCTGGTAAGTAACAATATTATATATCAAGCTCTTTAAAAGGGATTCATACATAGCTGAATGAAATTAAAGGATTGTTGTTGGGGTTGTTTCAGGCTGACCTTTTCCACTTGATACACCTAACCTTGATAGAAAAGCAAGTGCATCCAATGCTTCTGACTTGGCAGGGGATCCATCATTGGCAATCTCTAATAAAGAAATCAGTGAAAGCACAGTACCAACTCGATTAATACAATCGGTTAATCCATCAGTAGCAGCTCGAGAATGCAGAAGATGTGCAATAGCTGCTGCTGCTTGGGTTTTTCCTAAAGTAGTACCGTCAGAAAGAACTCTTGTAGATGGCAGAATAATTTCTTCAAGAACAGCATTAATTGAGACAATATCATCCAAGAGAAGGTTTGCTAAAGCACATATTGTGTTATCTGCAACTTCAAGAGCTGGAGAATTCGCCAAAATAATCAAGGGAGATAAGGCATCCCGAGTAATCAAAGCCATATCCTGGTTCTCTCTTATTGAAAGAAATAATGCAGCAAGACAAGACAAGCTCGCCACTAGAAGGTTTTGTGATTCTGACTTTAGCAACTTCATAACTGCTGAAAGAGTCTTAATAGCAATTATACTTTCCCGCAAGTCCTTCTTGTAATGAAAAATTCCAGGCAAAGAAGAGACATACTTCTCCTGGGTCTCTTCTTTAGTAGAACTCAATAGCTTGATCATTGTCTCAAGTGAATCATTAGTAGCACTACCTTCATGCAATATATCATTTAAGTGGTACCATTGAAAGCATACTTTTCAGAGCATCCAAGACATATATTTTCGATTCAGGAAGCTCATTAGTCAGCAATGCAGTAAGCTGACTGATGGTAGCTGTGTCCGACAGACTGCACAGATATCAGTCAAAATTAGTTATTTGTGTACGAACTTGAACAACTAAGCAATTAAAAATAATAATGATTATTTTCCATCATAGCTTAAGTATTCGACTAGTGTCACAATCATCAATATTTTTCAAGTTCCATTTTCAATTCCAACTCATTTAGGCAACTGTAACAGGACATGCCTGGTTCAATGTCATGTTTAGCACTTCCAATATTCAAGCAAATCAGTTTGCTACAGATAGGAATTAATATTATTTTTTCACCAATATATTTGTTTGAACTTTTACTTGTATTTTTTCACCATAGCCTCCATTACTACTGAGTCAAAACACGTATTGACAGAAAACTCTAATGCAGGGACCAAAGTTCTTCACAGTGCGCCTTTGCCTTCAACTAGATTAAAAAGTTTAATGGAAAACACCAAATCATCAACGACTTGTATAAGCATTAAGCAAAACCCCATTGATGCTCTGTCCCATATACAAACAATTTCAAAATGCAAATTACGATTCAAAACTACAGTGGCTGAAGTTCAAATTCAGTCAACTGCAAACACATACTTGCTCAAGTGAAATTTCGCTTTTCCCTCTTAAATGGAGAATACATAAGTATAGAAAGATTATTTGTATAGACCCATCATGCAGTGAACCGGAAGAATCGATTGACATAATAAGCACATGAACTAAGAAAGGGTGAAGAAATGACAGCAGTTTGAGAATGAATAGTCGATTGACAAGTCGGATTTCCATGAACAGTTGGGATTAGGATTGATTTCACGAGAAGGATAGTGAAAGATGAATCATACCTCTTTGAGCTTTCAAAGTATTAGGTCTATGGTGATGGATAACACAACGGTGGATGATTGAATCGGTTGATTGAAGGCAGTGAGGAAGTTCATCACCAAACCCTAATAAGAGAAATACAAGAGTTCATCACCAAACCCGAACCTGAAGAGAGGTATCCGCGATCATGAAGGATGCCTGACCAATCCGAACAAGCTTCAAGAGAAACTAACGACAGGGGGAAGAAGGGAAGTGACGATCGAAGACGAAGAAGGAGAAGAAATGGGGCGACGAAGAAGGCGACGGGCGAATCGCCATTGTCGTCCAGAGAGAAGCAAGAGGAGGAGAGCAGTAGTAAGAAAAAAAATTAAAAAAAGGCTATTTATACCTGCACACTTAGTATCGTAATAAAATTCAGCCTACACAATTCGTACACCACAAAAAAAACATGCCATATTACCTCATTTATCTCATATTTATTTTTATCTGCAAGAATGTTTTAGGTTAAATTATTTTTACGATACAAGTCAACCTAACTGTATCTTGTTATAAAAAAATTATCGTATAAGATGAAAAGCAAACTCATAGCCAACGACTCAACACTAACTACGGATAAATCATGAGGTCTTAAAAGTATGAGCCAAAACATTAGTCGAGCATCGCACATGATGATGAGACCGATGACACATCCTAAAACATTGACTCAAATCATGAATTCAAATCAGAGCAAAACCTAAGTAAGTTACCCTAGCCCAAATCTTCGTAATGAGAAACAATTCAATTTCACTGCATACGATGATGAACCGTAATGCCATGCCACCACAAATTCCATCAATATTGTCACACTTCTATCGCAATTCCACCCTGAATATAGCTGACATCTATAAGTTATGAAAAACTGGCGAATTTTCGGACTATAAAGTGAATAAAATCAATATACAACCAAAATTGATAAAGAAGAAGCCGTCACGTAACATGACAAGCAGCATATAACATTTACTTCCATTAAAAAAAAATATATTTAAAATCTTTTGTTACTTAAAATGAGTCTTATAGATAGAGAAGCACGTTCTTACAATAGAAATGATGAGCTTGAAAAGGTAGGCCATTATATTGTAAATCACCGCTAAAGGCTTCCTCCACCCTCCTACATCATTCTATTAAACAAACAGGAGAATTTGGACCATGCGATTGTAAATCAAGGGTTGAGATTTAATTCCATTATTTTTATAATTTATAAGTTTATATGCCTTTTTTAAAAATTATTTTCTTTCCATAAATCTCCTTTCATCAAGCTGAAGTGCTGAACGGCAAAAAGCAATCCCAAAGCATTTATTTAAAACACACGCTTTGTAAAAAGGCAGGTAAAATATATAAAAATTTATTAAAGTAGGGTACGCTAATGTCTTATTATTTTTAAAATTTAATACTCTTACTAAGGTGACATATTTTTTTAAATCCCTTAATTTGTAGCAATTTTTTTTAGTTTGGGATTATTTACCTTTAATGTTCACTATAATTTCTAATGTTTATAAAACACAAAGATAGTCTTGTCTGTGAATAAGTGAAGAATATGATAATGTTATCGATCAAAATTCTGTTTTAGGATGATAATTGGTATGTTGATTAAAGTTTTTTTTTTGTTGGATTATATTGAAGAATTTTGAAAACTAATGAATGTTTAATGTAAAAAAATTTTTTACGAAAATTTTATTTTATGGTGTGTTCGGCATAGTTTATTGAGTGGATTTTTGTGAAGCTTTATAAATTGAAAATTTTGCCCGTGTTTAATATATAAGTTTTTAATGAGGGTGTTAGGGTGTATTGAACATTTATATGTGTAGAGTTTTGTAAATTTAGAAAACCTGTTGGTATTTTCTTACATAAGCTTTTTAAAAAAACACTTTTTTTTGGTAGATTTTTTTAGGAGACTTTTGATAGATTTAGAATTTAATGGGAATAACTTTTGATAGATTATTGTGCAACTTTCAATTTTTTCTTTCAACTTTACCCATTTATAATGTCTCTTATATATAAAAGTTTTTGCAATGCATGTTTTTTTAGTAATTTAATTCAAATAATCTACTTACAAACCTTCATCTACCAAATCCCAAATAGGGTTTTCATTAATTTTTTAAATTTGAGATTTTTTTTTTGATAAACTACTCAAAAAAACTTAAACTATTCAAAAATAACTCCAACTAACGAAAAATCTTTTGTTACTGAATACTATAAGTAGATTTTTTGGTAGTTTTTTCAAGGGATTTTAAAACTCAATTTGATAAGGCTTTTTGTAGATTTTCATCGGATTTCAATAATGATCAAATATACCATTCTAACATTTTTAAGTTCATTCTTTTTTATCGTTTTAACTTTTTCTTTTTATAAATTTACCATAAAAATTTATCCACAAATCAACTCTACCAAACAATTATTAGGTTTTTCATTAGATGTTTACAGTTTACAAACTTTTCAAAACTCTACCAAAAAGATAAACTACTCAAAAAAGTTTAAAATACCCATAAATCTCATTCAACCGAACATGCCCTAATTTGATAATCATAACATACTCTACGATCAGGGTTATTTTCCCACTTCTAAAAATGTAAGCCATTTCCCACAAATACCTAAAAGTAATTTTCTCGAAATGTAAAACACAAATACATTTTGATTAAAAAAGTTGGTCCAAAATTTAAATATAAGTGGGCCCCAGAGCTTCGGAGGAGAAAACCAGGATGTAAAGGAAGCGGGTGCAACTGCATCAACCCAACCTCAACGAAATCACCAATTTCCTTTTCCACGCTTTTCATTACATGAATGCAAACATTCCAAATCGAATTGCCACAATCGTTTGAACTTATCTCCTTCCCTCTGATTCATTATACTTTGTTGCTTCAATTTCCATACTCTTCTTCGTTCCATTCGTCTCTCTTCTCTCCCTCTCTAGGTTGGTCGTTTACTTCAACATCATCGCTCAATGTCAATGTCTTCTGTTTGAAATCTATGCAATCAGCGTCAAATTTTGTCATAAATCTTTTCCTTCTGCCGAATTATCTTCATTTTCAAACAATCGATCGTTTTTTATTACATAAACTCCCAACTGTTATGCAATTTCTTTAATCGACGAATTTGGATTTGTCGCGCAATTGCTTAATCCCTTTGTGGATCTGGATCCATTAACNAGAAGATGGTATAACGTGGAAGAGAACCAGAATGCATTGCACCAACGGGTTCTATGCTTGGAAGACGAGCGGCTTCTAGGGGGAATCTAATTTTTTTTAATATTCATTTTGGGCGGATGTAGATGATTTTAGTAGTTTTTTTTGGCAGAGATATAGAACAAGTAGAGATGAAACTTTTTTTTTTATTTTTTAATATCTGAGTTATACTACACAGCTACAATCCACACTTATTATTAATTTGTTTCTCTCTTTTGTTGTCCTTATTTTTTCCCATCCAGTTGAACTGAAGAAGCAAAGTACATGCACAATACAGCTTACTAATAAAACCGAGCACTTTGTTGCTTTTAAGGTGGAGTTTCTTTTCACTTTTATCACATTATATCAGTCAGCATCCATCTACAAAGAAGCATGATATTCTGTTTTCTTTTTATACTGTTTGCTCTTAAGAAATTGGAAGAGCTTTGGAAACGAGTATGAACTATTTCCAAAACAATCCCTGCATTTTCCATTGGTACCTGTCCGAATCCTGAACATAATCTAGATTTCCCCTTTTTCTTTTCCCTCCTACTAGCATATAGTTTTCAAACGTGTTTCATGCAGTCATGGAAACTGTCTTAGTATGAGTTGTTATATCAAACATCAATGAATATTTGCAATTAATTTAGAGTGGTGCTATGTATGTGTTAAGTAGATTCTGTACCATTTGGTAAATTTAGTGGTCAGAGTCAACTATCCATCAAAAAGGAAAATGCAATAGCAAATGACTGGGATTATAGATATTCTCATGTAGATACTTGTCTTAACTTCAGTCTTATTGCAGGTCAAGACTACTTCCCCAAAGAAATATTGTGTGAAACCTAATGTAGGTGTACTCAAGCCTAGGGGAAAATCTGATTTTACAGGTTTGTATCCATCTACTGTTAAGCTGTTGCTTGCTCATACAGTCATACTTCTGATCCATTCTCTGCATTTTATTTTGCTCAAAACCATCCCTCCCCAAAATAGTGGCAATCTAAAATCATTTATATGGCTGGCCTGAAGAATTTAGAGATTTTTTTTTTGTCTACCTGGCTTTTCATGATCTGCTTCTTTCATCCATCTTGTACCCTTAAATTCATTTCAAATATGTTATTTTGGTTAAGGTCTAGAAAATGAAACTACTGGACAGATACTCTACTTGCCAGAATTTTTTAATTGTATTTTCCAAAACAATTCAAGTTTAGCGCCTAACTCTGGTGGAATGTTTTTTTATTTGATATCAATGGATACTAATTGTTGATAAACAAACTTAGATTTTTGGAGGATGTAGTAAATCTCTTTCGTATCAGAAAGAATGTTCTCACCGGATAAATTGGAAATTGAATAAGAAAAAAACAATGCAAGGGTTCAGCATAATTCTCTGCTGCTTTGGTAAATCACATGATGCTAACCAAATAAACTGGAATTTGAGAGATCAGTTCTTTTTCTGGGTCTTTATTGGCTGCAGTATGACGAAAACATGCTGATGTCCCCATCTGTTGATATAAAGTTTAAGCCGCATGTTTTATTAAGATCTGAACCAAGCTAGAAACTAGATTTACTAAATCCTCCAAAAATCTAAGTTTGGTTAAGCGAGCAAGATTCACAGACTTAAAAAAAAGTATCTTTGGTTATAGCATTTTAGTAATACTTTTCGGAGGTCACTGTTAATCAAGAGGATAAACTGTCCACACTTAATCACACAAGGCACACAAAAAAGGGAAAACCTCCTGAAATGCAAAATCAAGGAAAAATCCTATTCTTCCAAACTCTCAAAGGAGACAAACCTCCTGTGAGCCAAGGCATAAACGCCTAATCCTTACTCTAAATTCTCGATACCTTCTCTTTTTCTTGCTAGTCCTTATTTATATACCCATAAGGCTTCATGCTAACCACCCTAGGGGACATGACTATAGAATTACAGCTCACCTTCCTATTCCACCCTTCTAACAAACTTACAGAATACAATCCCCACTCTACCCTTAGAAGTTTTATCCATATTCTTTTATTTTTGCCTCTAGTGAAGATAATTGGCTGCTTTGTAACAGTCACACTAGTGATGAAAAAAACCCACTGTTTTACTTCCAAATGAGGAACATCACCGTGTGGATTTTTTAAGCTGAGAGATTTCAGAAATGATGTTTTGTATATGTACATGTACATGTATATGTATATAACTCTTCTGCATCATAATGTATATTTTCTGGATTCTATTATTTTATAATAGTGATCATGCAAGCACAAAATGCAGCTCCACCTGATCTACTATGCAAGGATAAGTTTCTAGTTCAAACTACAGTTGTTGCATTTGGATTAACAGAAGAGAATATTACGTCAGAGATGGTAAGAAATTGTGTATATGTATGTTGCCGAAATACTGGAGCCTTAGAGGGTGTATTCTCCTCTTATTTGTCTTGCAGTTTGTTAAAGATCCCAGTAAAAATATTCATGAGAAAAAGCTGAAGGTCATCCTTGTGAACCCTCCAATTAGTACAGAGTCTCCTATATCGCTTCCGGTTAATGTAGTCCAAAAACAAGATTCTCATTCCGATACTTCCGCTCAAAAGGATAAAGCACCTAGCGGCTCTGAAAACCTTTTTACCTCTTATAAGGTAAAAATGACTTTCTTCTTCTTAGTTATATAATTGGTATAAGTTCAGTTCTACTCATTCCAGAACATATCCGTGCCAAGGTCTGGATAAAACCTTATCATGACTTGGTATATTCTGAATCTGTTTCTCTTTAATCAGTTATATAACGACAGTGATGAATGAAAATTTACTTGGATTATTGTTTCATTCTTTCTTTCTTTCTTTTCTCTTTCTGCCATCAATGAAGGAAGGCGAAGGAGTTCAATTGGCAAAGAATACAGAAGAAATTAGATTGACCAAAGATTCAGAAACTAAACCAGATGAAGATACAGATGAGTTAAGGATGGCTAAACAAGTTGATTCCAGAGAATTTGGAAAGGTGGATGACTTAAAGATACCACATGCTGACATGGATCCAAGTTTTTCAAAGGAAGTTGGCGACCTGTCACTGAAGCTCAGTGATTTGGAATCTAAGCTAGCAGAGGTAAGCCTTTTCCTCTAGTGAATACAAGTTTACAGTCGGCATACTATAGGTGTATGATTTCCCTGCATCCTCTCTCTCTCTTTTTGAAAGATTTATGCAGTCTAGTTTATAGCTTAATATTGCATTTTGATTCCTTTTGTCTCATTGTACGGAATTCTGCTGCAACTCTGTGATTGCTATTGCCATTTCATAAATATTTTACACCTTAAACTGTGGAAATCAACTTCCTCGGGAACCTTGGGAATTGCAATATTTGTAGTTTGGTGAAAGTAAACTACGAAAACTTGGTTGCCTACTAGTTTATCAGATGTTCCACTTATGTCAGGTATCATTGAGCCAAGAGAAATGAAAGCCAGCGCTTTCTAGGTAGTAATAAGTTATTGTGGTTGACAGTAATTACATACAGATACAGTTACTCGTTTCTCAGTTGTAATGAAGAGCATGGAATTGATTGCCTATTAAGAGAAAGATTTATTCTGTCCAGACTTAGCTGAAAAAACATAGCCAGTTCTAATAAACCAGGTCCCCGTTTGTTTGGAGTATTTGCACAAAATGACCCAAATAACCAAAAAAGTAGAAGAATTTGACAAAAAGACACTGTAATGTTTCTGTAGGCCGAGGAAGCTGTTTCACAGCTAACAGCGGAGAGAAGCAGAGCCATGGATGAGAAGGAAATGCTTGAGCAAGAGCTGGTAAGTTGACAGATATGTTGTTGTACATACTGAAATTGGTGCTGAAATTGAGGGCATTTGTTGTTGTGCAGGAAATTGCAAGGAGTAAAAGCATCGTAAAAAAAGTTTATATGGGTTACCCTTTCCTGTATGTATGTATGGTTGGAATCTGCAGTTTAACTTTTGGGTATCTTGTGCATCAGTAAGAAGGTTGGGGGGGTTTTGTTAACTCAGTATTCAACATGGAACAGATTTATTCTTTACATCCAAATCTTTTTGTCTGCTCATAGGCTAATAGGGTGCAAATTTTGTATATGATACTCTGGTGTGATCCATGTTTCTAGCAGTTTGTGATTTTCGTCCTTGTTCAAGTTCTTATGGGACTTACTTGGCTTGATCTCAGTTTTGATATTATTACAAGGAGTTTACTTGATATTATCAAACCCAACGTATTTTTAAAATTAAAAAAAAGGGTCCAAGTTCTTTCTGCCCCTCCCAAACCTTTGTTATTAGGATTTTCTAATCCTAGGTTATTGCAATTATCATCACAACATATAGTGCAAATTTCCGACTTGGTAGTGTCTCAAATGCAGACATAGATTCGTGGCGAATTTGGTAAGCAAGTATGTTATTTCTCTTGATTGTTAATCCTAACAACTGGTATTAGAGTGAGGTTATTGCAATTGCGATGGGAGACAAAAAATCACCGGTAGAGAAATTCGATCGGACATATTTCAAAATCTTAAAGATACAAATCAAGGATTACATGTATTGTAAAGATATATACCACCTTTGAATGAAAAAACCAGAGAGCATGTAAGACAACAAATGGAAGTTGGTGAACAAGAAAGTGATGAATGAGATCTACCTTGTCCA
This sequence comes from Fagopyrum tataricum, assembly GCA_002319775.1. Taxonomy (NCBI): domain Eukaryota; kingdom Viridiplantae; phylum Streptophyta; class Magnoliopsida; order Caryophyllales; family Polygonaceae; genus Fagopyrum; species Fagopyrum tataricum. Next base: position 17,576,213 of record CM008284.1, on the reverse strand, counting down.
AAAATGGTGCGAACCATACAATCATTTCGAAAATGAGGAAGGAGAGTATCTAACATAGAGGAACCCAAGTCCAAGCATGAGAAGACATTCATGTTAAGGAAGATGAGGTATCCAAACATAATCGGATAAAAAAAAATCGATGTAACACATAATAAAGATCCTCCTATTTTACATTATGTTCTTAGGGATGCACACATAACTCACATAATTTCATATGGTTCTTACATGCCTAGCACAAGTGGGGACATTTTCGAGGTTGTTCCTCATGTACAAAAAATAAGAGAAGGTGTTGCTCCCCTAGGCAAAGTCTTGAGGTTCACCTTGTGTGGAGCGGGAGGAGTTGATGATAATGTCGGGCACCTTAAATGTTAGATTCTTAATGGCATTTGAAGAACTCAAGTCTAGATGTGTTGGATAATATACATTTGTTTTAGTATATGATAAAGTCATAAGTTAAGCTTTAAATCTTGCAAAATAAAGTAAAGGTTCGATTGTAGTAAATGGTCATGATCGAATATGATCGAATATAAAAAGTAAATAAGTGTTAACTATGTGCAAACTAGTTATCAAGTATCAGAAGATTAACGGAAAGAAGGAAGAGAGTTTTGTAGTTTTCAAGAAAACTAAAGAACATTATGAACCAAAATTATAATATTGGGAAGAAATTCCAAAGCTGAGTTTACTACAACAATCCTACAAATGATTGCATATGGAAGCAAAGTGATTGAGACAACTTAGGGGCCTACAAGTCAACCAAGAGCCTAATTACTTAGTCAAGTCGAGTTCAGCCATATGTCAAATAGACTTGATGTTATGCTCTATTCCGAGTAAATTTTCAGCATCTTGTTATCAAGAATACAAAATTGTTTTGCTCATTTTTTTAGCCAAGTTTGAGTTCATGTTTATGTGAGTTGGAGCTCATTTTGCTCTTTTTAATCATTATCACTTCAACGTGTTAATTAGTTTTGATATTTTGACTTTAAATTTTACAAAATTTATGTTACATGTTTAAACACCTAAAATGACGATATGACATTTAGAGTTACATCATAAACACCTAAAATGACGATATGACATTTAGAGTTACATCATCGCCGGTACCTGATTTTTTACCAAACATACAAACCGTATTATTTTTGTTAATGTGTTGATAGTTTGTACTAATCTTAGTAATTCTCAATGTTATATATATATATATATATATATATATATATTTTTGGACTCAAGGTTGATAATGGGTATTACTTAATGGGTATTACTTGAGTTATTTTTTCCTTTTTACAAAATCATTTATGTTCAGAGGTATTTTCATAAAATACTTTTTTGAACTACATTCCCGACTCAGCTTGTTAAAATTTGGGTTTAACTCAAATCAAGCTTTACAATGTGCCATATTTCAGACCCTATTTAAACTCCCTAGAAATCTTTTGCCCCGTTCTCCGTATCAAATTTGGTTTGGTGACTCAGCTTCCTAATTGGTTAAATCTATTTTAAAATTATCAACTAATCCTTTAAAATATTTAAAGAGTTAACCAATCTAAACACCAAGACATCCTAAAATCGTCAATTAATCTTTTTTGTCCAAATATTTATTATCTTTTAAAATATTTAAAGAGCAACCCATAGAATAAGATGAAAAGGACAGATGATTTGCACTTGTGAAATCCAGGTAGGACGGGGTTATTTTACACAGCTTTCAATATAATAGAAATCAATCAATGTTTGCTTAAATAAACGATGATTTGATTATGGAAATCAATATTTATAGAAGACGGTATCAACCAAATGTCATTGTACAGGATTCTCAGACCCAAAAGCTTTATTAGGCTAGTGTCACCTCCTTATCACTTAGTTCAAACCTGTGAAACAAATTACAACTTGCATAAATTTGCCTACAGACATCTCACAGTTTGCAAAGCTTCAACTTCTTGTCGATGTAAACTGAAGAACTTAATGCAAAGACAACCTAACAATTGGAATCTAGCTATTCCAGTTTCCTGTGTAAGGCATTACAATATCGGCATTTCCAGGGCTTGCAAGACATCCTTGAACTCAAAATCCCGGGTCTGTTTGTTGAACCGTTCTACAAGATTGTACCTCACATCATTTACATAAAATGACTGAGTGATTTCAAGAAGCCATTTTGCTTCCGAGTCAGTGAGCTTGCTGGTGAAGACGACATCGCCCCTTATCAGGACCAAGTCCTTGCTCTCAGCAAATTCTGTGTAGTGAGTAACAGTGTAGTAGGGAGATGCCTGAGTTCCTCTAGCTTTATAATCTTCCAGTCCAGTGAAAATCATGTATGGTGCCTTCACTGCAAAAAATGGTGCAAGGAAAATTTGAGTTTTTGTACTTAGAGTTGAAATAAGAAAATAAATAAAAGTAAAGTGGTTTAGAAACCTTTTTTTGCAAACCACAAGCTAGAAATTAACCAGGCTAATAGAATTCTGATATAGCTCTTTCAAGAAACCTAGCCAACTTCCATCAGAAACGAATCATCCAAAGATGCAACAACTTAAAGAAGCTCCTACTCAAAAATTTTGCAATGAAAAATTCAAGTGAATGAGAGAATTAACCATTCTATACTTATGACATTCATCCTAGTGAGACAATTAGTATATACTTTACAGTACACAGTTCAGAGGAAAGTGCCTAAAGCATCATATGATAAATGTGTAAGTCTCCTAACGTCAGATAATGTTTTCAAGAAGCATACTCGCTCAAGATATGCAGATAATAATTTAAAAACTCACTCCATATCTTTTACAAAGTATCCACAACAACAGCACATCGTGATTCGTGACCAATATTAGGACTACACTAAGGTAGTCCTAATATTGGTCACGAATCACGAAGTTAATGTTCCAATAAATCAATGAAGTGGAAAAGATCAACAGAATAAATTATGGTAACATGATCTATCCTATCGACTATACATAACAAAGAAACATACCTTGTACAAACATGGTTGTATATCCGCTTCCTTTCCACAATGGAATGACAAAATACGGACTGCAAAGGGAAATAAAAAATAGCAGTCTTAGGGTAAAATAAGCCATTCATTAGGATTGATTGACCTAATAAAAAGAGAAATGAATGGGTTACCAGCCAGAGGCTCTTTGCTCCAGAAGACCATACAAATTAGCTTTCATGGTTGCACCAATATGACCTCTCCCTAGATGGAACTAGCATGTCATGTGAATAAGAATTGTGAAGAAGAAAAAATTAGCTTGAGAATATAATCATTCCAGATAGTCATGATCACTAATTTTAAGTACGTCATACATCGTCCCAAATCAAAACAAGCTCCTCAGGCGATTTATGCTTTGCTCTCTCAATATCCATGATTGAATCCAGCGGCTTCGCTTGCAATGGAGTGAACCCGCTTGCAAACTTTGAGGTTCGACAAAAACCCAATGAGCTCCATTTCACCAATTTGCCAGGGATAGATTCTTGCTGAGATTTCTGGAAGCTCCTCTGGACAGAGAAGGTACGAAACAACCTTTTCGTAGCATCAATAGGGGACACTGTTTCATTAAGAAGCTGTGAAGATGGTCGTAGAGTCCTACAAACTCTAGCCAAAAAACGCTGCATTATATATGTTCTGCACGGACGTTTAAAATCAAGTTAAGATACTATTGCAAACAATGAAATGGATTGTCCCTGTTTGATTTTAATTAAGCATTTCATCGAACAGGTACATCGTTAGGGAACTTGAAGAAACTAACCTGGAAATGAAATGAAATCAACTGATCACTGGAGGCACTAAGTTTATTGCATTGCGATCCTAGAGAACAGAAGAAATCTGGAGGTGGAAAAACGACTGGAATCAGCAAGATTGCGAACCTACAAACTGGAAATAAGTTCCTTGAAGAATTCATAGTGAATCAATTTCTGAAATAAGTTTTTCACAAATGAACGCAGGAAATCGTGAATCATTTTCTGAAAATTTCAGCAATCAACATTCAACAGTTGGACCCTCAACACAGAAACTTCAAAGTTCACTTCAGACGGGAGGAGAAGGAAACCGAACCTGGGAGGCAGAATTCATCGCCGCAGGGAAGCCGGGATCTGGCAGACCTAGCGAGGTACAGATGTGCAGGTGGATTTAGAGTTGTGGGATGAAGATGGCGAAACGATCGAAGAGTGAGAAAAGAGGGGTATAACCTCTTGATTTTAAAATCAAATTGTATCTTCGGGCGAGCAGCAGTCCAAAACCGCAAAAACCTCAACCTAGAAATATTTGAACCGCAAACCGTAACCGCAATATGCGGTTAACGCAAACCGCATTTTGCGGTTGCGGTTTGATTGCGGTTCAAACCGCAACAGCACCGCAAATTTGTGGTTTTCAGAAAACCGACCGGAGCATATTTAAAAAAAAAAAAATTCCGATAGATCACAAGCAGCAGTAGCCATCATCCAAACGGGTATATGTAATCACAATTCACAAGCATAATGGGTATGTATGCAGTTGAATAAAATAGATTGAATTATTGAAACCTTCAATCTGTTTGAAGTTAAACTGACCTAAGTAGAAGAAGAAGCAAGACCCGAAGACCGACCGGACTGGACTCACTAGACTAGACTGGAGCAGAACCGACTGGACTGGACTCGAGCAGACTAGCAGAGGCAGCAAAAGTGGAGGTGAGGGCTAGGAGAAGCAGCGCAGAGTCAGAAAACTCGAGCAAGACCGATTGGACTGGACTGACTGGAGCGGACCGAGGAAGAAGAAGCAGTCAGAAAAGTGAGAAAACTCACCGTTCGGCGTTCGCTAGTCGAGCAAAGTCAGACGACCGAGGAGGCGAGGGCTAGGAGACCCGGAGAGGGCTGCCGGTGCCGGATGGGAAGAGCGAGGAGGCGTGGGCCGAGGAGAGCCGGAGAGGGTTGTTGGTCGCCGTCGCTACTTCCGTACTTCGTTGTTCACTTGGAATCGGGGCTGAAGGGTGAAGACTGAGGACTACTAGGGTAGGCTGAAGTTTTAATGAAATGAAACGCTGCGTTTCATATCTCTGCGGTTATGCGGTTTTAAGCTGATTTTTTGTGAACCGGTTTGAACCACAAATTGCGGTTTGGTTGCGATTCGGTCAACCAAACCGCAATCTGCTCAGCCTATTCTTCGCCCTAATTTTTTCCAATTCCGTTCAGGTTAGTGAACCGTTCCGAAACGTATTTTTCCATGTTTATTGGCGTTTCGAAAACGAAATACGGCCCAATTCATCCCTCCGTTTCTTACCAGTGGACGATCAGATTTTCAACTTCACCAAAACAGTAAATTATATAGTCGGGAAAAAAAAATCCTTTGCCGGGACTTGAACCTGGGTGAGAGCCGAGTATCCTAACCACCTCTAGACTACAACGGAGTTTCATCTTCTTTGGGTTATGACTTATGACTATTGACTAAGCTACCTTTGATCCTGATATTCAGGAGGTTATTGGCAACTTGACAATGCAATTGCGACTAAATCTTGAGCCAGAGTTCTACCCATTTGGTCAGGCGTTTTGATTACGCCTATTAATTGGTAAAACAATAGAAACCCAGATGACTTAGATGATGGTCCAGTTCTTCAAGGTCAACTTCAACAGTGGATGCGCAACATGAGCAAGTCTTCCTTTCCAGTGGTGGCAACTAATCTCCTTTGGATGATTCTGGTTTCTTCTCTGGTACTGTTGAAATTTGATGATCAATGCTTCTTTGGTACTATTGAAATTTGCCAGCCTCATAGCTTTGTAATTATTAGTTATGCCCTTTTAATTTTCTAGCATAAATTTATGTGGGTTGTGAATTGGTGTCAACTGCACGTAAAGTGTTTGATATAATGCCTGTGACAAAATTTTGGCAAAACAATGTTGCTTATGAATTTGCTGTTGGTGAATCATCTTCTAAACTTTTATTTCATATAAAAAACTACATTCAACCACATATAACTATCAATTATAAATCTTTATTTCTTCAGTTTCTTTCAAGAGTAGTTTTTTTCGACTATCCAACTGAATAAATGCATATGAACATAAGTCACAAACAAGAATATGAATTTGTTTGTATAATTGGAGACATGAAAGAATTCTTCTGCTTGAGCTTATATGCTTTTGTCTTGTCATTCTGCAGTGGTAATTAGATAATCCCACTAGTTTGTGTATGCAAAATGAGTAATGTACGTTATAAGTACGGGATACAAGAAGCTGTGAAATTAGATATTAGTGAAAGCCACAACATCAAAGGTTAGTAAATAAGGCAAGTTGAACGGTTTATTTGTGGGATTAATGTGTTATGCATGTTTAATGTACCATAATATGTTGCGTCTAACTTGGAGATCGATATAGCAGGTAGGTGTAAATGGTGGTAATGGCTACATGCTACATACACCAAAGGCCCGTGATATTTCTTCTTGTACTCGATTACCTGCAGTGAAAACATGATCAAAGAATGTGAGGAGGAAGCAGGAATTTTATGATCTGTTGTCAAGTGGTTGGTTTTCTTTTTCCCAAAGTCTTGACGACATCCATCATTGTTTTTTTTATTTTCTGCTAGAAATAATTGCCTTTCATCTGTTCAAGGCTATGTCACTAAGAATAGATTTCTTTATATGTTGCATTTGGTTTTAGTTCCAAAATCAACTATTTTTAGATTTGGTTGATCTGAACCCTCTTTTCCGGTGCAAAAGCAATGGTGTTGTTTCTTACTCAGACATTGATGGTATAAATACAAGTATGTAGTTTATCTCCAAAGTATATGGTGTTTCTTTTCCATCAAGCCTTAACTTTGTCAACATTTGCAGATTTGAGAATGGGATATTCAACCCTATGTAAACTTAAGTTTTGTATAAATAATTTAAGATGCACCCTGACCTATGTGTTTGTCAAAATGCCTAACCGAACAAGAGAATTTGCATTGGAAGTAATTAGGTTTAGATTTGGTTATGCTTTTCGGTTGCTCTTTCTAATCCCCTGTTTATCTCTTCAATTGCATTCCTTGGTTCTTAATTTATGCAATTCAGCGTGGATTGATGTAGTTTTATCTAATGTAATCTAAGGAGTAAATTTGAAGCTCAGGACTCCATTTTTAGATCTTGAATTACATGACTAATTCCATGTTTAAATTGTTTCTGTCTTTGCAAGTCATTTGAGCAGTGCTTGTTGGGAAAATTGGTATGCTGCTTCCCTTGATGATTGTTAAGTGTTAACTTGCAATTAGTGCTTCATCTTATTAGATTAAATTTTTTTTGGAGAAATGATACCTGTCTACTATTTGGGATATAGGTTGTTAGTCTTGCATCAGTAATAAAAAGAATACTAGATTACTACATATAGTGTCATCATATTATAAGCAACAACAGATTAGAGACATGTACACTCACACACTAAGGTGGATTGTAGGTTTGCAAGAGGACTAATACACATTACCAACATGAAGTTTATACAACATTGATCTGTCTAACCAGAGTTTGCAGACAAGTACCGGGTTGCGTACATACTAGAACATAAAATATCATTATTGTCTAGGGCAAGTAATAGCACTATTCTAGACTCTTCCTAGCAGCTTCACTAGAGGACAAATCATGAGCTGTATATATATGTGCTCTATGATGAAGAAATTATGCAACAAAAAGGAATAGAAGAAAAGTCTTCCTTCATGTTCTTTCACTGTTCCATTACTTGTTTGAGAATGGTATTAGAGCACCATTAAGGACCAACGTCCAAAACACAACCCATATCCATGGAAGACACCACCACCACCACCAGCAACCCACCTCCACCACCAGCAAACACACCTCCACCACCACCTCCTCCGCCAACACCTTCTCCACCACTACATATTCCTTTACAATCTCAGTTTACCCCCACCAACATGTATCCCAGCTTTGGAAACCCTTCCTTCCCATCAAGCTCCTCCATTGTCACTCTAAAACTGACCAAGGAAAACTTCCTTCTTTGGAAAACTCAAATTACCCCATATTTACGTGCCCTGTCACTTTACTCCATTGTTGATGGTTCTTTTCCATCTCCCTCACCCTCAGATCCCACCCACAGAGACTGGCTTGTCAAAGACCAAATGGTCATGGCCATTCTCACCTCATCCCTTTTGGAATCTGTTTTGGTCCAAGTCATAGACTGTTTTTCCTCATCTGACATTTGGAGAGTTCTTCATGAACTCTTTGCTGCTCGATCCAGTGCTCAGGTGGTTCAGGCTCGCCTCCATGAAGAAAGGTGCAGAGACCATCAATGACTACTTCAACAAAGGCCGCAGCCTTGTCTCCACGCTCACCGCCGCCGGTCAAACAATATCCGACTCAGAATTCGTGGTGTATCTTCTAGCTGGTCTTAGTCCAGATTACGAGTCCCTTGTCACTGCTTTATCCACTCAACCCATTCTTCCCTCATCAAACCAAGTTCTGGCCCATCTCATGGTTCATGAAGCTCGACTCTCAAACCAGACCTCCGCTCCTTACACCAACCAATCCCCACCACTCTCCACTCCTCAGGCAAACAACACCTCCTTCTCTGGAGGCAGGTCATCCTCCCGTGGTAGTAGAGGACGGGGCCGAGGTCGTGGAAGGTCTCCAACCTACTTCTCTGGTCAGCCTGACACCCGTCCTCGCTGCCAGTTATGCACTAAACCAGGACACACTGTCCTCACCTGTTGGCACCGCTTTGACCACGCATTCCAAGCCCCTCCCCCTAAGTCCTTCACCAACACACAATCTTCCACACCCCAGGCCAACATGACTTCCAACTCTTGGTATCCAGACACCGCTGCAACCCACCATTACACCCCCGACCTTGCCAACCTTAACATCGATCATCTACCATACAATGGCACCGAACAGGTTACTCTTGGCGATGGTTCCTCCATTCCAATCCACAATCATGGCAGCTCATCTCTTCACTCCTCTTCTCGTATTTTTCGTCTCACGAATCTCCTTCATACTCTCTCCATTACAAAGAACTTACTTTTTGTATCTCAATTTTGTAGAGATAACTCAGTATTTTTTGAATTTCACTCTTCCTTTTTTGTTGTGAAGGATATGACAACGCAGACGGCTCTTCTTCAAGGTCCCGTGCGTGATGGCTTGTACGTCTTCCCAGCGTCTACTGGTCCACCGCCGGCGCATTCCCCTCAACTTCACCTAGCCGCAATCCCGCTCTTTGAAACCTGGCACTCTAGGCTGGGACACCCATCCTATCGTGTTACATCTTCTGTTCTGGGCAACCTAAGGATCTCTCCTCCTAAACGTCCATTGGACCTCTCCAAATGTCAGTCTTGTTCATGGGCCAAGGCCCATGCCTTGCCTCACCCTCCCAGCTCATCTAGATCCACGGCATGTTTTGATCTACTCTTTTGTGATGTATGGGGCCCATCCCAATATCTTTCCATTAAATCAAACAAATACTATCTGTCAATTGTTGATGATCACTCCAAGTTTCTTTGGTTATTCCCATTCAACTCCAAATCACAAGTCTCATCTATCCTACGAAGTTTTATTAACCTTGTCACTAATTTCTTTTCCACAACAATAAAGGCAATTCAAACCGATGGTGGAACGGAATTTAAACCTTTACGTTCAACTTTTGAGAACCTTGGCATCCAACATCGACTCACTTGTCCTTACTCACACCAACAAAACGGTAGCATTGAGTCTCGACATCGTCGAATCGTAGACATGGGTCTTACCTTACTAAAACATGCATCCCTTCCTTTTCAATTTTGGGACTTTGCTTTTGAAACCTCAACATATCTCCTCAATCGCCCCTACTCCAGTACTTGGAAACAAAAGTCCCCATGAAATTCTTTTCCACAAGATTCCCGACTATAGCTTTCTTAAAGTCTTTGGTTGCCTTTGTTTTCCGAGTCTTCGCCCATTCAATCAATACAAACTCTCTTTTCGTTCCATACCCACAATCTTCCTGGGCTATAGCACCTCACATAAAGGGTACATTTGCTTTGATTGGGTCAATTCTAAAACCTACACCTCTCGAGATGTGATCTTCCATAAAACAATTTTTCCATACCCAAAATCTGATCCATCTACTCTATACCCAGATCCCTTACGACTCACAACCACTATCCCCTTCCCAATTATGTCAAACCCACCACCTTTGGGCCCAATACCACCAAACAGGCCCATTTCTCCATTTCATAGCCCCAATTCACCTCCCTCGTTCAATATTGACCCACAGCCTTCCTCCCCACATGACAACACGCCTACCTCCAACTCACAATCCAGCCGAATCTCAAGCCCAATTCAGAATATGGCCTAACCGTCACAAAATGAACCCCCACCCCCAGTTCTGCAGTCGTTACCTAGTCACCACATGACAACACGCCTCAGAAACAATATCTACACTCCCCTCATCCGTCAGGACGGTACAATACCTTGGCCGCCTCCCCATTGCCATTCCTCCTACACCACCATCCCTGATGATCCACAAAACTTCACTGAAGCTTCCAAACACACACCTTGGCGAGACGCCATGGCGGAGGAATTTAAGGCCCTCCTCTCCACCAAAACGTGGACCCTAGTTCCCCCTCAAACATCCACCAACGTTCTTGGTGTCAAATGGGTCTACAAGACCAAACAACACTCAAATGGATCGATTGAGCGACGAAAAGCTCGTCTAGTAGCCAAAGGCTACCACCAATTGGAGGGTATTGACTATGCTGAGACCTTTAGCCCCGTTGCAAAGCCTTCAACCATTCGGCTACTCCTTTCGCTTGCCGTCATGAATCGGTGGACCACAAGACAGCTAGACATCCACAATGCCTTTCTTCACGGGGACTTGACGGAGGACGTCTACATTGAACAACCACCAGGTTTCATTCATGATAAATATCCTAATTATATTTGCAAATTACACAAGTCACTTTACGGTTTAAAACAAGCACCTAGAGCTTGGTTTGCTAAACTGCGTGACACACTTCTCACAATGGGTTTTCTTTCCTCCAAAGCTGATACATCCCTATTCTACCATTGCCAAGGGAACCTCAAAGTGTTTGTATTGGTTTATGTCGATGATATCCTTCTCATTTGCTCTAACCCTGACCTTGCCCACTGCTTTGTATCTCATATTTCACAGATTTTTCCAGTCAAGGATCTTGGCACGCTACACTACTTCCTTGGCATTGAAGTTCAACAATCTGCTGATGGCTTACTTCTATCTCAATCTAAATACATCAGAGAGATTGTGGCCAAGAACAACATGACAAACTCTAAACCTGTTGCCACACCAATGGCCTTAACCCCTCCCACCTCTACCACTGGCTCTAACTCATTCCCTGACCAACACCTCTACCGCAACACAGTTGGTAGCCTTCAATATCTTGCCTTCACCCGCCCTGACATATCGTTTGCAGTCAACAAAGTCTGTCAACATATGCACAATCCATTGGATATACACTGGCAAATGGTTAAACGAATTCTTCGTTATCTCAACGCCACAGCTGATCTCAAATTCACCATATCCTCCTCTCCAAGCACACAACTATCGGCATTTTCTGATGCAGATTGGGCGGGTGACCACCTTGACAGAAAATCAACTGGAGCATACTGTGTGTACCTTGGGTCCAATATGATATCCTGGTCATCCAAGAAGCAAGAAACAGTGGCGAGATCATCAACAGAAGCAGAATATCGGGCTCTTGTTCACGCTACATGTGAGACAATTTGGCTTCAATCCCTACTCTCTGAGCTCGGTACCTTCCTCCCTACAACACCCATCCTGTGGTGCGACAATCTCGGTGCAACATATCTTGCTGTTAACCCAGTTCAACATCATCGTATCAAGCATCTCTCACTCGACTACCACTTCGTCAGAGAAAGAGTCCAGTCCAAGTCGCTACAAGTCGCATTCGTTTCCTCCAAAGACCAACTTGCAGACTTACTTACCAAACCTTTGTCAGCAGCTAGATTCAATCTAATGCGATCCAAACTATGTCTTACCATGCTTGGATCGAGGGGGATACTAGAACATAAAATATCATTATTGTCTAGGGCAAGTAATAGCACTATTCTAGACTCTTTCTAGCAGCTTCACTAGAGGACAAATCATGAGCTGTATATATATGTGCTCTGTATGATGAAGAAATTATGCAACAAAAAGGAATAGAAGAAAAGTCTTCCTTTATGTTCTTCCACTGTTCCATTACTTGTTTGAGAAGTACAGCACGAGTCTTCGCAGGGCAGTGTGCCCTTTCTACTGTGACGTGAACGGGTATCAGGTGTGTTGCTTCCACCAATCAGAGCCTGGGCCCGCATTGGCCATATCCTCCTTATTAAGGATGAGTTGCTATGGGGAGCTGCGTGGTTACACAAGGCGACGAGAAAACGAGAGTACAGACATTACATTGTGAAGAACGAGGTGATACTGAGAGCTGGTGATACCATTAATGAGTTTGGATGGGATAATAAGCATGCTGGGATTAATGTCCTCATCTCCAAGGTAATTAATTAATTAATTTTATACGAGTATATATTAATTAATAGTATCAAGTAGGTAGTAACAAGTGTAATTAGTGATTAGTGTGTTGCCATTAAGGTTATTGCCTGACTCATCTGTGTGACTTGTCCAGTGTTTTTTAGCATTTGGAGTTTGTGGGACCCTTCATATGCCAATCACGTGATGTGAATAACTCTATACCATACTACTTGCTTTCATTTTTATTAATCATCTACTAAATCGGTTTAACTTTGTTTTTATTTGGACTTTAAAATTATTTAATAAATTTATGCTTTTAATTTTACTTGGATTTTATTATTATTATTTTACGAATGGATCGCACCTAATGATGTAAAGTACTTGTTGTTTACTTTTTAGAATAGTGCTCATTTAAATTACACGGTGTTTAATGTTTTCACAATGTTTAGTTTAGGGTTTGAAACCTTTGAGCGTTTTGTATAAAATAAAAAGTATATTATTTGTATGTTAAAAAAACTACAAAAATTAATGAAAAATATGGGACATTAGTGCACATTTTTAACTAGTGTACAAAGTGTGTACCTAAATTTTATACTTTTACTAAGTATGCAGGTATATAATAATAGGGTTTTTTTTTCTTTGGTTCTCGCTTTTTACTCGCGCTCTCTCTCTGGCCATTGACGATTTTAGTCGTTCGTCGCTCTTCTTCATCTCCGATTGCTGCCTCCTCTCACCGCCATTTACTAGCTAGCATTCATGCATTGTCGTCATTACTAGCCTTCTCTGTCTCCCTTCTTCATCTATTAAAGTAAGGGTTTGGTGGAAACGGGGGCGAACGCCGAGAAGGAGGATACGGCCGGCGGTCACGATATGGTGGAGGGGAAGGGCTCATTATTTGCTTGAAATCCCTGTCCCTCTCTCTTGGCGGAGGAAAAGGCGGAGATCGATTCCGATTATAGTATTCGCTGCCACCGCCGCGACGATTGGGAGGGCGATCGAAGACCCTATCATCCTTCCGTTCTCTGGAATCCTTCTCTCGGCGTCGAGGTAGTGATGGCAGAGAATTCGACGGCATCTCTTCGGCTGGTGCTTTGTCCATGCTATCGTTGGGAACATCTTGTTGGGGTTTGGTGATTTTATAAGTAGTCAATTTGCATATATAGAAGATGACTCAATTTGGTTCTCTTTGGTTTCTTCTGATGATCAGTAAGTGAATATTTGTTATTCGAAGTTTTACTTAACCCTCTACTCATTCTTGTTTTCCTAATTGTGTTCCTCGCAATTATTCAGGGATGAAGTTGCTCACCTGCCTCAAATATATATCCTTTGGTTTCTTGAGAATAAAGTTAGTTCTGAATCTTGATCACATATGAACTAGTTTAGTACCCGTGACTTGCACGGGAGTTGTAAAAGTTGAATTAATATTTTTTATCACCGTAAATAAAGTTTTGATATAAATAAAAAATAATTTAATATATTTTGTGATGTAAAATAAAGAATAAATAAATATAAAAACTAATAAATTAGAATTAAATAATAGCAAGATGTACAAATAAAATATTTTAACGATAATCAAAATTACATCGTTTACAATTATATAAATAAATGTAAATAAAAAATAATCATTATCATTACAATTAAAAGATGCGAAATTTGCCTAGTTTCTCATCAAAAAATGAAATTAAAAAAATATATAATTTAAGAATATTATACAATATAATTAGAAAATATTAATTTCTTTATATCTAAAATCTAACTATAATAATACAAAAAAAATATTTGACTTAATATGAGAATATTAAAGGTTGTAATTAAAGACTATGCAAGTTAAACTTGGAAACAATCTTCAAGAATTAAAATTATCTAATTATGCGGTTTATTATTCGAATGACATGTGGAAATATCACATGTGGCCTAACATGGTTATATCAAGTGGCAAAAGCCGAGGTGGCTTAACATAAGGATGACTTATGGCCAAATTTACTTATGTTTTAAGTATTATATAGTAGATTGATAAACTCATAGCGATGAGATGGTAGGCAACTAGAAGTCTAAAACTAAACATTGTCATTATAAAGGTAACACTTCGGGGTTTTGATGCCTGATGGGCATTTGGAGCATACACTTAATATAATTGAAGCTTGTTTAGGAGAAACATAATCTTTTATTTTGTGTAAAGTCTAGTTGCACTTGAATGGTATTCTAAATTATTGTGGCTTGACATAACTAGGAGAATAGTCAAGTTGATTGATGGGTGGTTGTTTGAAATAATTGCAGTATACTCCCTCTGCTCAATGTGATTTAGCCATTGGTGTGCATTTTTTAAGGGTAAACACTTGTTTTGAATCACAAGATTCCAATCATTGGTGGCAGAGATCTTGATCTGTATAAGCTCTTTGGGCATGATGAATTTGGTCGACTTGGAATGTTTATTTTTAATATTGTGAAAAACTCTTAGCAGCTTCTATACTTGTATAGTGAATATACATTAATCGTAATGATTATTTTATTTAACCAGATTATGAGGATAAGAGACAAAGTGTAAATAGTGCCAACCTTCTCGGTATATCAATAATAAATAAATCTTTCTATGCTATACACAATGTGCTTTATGCTTTGAAGAGCAACGATACCCGTGTGCCTTATAGAGAGAGTAAGCTAACTAGGATGTTGCAAGAGTCCCTTGGTGGCTAGGATCTTGAAGATTACTTGTATGGTAAGCACTTCGATCTTTGTCCAAGGTAGCAATACATTTTTCATGTGCAACTTATTTATGTTCAATTTGTTTTCTTTCCTGGATAAAGGTATGTCTTTCTCCCAAGATACCATCAATTTGAGCATTAATGCCAAAAGAGCTCCCTTAATTAGATAATTGAAAAGAGGGACATGGTGATTATTGGTTGGTGAGATGAGATTTTGATGGGTAAGCAGGCTAAGGAGATGAACTTAAAGAGGAAAACGGAGGAATGATCGGAGATGCAGAGTGGGCCACGTCCGAACGAGAAGAGGAGGATCCTTGAAGTTAGCGAGCCAGGAGAGGAAGAAGGCGGTGATGCCGCTGAGGTGGACGGAGGTGAGATTCAGAGGGAGGAAGAAGAAGAGGTGATTACAGGGAGAGTTAAAAATAACCTGAGGAAACCTATTTTTGTGGTCATGGAGAGTGCATAGCAGTAGCTTAAGGGAGATGACAGAAGAGATCGATACCATTACAAACTTGTTCAATTCATCATATGTTGATTCCATCTCTCTTTCTCCCCTCCCTCTTCTTTTCTGTTTTGTGTTTGAATTGAATTTGGATTTGGAATGTAATAATTGGTGTTAGTTGGAAATGATCAACTTCATTCAAGGGTGTTTCTGTTGATATGTGATCGTGACATTTTAGGTAGGAAAGGTTCTTCACTTTCTATTTATTGAACCACACGTTTATATGAGAAAATGCAAAACACATGCGCATTATATTGACAATTTGAATAATCGAAGACCGGATTACGAATCTGACATGATTGTAAAGGTTATTGCCCACGTGTAGCTTATGGTTAAAGGTGGTCTGACCAGGGTTATTTAATTGCTACAGTTGGGATATCTATTAAATCTTCTCCGTCCTTTCGACTAGCTTATGATTATGACAGTATGGAGAATCTTGCTTAAAAATATCTTGACATGATTGTAAAGGTTATTGCCCACGTTTCTTTCCCTTCAATCTCATCGAGAGTGTTGTTTAGCTTCTTCCGCTTTTTCATATTTTGGATGCTACCAAAGTTGTAGATGGTTTAGCTCGTCATGTGGCTGATAGAGAGTCATAAACTGAACAAGTGAAAATTGAATTTTGATGATAATGCATCTTTCCCCATAAGGAGATCTTTGCCTTCCGTGATACACTGAAACGTCACAAGATGTATCATCGTCGTATTGTTGCAAACGCTCACTTCACATCTAATTGTTTCGTAATTTTTTATGGTAATCGAAGGAAAGTTGAATATGTAACGTTGGGTATTAAAATCGAGTAACTACAAATGTTGGGTAACCGAAGTGAATTTGGATATATAACGTTAGATATTAAATTCGGGTAACTTTGAAGTTGGGTAACCGAAGTGAAGTTGGATATGTAACGTTGGGTATTAAAATCGGGTAACCACGAAGTTGGGTAACTAAAGTGAAGTTGGATATGTAAGGTTGGGTATTTGTAACACCCCGAATTCTGAGAACTCGGAGCGTTACTGGCTAGGACCTCACAGTGGATCCCGGTCTTAGGTTGACGTCAATAACGTCGGATCTTGCAACAAGACACAAATATTTTAAATACAAATCTTTTCAAAATACATGGTTAACTCGACAGACTCCGACTCGTACATCAGCCAACTGTTAATTAAATAATTCTACTGTAATAAAATGAATAAACATAATCAACCCAACACCCAAACTCCTAGTACGGAAACCCGGCTGGCCACTCCACTCCCGATTTCTCGGTAGAGATATATCCTGCAAAAAACTAACAACACGGTAACACCGTTAGCTACAATTCTAATACTAAGGTCACTAAAGCACACACACATATAAAGAAGTATTGTAATTCAATCATCATGCACACTCAATGTCCCGGTTTATTATCTTTCATTAGGTGGATTTGGTCATTCTATTTTCTAACTTTTGCTTGTAACACAAGAATCTCATGACTCTTGCCCCCGTACCCGTTTACCAGTAGGACTGGTTTTGATGCATCTCCCCGTATACACTACTGGACTGGTCGCGGGGCAATCCTCCGACACCATCGGCCCGGACCGACGGTTACGACACGTTATCATACACTTGTGCCTCTCTTTAAAAATAAAATACAGTGATCTAGTTCGTTTATTTTATTTCACAAGAATAACACACACTACCCTAGTGCACACTCAATATTAAAAGGTAGCCAAGTGAGTCCTACGAACTCACCTTATGAGTACTGGTCTCAATGTCTCGCGATTTTGCCAGTCAGAGTTCCGATTATCCTATTCCACATTTATCAACCCTCAGAACGAGTTCAACCCTTAATACTATTCGACTTATCATTCTAATCTATTAGGGTATGATATCTAGCATTTATACCCTGACATTTCCTATGTCCTAAGTTTACGGACCTAAACGTTCATTTTGAGTTCTCATTTATCGACTCATGGGCGTTTCACTAAAACTCCGTTATCTCATAAATTCATATTTAATCTCCCATTATTAATCCGCTTATCTACTTAAAAATTCTCATTCCGGTTTCACTCGTACACCTTCTCAGTCCCGCTAAGTCCAAACATTCCGGTTTTTTAATTAATTCAGCATTATCCAACATTTCCACATTATTATCCGCTAAGTAATAAATAAATAAATTAACATGCAGTAATCGATTTTAATTAAATTATAATTCATTATTAAGCTTTAACGGAAATTAAATTAACGAGGTTGGGTGGTTCGGTTCCAATAATATACTTCATCAATTACACTGAATCCACCATTCCGTTTTGATTAGTTCCGCACTATGGATCACTCCAGCAATTCGATCATTCCGTACTAGTTCCGTCACTATCATTTATCTCAATATTTTATACTTAGCTAAATATATTTAATATGGAGACCTTCTAGTGTATAATTGAACAAAAAATAAAAAGTAAAAAATAAAAAAAGGTTAAAAGTTTGGCCAACTAAATTTTTTTATTTATTTTGATCATTCAAAATTAAAATTGTAATTCTCAAAATCCTCAAATAATTAACTTACACACAAACTATAGAGTTGGATAAATTAATGTTTTTATATCATACATTTCAAGTATTTATATTAGAATGTTTTATTTCCAATTTTTAAGTATTTATATTACAATGTTTTTATTTTTGTAAGTGAAAATGAATGTAATGACATTTAGTATAAAATTGTTTTTTGCCAAATTTAATTAAAATTCAATTTTAATTAAAAAAATAATAAACTTAGATCATCTAGTTTCTTTGAGCATATACTAACAATTCTTGTAACAATTCAATTTAAATAAAATACAAATGATGATGCCCAATCCGAAGGATAAAATTTAATCTCTAAAAAAATTGAACCATCCAAACACTACTTATACTACAATTAAGCTCTTCAACCCTCTTCGTCCTATGGTCACTAGACTCTCCAATTATGTCTCCAAGCCGGCCATAATAAAATAGCAGTTTGTTCTCGCCTATCGATAGATAACAGGTTGCTTCCAAGCTCAAACTGAAACTGAATTGCTACATTTTTCTTGTTTGTTATTAATAGAGTTGTATTTGTAAGAACCTTAGTCTTTGGGAGCTACTTTAGCCTTAGCCGTCCCCGCGGGTCTGTGAGGCCGCCCCTGCGGCTCCTCTGTTGTTCCGCCCCTGCGGCCAGGAAACCCGCGGTTTCCTGCGGCTGCAGCCGGCTTTGTTGACCTTTGACCCATGCTTTATTCTCTTCTCTTCTTACTTGGTGAGCAAGGGTTTCTCCTTCACTTTCATTCCCTATCCAGCCCTTTCACGTTCTTCTTGCTTCTCCTTCCTCCTTGATCTTCTTCTTGGTTTCCTTAGAATTGGAAAGTGTTTTGGTGTGGCTTTGTGTGTGGCTGATGGTGATGTTATTGCTGAGCTTGAGAGCTAGTGGAGGTGCTGTCTTGGAGAAGTTTCGTGATTAGGCCACAGCTGTGGTATGTCTCCCTTGCTTCTTATTTCTTTCTTCTTCCTTCCTTAGCTTAGGATTAGATGATTGGATATAGTTTGATGTTGGAACGTGTATGAATCTGGAATGATAAAGACGTGATTTGATCACGAGAAGAGCCGAAGAGGAATCGCGGGTTCACGTTCTGCACAGACGCCGCCCCCGCGCCTGGAAGCCGCCGCCCCTGCGGAATCCGTGCCGCAGCGCCCGAGCCGTGCCTGCGCCGTGCCTGCGTTGCCAGCGGCCTTTGTCACCGCGCCCGCGGCTGAGTTCCGCCGCGCCTATGGGTTGCTTGCTCCGCCCCTGCGTCTCTTGTGTCATGCAGGTGCGTCTTGTCCCGGATCTACCTAGAGTTAGGTAGATCCTTTCCTTTCCTAGTATGAGCGGTAGTAGCATGCTAGGTATATGTTGAGGATAGATGGTTGATGAGTATGTTTCGTTATGCCTTGTTGCTAGGCAGTGTTATCCTCCAAAGTGGAGTGGACTGTGTTTGAGGGTTGATCGAGTTGAGACGACTACGAGGTTGAGGTAAGTCCGTAGGACTTACTTAGTTGCCGTCCCTATATTGGTTGTGTGCATGAGTGGTGTGTCGTATATGCTTGATAGCATGTGTTATGGTTTATTACCGATCTATGGTACATTGATTGCCCATTGTAGGGCCGTGATAACTTGCCCTTTCATCCCGCTGGGAGTCTGGGAGGTTCTCTGTAGGCAGGCCAGACCTGGTAAACGGTTCGGGCACTCCCCATTCCCTTAGGGTACACGGGGAGGTGTTCCAGGCACCATTCCAGCTGGCTATTGGACCCAGAGGCGAGGATTGTATATTCCTCGTGTCACATATGTTTATATGGATATATATACGAGTTGATTGTTGGACTTTATAAAGCTAATGAACCGGGTAAATGTGTGATATCATGTTGACATGTTTAGTATTCTTTGATGTGTGTTTGTGCTCTGCATCTCTTATATATGTGTATGGTTAGCTAACGGTTTTATACCGTGTTGTAGATCCTTTGCAGGTTAGGAGAACTGCAGAGTGATCTAGAGGGGTGATCTGCTGAGGGCTCCATACACTGGGTCGTCCTCGTGGGATGGGATCTTCTGACTATGTATATGATTATGTTTTGTTGTACTCAGCAGTACTTGTATAAACCTTTTGAAATTTATATATATCAGTTTCATGTTTTGTTTTAAGCTATATGTGCCTTGTTGTAAGATCAGTGAAATTGTTGTCAGGCTAGGGTCAGGATCTATTGTGAGATTCTAGCCCAGTAGCACCTCGAGTCCTACGGATTTGGGGTGTTACAGTATTCTCCGCTCCTGTCAAATAAAGTAGAGGAAGAGAGAAGGAAAAAGATAAGGGGTGCTGTAGCGAAACTGATTGCAAAAGAGGGGAAGCAATAAAAATGGAATGGAAGGCTTCGCTCGCTCTAACGCTCGTTTAGTAGACAACAAGTAGAGTGCATAAGTCTCCGGGGGAGACAAGTACGGAACGAGCCTTGTCTACGAAGGAAAGCGACCTCATCTTGCTTGCTTATGGCGAAGCTTCTATTCTAGAAGACCGACTACTACAATAGGAGCCATAGCGAAGCCGAAGCCAAATGTAATTGTAGATTGAACCCGACAAAGGCAAGGTTGAGGGGCGAAATCACATGTGAGAAAAGTTTATAAGAAGAATACAACCTTTTTTATATGCATTTTTTTACTACTGGAATATCAATTCAAATCTCAAATAACCAAAAAGAATAAATAATAGGTCGTTCAGAATGTACATTACACCCCAAAACATCACAAATACAAAAGAAATGAGGATAAAGTAGATATTGGATTCAATGGGGTTGAATTTTAGTGTCGGCAAAATCTGGCAGCAGTGGAAGAATTGCGAGCAGTAGGAGAGGAGTAGGTTGAGAGGGTGACAAAAAATAGAAAATTAGGGTAAGGATATAAATTGACAATTATGAAAATCTTATCAACATGAATTTTTATTGAATTTGTTTGGTTCAATTAAAGCGCTTTCTCCATCAATATGTTGAGTAGATATTCTCTCCAGCTCGTATCGTGGCCCTTCAACTGCCTAACAATCGATGTCATATAACATCACACACATACATATGTAGTTCGTTCATATCACACGAGGAGATTTTCAATTCAAGATATGCTTTTAATCTTTTTGACCATGGTAATGCTTTAAGTATGCTAGAGAGAGCTTCTCTACGTGCTTTTCTTTGATCTTTGGTTATGGGTAATAACTAGAATTGATTGAGCACAATGAGGAAGCTTTGAATATCCTGTGATGGATGGCTGGTTGAATTTTTGTGAATTTCTAAATCTTTAGTGGAGTGTTCTTCGAGGTAAACAAGTCAATTTTGAACATGTTGCACCAGGTTCAACCATATGTTATTAACATATGGTTGAACCTTGTGTAACATGTTCGAAACAAATCTTTATCATTAGGAACTTATCTATAAGAAGGGGTTCGGAAAGTTAACATGTAGAGAATTTATTTGACCGATAACTTAATCATTGAGCAGGTTTGTGGATTGTGGATTTGTATAGTTCTTAATATGATGTTTGATAATTATTCGCATACTCTTGACAAGTATGGAATCATCTACATCGAAGATCTAATCCACGAGATTTCAAGCAGGCCAAAAACAACTTCCTATGGCCATTTAAGTTGAATGCACAATTGGGAGGCCTCGAGAAGAAGATGAATCACATATTAAAGGTGGTGATGCACGAAAGCACGAGAGTTCAATTAATGAACTGATCATGATAATGAATTAGATTTGTTCTTCTTGAAATTTGTTAACCAACATATTAGAAATTAATAGTACACAAATTAATTAAAATTTAAAATTTATTTTATTTAACAATATTAAATAATTATGTTTTTAAAATATATTATCTTTTATGTAATTGTACACTTGAGGTTTACAAGGCTTATAACTTAAGAATTTGTATAAATAGAGGTTTTAAAAATTAAACAAATCATATAATTCTTATCCTTTTAGCTAAGTTTAAGTATATAATTATTATTCATATATGACTAAAAAACCATTGACATACAAATACATATTTGACTTTGTTATTTCATTTAACAAAGTCAAACAAATATATTAATAATTATTTGTTATTCACGGTTTATTATTCACATCGAATTAATATTTGTTATGTGGATTGTTGACCTAATGTTATGGGATTTGTTGACCTAATGTAATGCGGGTCGTTTACCTACTACTATGTGAGTCGTTTACTTATTGTTACTAGTTGCGAATGAACGTGCGTACCTGCATTCAATCGAGAAATTTTTTTTCGTTGACATTAAATCGAGAATGATTTTTCGTTGTGCATTAAATCGGACCAGACACACACTGAAGCTCGGTATTTCCTGCCAAATCAAAAGATAAAAGATTATAAAAGTTACAATTTTGTAGCCATCTAAGTGACTAAGTTGAGGTAATAAATTTAACACTCCCATGAATCATAATCAAAGAGCAGTAAAAGACTAAGGTAAGCATATCCATCAACGTAGGTAGTAACCCATTAATTTAAAAAAGAAAAGATAAGGCAAAATTCCTTGTCCTTCTTGAGGGAAACCCGCTGCTTCAGAAGAGGTGCTAGATTGAAGAGACTGAAGCTGTTAAAGAGTCTGAAAGTTGAAGAGTCTGGGAAAAAAGCTATAATCGAGGAAGAGTAGACATGAAGTTTACACTGAATTGGGGTTCGAGCTCTGTTCTTTCTAGCCTGAACACAATGAATGCTCATCTGCTGCACTCCCAACTCGATCCAGAATCTCGAACGGTCCGACATATCAGGGGCTCAACTTCCCCTTAATGCCAAATCGTCTAACACCTCGTGTCGGAGACACTCTCAGCCACACATGAGCTCTTACTCTGAACTCTAGGGGTCTACGCCTCCTATCTGCGTATGAATTCTGACGAATCTGTGCAATCAGCATCCTCTCTCTAATCAATGCTACACGAGAAACATCATCCTGAACCTGATCAGGTGTCAAACCACTTACACTACTAGGCTCATCCCAGCATAACGGTGTGCGGCATCTCTGTCCATACAATGCCTCATATGGGGTCATCCCAATCGATCCATGCTAGCTATTGTTGTACGAGAACTCAACTAGTGGGAGATGATTCGTCCACACTTGTCTCCAGTCCAGCACACAAGCTCGCAGCATATCCTTCAATGTCTGAATGGTTATCTCTGACTGACCATCTGTCTGTGGATGGAGTGCAGTCGTGAAGTGCAAACTCGTCCCCAGGGCAGTCTGAATATGCTACCAAAACCTCGAGGTAAATCGTCCATCTCTGTCTGAGACGATCGTCCTCGGTACACCATGTAGTCTCACTATTTGTCTAGCGTACTCCTCAGCCAATCTGCTCACTGGCCACGTTCCCGAATAGGGATAAAACGTGCCGTCTTCGTCAATCTGTCAACTATAACCCAAATGGCATCAAAGCTCCTGCTCGGTCTCAAACCAGTCACAAAATCCATGGTGACGTCCTCCCACTTTCTCTGCGATGTAGGTAGTGGATGGAGCTCACCTCTAGGTCTACAATGCTTGATCTTGACCTGCTGACAGGTCGCACACTGTGCCACAAATCTGGCCACGTCGGGCTTCAGCCCTCCCTACCAATATGAGCGTCTCACATCCTGCTACATTTTACTCGTACTTGGGTGCACTGAGTAAGGCGTACAGTAAGCCTCCTGTAATATCCTCTGTCGCAAATCCGCATCAGCGGGTACACAGACGCGACCGCGGCGTCTCATCACTCCATCTGCTCCTATGAGGAACTGTGGTGCCTCACCACGGGACATCCTCTGTCGGATCCTCATCAATGTCGGGCAGGTCCCCTGCTTCTGTTGGATCTCACCCAACAGATCAGGGAGAACCTCTAAGGTACTCAACTGGGCATCCTTATCAGGAAACTGGATGTCCAACTCTAGCCAAACCAGATCTCTCTATAGTTGAGGCTGAACTGTCAGACTCGCAATCGCCTTCTCTCGAGGCGTCTTCCTGCTCAAGGCATCGGCGACAACGTTCGCCTTCCCCGGATGATACAGAATCTCTAGATCAAAGTCCTTGATCAACTCAAGCCACCTACGCTGGCGGTTATTCAATTCCCGCTACGTGAAAATATACTTCAGATTCTTGTGGTTTGTGAAGATATGACATGTAGCACCAGAGAAGTAATGTCTCCAGATCTTCAGTGCATGAACTACCGTTGCCAACTCCAGATCATGATTCGGGTAGTTCTCCTCATACGTCTTCAGCTGTCTAGACGCATATGCAATCACTCTGCCTCGCTGCATCAACACACATCCCAAGCCTAGCTTGGACGCATCACTGTAAACCACAAAATCAGTTGTGCCCTCCGGCTGTGTTAAGATAGGAGCAGAAGTAAGACGTCTCTTCAGCTCCTCAAAACTCTGCATACACTGCTCAGACCATACAAACATGGTGGTATTTCTCAGCAAACTCGTAAGTGGACGGACAATCACAGAAAATCCCTCCACAAAGCGTCGGTAATAGCCGGCTAGGCCAAGAAAGCTACGTACTTCCTTGACATTCGTCGGTGTCGTCCATGTTGCCACTGACTCAATCTTTGCCGGATCAACCTTGGTCCCCTCGGCGGAAACAACATGACCTAGGAATGTTACCTCTGGCATCCAGAACTCGCACTTAGAGAACTTAGCATAAAGTTCTCTATCTCATAGAACTCGTAACACAGTCCTCACCTGTCCAGCCTGTCCTGCATGTTCCTCTTTGCTACGAGAGTACACCAGAATATCATCTATGAAGACTACCACATACTGATCCAGGAAGTCGATGAATATGTTGTTCATCAACTCCATGAAGACTGTTGGAGCATTCGTAAGCCCAAATGGCATCACTACAAACTCGTAATGTCTATATCTGGTCCGAAATGCCGTATTGTGCACATCTTGCTCTCTCACCCTCAGCTGGTGATACCCTGAGTGCAGGTCAATCATGGAGAACACCGTCACTCCCTGAAGCTGATCTAGCAAGTCGTCTATACGGGGAAATGGATAATTGTTCTTGATGGTCACCTTTTTCAGCTCTCTATAGTCAATGCACAGTCTCAACGATCCGTCCTTCTTCCGCACGAAGAGACAGGTTCTCCCCACGGGGATACGCTAGGGCGGATGAAGCCCTTCTCAGCCAACTCCTCGAGTTGCTTCTTCAGCTCCAACATCTCGACAGGCGCCATACGATATGGGGCCTTCGAGATCGGTCTCGTACGAGGCTCTAACTCAATGCCAAAGTCCATGCTCCTCTGAGGCGGCAAATTGGACGGGTCAACAAAAACATCTACAAACTCACAGACCACTGAGATATCCTATAACGCTGGACTCTCCCCATCCTTCATGGCATAACACCAAAAGGCCTCACAACCCTGTGCAATCAATCTCGCTGCACGTATCGCGTTGATCACCATGCCTGACTTCCCAAGATCCCAACCTCGGAAAACCTCTATCTGACCTAACTCGGTAGAGATGATCACGGTCCTCCTACCTATATCTAATACTACATGATGTCTATCCATCCAATCCATACCTAAAATGACTTCCTCATGTACCAACGACATAACAAAGAAGTCAACAAGTAACACATGAGTCCCTACACAAATGGGACAATCACGTATGTCATGGGTACCTCTGACTCTACTACCATCGGGTAACCCTATACTGAAGGGTATCCCCTCAGTCGTAACTAGACTCAAACGCTCAACACATGCATCAGATATAAATGAATGCGTAGCTCTCGTATCAAATAAAACTCTAACAGGTAAACCATGAATCAGACTGGTACATGTAGCAGCCAGTGTAGCTGGCTCCTTTGCACTCCTCAACTCAAAAGCTCTACCATGTACTCCTCTGGTGTCAATGGTACTCCCACCACGACCTCTACCTCTACTCGACCCAGGAGCAGATCCCTGAGTAGTAGGACGATTTGGGACTCTCTGTTGTCCTTGTGTCTGCTGCTGAGGTGGCCTCTGTCCACCTCCTGCTGCACTAGTAGGAGAAGAACCTGTTGTGATAAAGCTCCGCCCTGTCTACAGAAAACAGCTCTGTGGCCTGGTCTGCCACAAGTGTAACAAGTCACTGACGGCCTCGTGCACTCTGGTCGTATATGCCCATATCCACCACAGTTAAAACACAGTCGTCACTTATCTGCAACCGGTGCAGATGAGGGGTAACTCTGGTGTCTCTGGCCTCGCCCGAAACCAACAGCTCCACCAGTACCACTAGTCTGCCCAGTCCGCTGTCTCTTCTCAGACCCTCCGGTCTGAGAAGCTCTCCTCTGTCCAGCCCGCTCTCGCTCATAATCTGAAGCTCTATCCTAATAGTCCATCACGGACTCACAGTGAAATCCCGCCATATAGATCCGGGTGGTATCCCTCAGTCGTCGGGAAAAGAGATACACATGCTGATCCGCAAGAGGTGCAGCTGGACCCAGCAAGGCCAGCTCCTCCTGGAATCTTTAGATCGCCTCAGAGACTGGTACATCCTCAAAGTCAGCCTCAACAAAATCCCGCAGTTTCTCCCTCCTCAATGAGGCAGGGCAGTAACGCTCTCTGATCAAACTCCTCATTTGGTCGTAGCTAGTAACCTGACTCCGCACGGATCTCCACCAATGTTGTGCCAAGTCTCGGAATAGAGTCTGCACTAACTCTATCTATCGGTCCTCTGGACATCTAATAGACTCAAGAGCTGAGTCTACATGTCCAATCCACAACTCCACCCCTAACCCCACCTTCCCAAAGAAAGGGAGTACTCTCATCTGATGAAATGCCTTCAACCAAGTATCTGGTTGAGGCTCTCTATGCTCCTCTGGAACTCGAGTAATCTCAACAGCACGTGCCGGTACAACTGGCACCTGAGTAGCTCCATGAGATCTCTCAGACGATCCCTCTTGTGCCGGCAGATCCGGGGCACATCTACCCGCTCTGGCAGCCTTCTCCACTCGTCTAATATACGCGGAACTCTGGTCCCCCCCATAGAGACATGATCCGAGTCATCTGATTGGACTCGATGTGGTCTCTGTCTCCCAGCAATACCGTTCCCAATCTCAGGAACGACACTCTCAACAACATCCTCATGGACCTCCTCCGCTGCGGGTGGATCAACAGCGGGAATCTGACCCTGTCCTATCACTACTGGAGGAAGAGGGGGTCTACCCCTACCTCGTCCAACTGCAGATAAAGCTCTAGTCCGAACCATCTGCAGGGTATACACCTAACTTAGAAGGCTATATATATGTCATATGTATAGATATATATAAAGTCAATCACAACATCACATAAGGTAATATATATATATATATATATATATATATATATATATATATATATATATATATATATATATATATATATATATATATATATATATCTATACTGTCGAGGTCCTCAGAGGGGTGATGACTTCCCGTACACACTATCCCAAAACATTTGTACTCAAACCAAAAATCTTTTGAAAATTCAGACCCCTTTTGGGTTTTGTTTATTTATCTATTCGACCTTTTTCGCAGATTGCAAGTGTCATTGTTGTCAACCTAAGCTCTGATACCAATTTTGTAACACCCCAAATCCACGGGACTCGGGGCGCTACTGGGCTAGGATCTCACAATGGATCCTGACCCTAGTCTGACAACAAGTTCACTGGATCTTACAACAAGGCACAAATAGATTAAAATCAAAACATTAAATTGTAATATATATATATATATATATATATATATATATATATATATATATATATATATATATAAAAGATATACAAAATACCGCCGAGTACAAACCAAACATGTATCTATACATAACAAAAACAACCCATATCTCACGCACAATCCTAGTGTACGTAGCCCTCAGCGGATCACTCCATCTTGATCACTCTGCAGTTCTCCTAACCTGCAAAACATCTACAACACGGTATAAAATCGTTAGCTAACCATTCATATATATGATAATGCATAAGCACAAACACAAGTCATGGAATCATAAACACATAATTATGCTGTCACACATTTACCCGGTTAATTATCTTTATTAAGTCCAACACTCAAATCGTATATATATATATATATATATATATATATATATATATATATATATATATATATATATGTATGTATGTATATGAACATATGTGACACGAGGAATATATATAATCCTCGCCTCTAGGTGCTATTGCCAGCTGGAGTGGTATAGGAGCACCTTCTCGTATACCATAAGGAGTGGTGAGTGCCCGTCCCGTATACCAGATCTGGCCTATCCACAGAGAACCTCCCAGACTCCACTGCGGGATGAATGGGCCTGTTGTCACAACCACTACAATGGGCGGTCACTAAACCATAGGTCGGTAATAATCAACATCGTATGCTATCAAGCATATAACAATCACCACTCATGCAAACATCCGATATAAGGATGGTAGCTAAGTAAGTCCTACGGACTTACCTCAACCTCAAGATATACTCAACCACGATCAGCTCCAATCTGGAGAACAACACTGCCTAATAACAAGGCATAAAGAGATATCAAATCTCCTATCAATCAAAGGGGTCACACCTAGACCCAAGGGATCCATAAGGATCATATCCAACCTATAAACCTTAACAACCTACTAAACCTCAAAGCCATAACCGACACATATCGATATCATAATCATCATCATCCTATCCTCATACACATACCTAGCATGCCTCTAACCCACTCATACTAGGAAATGAAAGGATCTATACCACTCTAGGTAGATCATGTACAAGACGCACCTGCGTGACATGAAGGACGCAGGGGCGAAGCAACGGGAGGCGCAGGCGCGGCGGCACTCCCACGCAAGGGTGGTGACACTGTCGACGTAGGGGCGGCGGCACTCACACGCATGAGCGGCTCACAGTGCATAATGTGATTCTCGACTTCTCTTCAACTCTTCACTTGATGATTTCACGTCTTCAACGTCCAACAATCCAATTCATACACATATATAATACAAACATCAATACATGCCTAGGAGATCCTACACACAAGATTCAATCTTGTGGAAATCCTAAGCTAAAGAGAAGGAAAGGAAGGAAAGAAAATAAGGAAGAAGGAAAAAGAAGAGCTTACCACTGCTGTGATCCTAAGCAGAAGGAAAGATCAGCACTAACACCCTCAACTGGCTCTCAAAGCTCAACAACATCCAACATCATCATCAATCAAAACCACACAACAATTCTCTTCCAAAACCAAGAAGAAACTCAAGAAAAAGATCAAAGGAGAAGGAAGGAATGAAGAAGGACGTGAGGCAGTTGGAACAATGAAGAAACCCTTCATCTTGAAGCAGAAGAAAGGTTATAAGGAAGAGGAAGAGTAAAGCATGGTCCAACGGTCAATAATGCCGGCTGCAGCCGCAGGAAACCGCGGGTTTTAGATCCCTGAAAATACACATTATTATAAAGTTAATATTTTAACTATTGAAAAATATATGCATATAACGATTTTATTGAATACTAAAAATAACAAAGAACAACGATAACATAAAACTTACATTATTGTCAATACACACCATCTCTTTTTCAATTATAATCGGAACCTTCAATGAAAGGTCAAAAACATCCCTATACACATAACTCGTATACGGATCTTGATATTGGAACTGGACTTCATGCTCAAATCGTTGATTAAGGTGAACTTGTTTTCCATAACCTACATAATAATAAAATTTTAAGATATCATTAATACAAATTCAAAAAAAATTATAATAGGATAAAGAAAGAAATCCTACTACGGATGGTAAATTACTGAAAACGAAGGAGGTTGAGAACGAGGTGTATTGGTAGATGAATATTGATGGCTTTATATAGTATTAAAATTAGGGTTTTTTTAAGTATAGTAACTTCTCGTGCAATTTAACTTCCGATGCAATCTTCTAATTTCGTATAAATCTGATTAATATTTAGAGATAAACTTCTCGTCCATATCCACTTATCC